>CAJHZI010000258.1:22500-427500 GCA_905160935.1 Enchytraeus crypticus | reverse complement strand
CATCTATCATAATAATTACAATAATAATATAAGATAAATATAAAATAAATAATAATAATACTACTAATAACAACAACAATAAATCATGTGTTGTCTATCACATGTTGATAGACAACAACAACAATAATACTAATAATTTAATAATAATAGTAGCAGTACTACTTCTAAGAATAATAAGAATATGAATAATAATATTATCCTATATTTCTGAAGTCCTCTCCCTTATATACTAGGATGATGTTACGAATCATTCCACATCACACATTATTACAAATTGATTCATCCAAGCAATATAAAAGCATTTGTGGAAGAAAGTAGAAAGGTCTAAAAGAAAAGAGATTATAAACGCTGCCGGTCCAGTGAAAAAATCAGTTATATAAGGTGATTCATTTAATGTGCTCAATTTACAGGAATATTTGACAAGCAGGAGATTGCAGGTTTAGTATGTAGCCGGTCGATGATGATAGCTGAGATACCGAAGCTGACATCACAACAAAACGTAGATAACGACTTTGATTCTTTACATTTTGACACTTCAAAATGCCAAAAGCCTCAAAGATTATCCAATATTGCTGTAGAGGATCACAGAAACATAACCTATAGCGCCAAATGTATTTAATCACTCAGTCAAACAATAAATAAATCAATCAAACCATCAACCAAGCAATGAAAAGCATGTGAGGATCACTTAAAAGCACGCTGAGCATAGGTGAAGGTCTTTTCGTGTCCCAACCCTAGCTAAACCGGGATTAAAAGAAAGGTGATGATGATGATGATGATAATGATGATGATGATGATGTTAAAGTGTTCAAAAATATATAACTCCATCTATAATTCATATATATGAATAAAACTTGAAGCACATACGAAGAATTTGACCAGGAATGGTCATTGAAATTTACATGACAAAGAAACATAGGTACGGAGGTTTTTGGACATTTTTATTTTGCGCCGCTATATTTATTACTGTCTGTATAAAGTGCTTGTATATATCTTTTTTCACCATTAGTGACTGATTAATTGATATAGCTAACCTGATAACCTGCTGCTACATACGACTGCCTTGAGATCGGTGAGAGCGTTGCTGAACTTGTGCACGTACTGTGTGAGCGACAACATATGGTCTTCTATTTCTACGGACGGACTGGGCGAGTGGCCATCATTAGCCACATCCGGTGAGATTTCAACGTCACCGGTGGAACTACTGCGAGGAATCGGCATAATGGGCGATAGATCCCTGTGAACGCTCGGACTTAGCCAACCAGATGTTCCATGCTTAATCAATCAAGCAATCAATCAAACCATAAATTAGTCAAGCAAGAAATCAAACTATAAATCAATCAAGCAAACAATCAAACCATAAATCAATCAAGCAATCAATCAATCTATAAATCAATCAATCAAACCATAAATTAATCAAGCAATCAATCAAACCATCAATCAATCAAGCAATGAATCAAACCATAAATCAATCAAGCAATGAATCAAACCATAAATCAATTAAGCAATTAATCAAAACATAAATCAATCAAGCAATCAATCAATCCATAAATCAATCAATAAAACCATAAAATAATCAAGCAATCAATCAAACCATCAATCAATCAAGCAATGAATCAAACCATACATCAATCAAGCAATAAATCAAACCATAAATCAATAAAGCAGTCAAACAATCAATCAGTCAATGATCAGTGAACATCTGAGTTACTCCAAGCTGATGTATTACGTTAATCATTCAATCAATCAATCATTGATCAGTGTTAGATCTCTGCCAAGATCTTGATAGAACCAATCTATAGTGCCACATGTAATTAGTCACTCAGTCAATCATTCCACCAGTCAAACAATTAATAAATCAAACAACCCATCATCTCTAACTGAGGCAATGATAACAGGTTCTACACACAGAGTTTTAGCTTTAATCCGATATGCAAAAACTTATCGGTTCTAACTTCAGTAAATCAATCAAATGAAATTTAATTTATTATTAAACTATGTAGGCGAAAAATATTAGTATAAATGAACAATAATTCAAAATACTAAATATTTAAGCAAAGTAAATAAATAAAAATAGAATACGTTTAAACTCTGTAATAAATAACAACTGCGTGTTGAAATTTCCTCTGCCTCAGAACTGACATCAAACTAATTCTCCACGAATCTGCAGCCATAAGTCTACCAAAGTAAGTATTCCAATAATTTCCATAATTTATAATTTTACTACTTTATAATAAATAAGCTTTTATCCAGGCAATATTAATAAGAATTAATTATGCGAGTCAAGTAGACAAGAGAATATTAAATATTGCGTTACAGAACTTAAGATGTTTAAGAGAAAGGATTAGCTTTGATTCCTAGAAGAGTCTGTCAAGAGATGTACAGTAAATGCAATTTTGAAATTTGGAACACCGCAGCCTTTTATCCTTCATGATTTTATATATAGACAATAAATTTCACAGAGTGGATGACGTCTACAGGAGATTGTAAAATGAAAAACCTTAGGAGCTGAAATTTTATATTTTACATCAATGAGACATGTCAATTTGATTACCTAAAAAAGTCACCAGTAAGCCAAAACAAAATAGTAATTGCTAAATTCAAATAAAGACTTTTGATTGTGCGACATCAATATTTTGAAAGCATTATAACATTTTAGATTTACGAGAACACTCAATATTTCTGTCTTTAACTAAATCAAATAAATAATAAAATGAGTAACAAAGTAACCAAACCTGTGGAGTTGATCCATTACTACCAGTTCTTCGTTTAAAATAGCGTGAAGTCGAGCTTAGTGTTAGAGCAAACTTCTTTCCATTTGAAGCCATCTCTCACAATAATTTCAATTCTCACGCATATCCAAATGTTAATATGAAAAGAACCAATTACCAGATCACCGTGATATCCAAATATTTTGCAGATCTATAATTTTTATTCCTGAACTAGCTAATAAACTCTGTTAATGTTTAACCTTTAATAAACGCTGTTAATGGTTATAGAAGAAGACAAAACTACATTGACATAGATGTAGACAAAATTAATAACTAGTAGCAACTAGGACAACTAAAAATATGCAGACATAAACAAACAAATTAACCTGTATGAAAATTTTCCCCAGGACTAAATGGCAGTTAATCCATTATAGAACTGATAAGGACAACAGGAAACCACCTTAGAAGCCATATTATTCCCAAACTAACTATATAGGCTACATCAAGGTGTTGATAAATGGCATAGCCATTTGTGAAGGGATTAACTCGTTAATCAATAGCGTGCTCTTTAAGGAGTGTGAAAAGCAGCATGTGAGTAGAAATATGTACCTTGGGCCTGCCGCTAGAACACTAGTAATCTATATCTATCTAACTCTCTATCTCTCTATCTCTCTATCTCTCTATCTCTCTATCTCTCTCTCTCTCTCTCTCTCTATATATATATATATATATATATATATATATATATATATATATATATATATATATATATACACACACACACAACACACACACATATATATATATATATATATATATATATATATATATATATATATATATATGATTTCTCCGAAACTATGAATATACGAGACTTTACATTGAATATACGAGACTGATCTATCTATCTGAAGAATAATAAATTCAAATTTCACAATGTTATCTGGCGTTATTAGAGAGTTAAATTATAACATTTGCAGATATTTTTAATCTCCACAAAAACCAAAGCTCATGACAGCCGCAACCAATCTCAATCTTCCGCCTGCTTTCAGCGCGGTATATGTTAGGCTTAAGATATACCCAACATAACATACTACTACGCAATATATATATTATTAAAGATAACTTATCGACTAATTAAATCTTGTTCTCGGTATGTTTCAATTCTGTAAATTTAGTCAAAGCTGGTTCTGAAAAGACGTACCCTAAAACCGATAAATGTTAATCTTTCTTCATGGATAAATCTGTTAAATTTTACTTTGTTTTAAATATTGTATTCTAGTTGCATTATATTTATCCGCCTTTCTGTTATATTATCGTTTTGGTACTAATAAGAGCTCATTTCGCATAGCACTTATTAAACGTAAACACACCTCCCATTAAGGAATATCTTAGCTTCAGCTAAAGATCACAAGCTCCAAGTTTATTTTAAATCACATATAACTTAACTTAACTTAGCAATAACTATACTGGTTAAGGAAGTCACAAAGACTTGTAACACCAGTTTTAGACGTAAATTCATACCTTAATACATAGAGACGTAAAGGAAAAGATACAAACCTTGACAAGCTGATAGGTTTCAAAAAGAAGAACACAAGAAGAACCAAGCACTCACCAACACACCCCACACACAAGCATCTCACACATAAACCCAAACACAAGTACACAACCATGTACAAACACGCACACACATACATGCACCCATGCATGTACACATACATTTATAAACACACACTCAGAGCACTTACAAGTGTACACATATACATACATACACAAATACACACATATACATACACAAATACACACCCTATATACGTATACACACACACACATACACACACACGTGCACACAAATAAGCACATATACATACATATACATGTACGTACATATATACATACATACACACATACATATATACACATAAACAAATTATACACACACATATACTCATACATATATACTCATACAAACACATATACACATATACATACATCACATTCACATACACACCCACACACACACAGAATACACCCACACAGAATACACCCACCTGTACATACACACATTAATCTACATACAGACAAAAATATGTATGTATGCATATAACTACATTCTAGGCAAATCAACCATCTGAAAAAAATAGGCCTACATTACAATACATATACTCATACATTCAAAAACATACATAGATATACACACTTATGCACACACATACACACACCTACGCACACATATACATATAAGCCTTACCCACACACATGAATACCTAGAAACAAAATACCCTCATAAGGTATGAGACTAATCAGCCTGCCTATCTATACAACACAAACAACAATTTATTAATTTAATGTATTTCTTTCCAATACTTATCTAGTCTATTTTTGAAAGCATTCACTGATTCTGCCTCTACTACATACTGAGGTAATACGTTCCATATATTGACAACTCTCTGACTGAAAAAATTTCTTCTAATCTCTAATCTGGATCTAACCTTTATTATTTTGAATCAGTGCCCTCTTGTTCTAGCATAATCTGATAGTTTTAAAAGTTCTCCACATTCGATATTGTCAATACCTTTAATTATTTTAAACAATTGAATTAAATCCCCTCTGATATGTCTATCTTCTAAACTAATTAGACCTAATATATTTAACCTAGATTCATAGCTTAGACCTCTACATTCAGCAATCATTTTAGTTGCTCTCCTTTGAACTCTTTCCATAAATTCTATATCCTTCCTTAAAAAAGGTCTCCACGCTTGAACGCAATATTCTAATTTAGGTCTTACTAATGCTTTATATAATTTAACTATTACATCCTTATTACGAGTTTTTATAGTTCTCCTAATTAAACCTAAATTGCGATTAGTACAATTTGCTGCTGATTTACACTGCTCTGAAAATTTTAAGGTATTATCAATAATGACACCTAGATCTTTTTCTTTAATAGATGATTTTAGTTCTGCATTACCAAGCTTATATTGATGACAATTATTGTTGTGGCCTACATGCATTACTGTACATTTGTCAACATTGAAACTCATCTGCCAAATAGTTTCCCAGTGATGTAAACTGTCTAAATCTCTCTGAAGCGATAACATATCGTCTAAACTACTTATATTTTTACACAATTTAGTGTCGTCTGCAAATTTACTCAATTTAGATATTATGTTGTTGTCTAAGTCATTAATGTAAACCAAGAATAAAATTGGACCTAACACTGAACCTTGTGGAACCCCACTAGTGACATTGCGCCAAGCCGAGTCATGATTTGAAATGCAAACTTTTTGTCTCCTGGAGGTTAACCAACTTCTAATCTAAATCAGGATAGAGCCAGTAACTCCATGAGCTTCCAACTTACAAAACAATCTCTCATGTGGCACTTTATCGAATGCCATTGCAAAATCCAAGTAGACAATATCTACAGGGTTTCCATTGTTAACATGTAATGTTACAGATTCCATAAAGCTCAGGATGTTAGTTAGACATGATCTATTCCTGGTAAATCCATGCTGACTATTTCTTATTAATCCATAGCTATTAAAATGTTGAACTAAACTATCCTTAATAATTCTCTCGAACACCTTACCTATGATACTAGTCAAACTAACTGGTCTATAGTTCTCAGGTTTGTCTCTTCTACCTTTCTTGAACAAGGGAGATACTCTAGCATCTTTCCAATCTTGAGATACAATCCCAGTTTCGAGCGAAAGATTGAACAATTTAGTAAGAGGATCTACTAATTGGTGTCTCAGCTCAAATAGTAACTTAGGATGAAGATCATCTGAACCTGGACTTTTGTTACAGTTAATTACACTAAATTTCTTTAACACTATTACCTTATCGATGACTAATTCACTTAAACATTCTGATTCTAGACCTGAAAATATTCTATCTGCTATTGGAATATTATCTAGGTTTTCTACTGTAAAAACACTGCTAAAGTAGTCATTGAACATGTTTGCTGTGAGCCCATCATCAGTGATAATGATACCAGCAGCATCTCGCAATGGACCTACTTTAACTTTGTTCCTCTCTTTATTTCTGACATAGGCAAAGAAACTTTTATCGTCATTTTTTACAATATTAGCTAATTTATTTTCAAACTGTTTCCTTGCTTCATCGTTTGCTCTAACAGAATTGTTTAACTTCTCTTTATATTTATTATAATATGACTTCTTCTTACCTGATTTAATATATTTATCCCAAGCTCTTCTTTTAGCTCTCCTTAGTTTTTTGCATATTTTATTGGCCCATTTACATTTTATTTTTGACTTATTACTTAGCGGTACAAATTTGTTTCTAATTTCTAAAATATCATTCCTTATACAGGACCATATTTCATTAACATTATTTGATGACATGCTATCCCAATCTTTAAGTTGCACAGCTGTAATTATATTATCATAGTTAGCTTTATGAAAATTGAACATTTTTATACCTTTCTCTTGTCTAATTTTATTAGTAACTAATTTGAAATCTATCATGCTATGGTCACTAGTTGCTAAAGGTTCCCTAACTACAATATTCTCTACAATATTTTCATCAGAACTAAATAACAAATCCAAAAAATTTTCATTTCTACTCGGTTCATTAACTAACTGAAACATAAAGTTATCACTCATACAATTAATTAATGGATGATCATTTGGTAATGACTCAAAATTATTCCATACTAATTTTTTGAAGTTAAAATCACTCTACACTCGGGGTGTATAACACTACCTGTTTTCCATTTACGTTTTTTACTATTCTACCCTTGCTAATTACTACATTTTGTGTTCCATCTGATCTATACTCTTTAACCTTATCTCTAAGTTCTTTGTCTAACAGTTGTTGCTTTATTGTGAGGTCTGGCACTATGAATATCTTCTTATAGTCATTCGAATCTCTAAGTTGCTTTGCTCTCTTTAAAGCTTCTGATTTTACTTACGTTGAACATAGCTCAACCTTCATCAGTCTGGGTCTCTCGCTCACTACATTGAATTTGCCAATCCTCGATACTTTTAAAATATGACTGACCTTCATATTTAACCCTTTACTAAAGATGTTACTTACCTCCTCTCTATCACTTTCCTCATTGTCTCCATCCGAGCTCTCCTTAATACCATGTAGTATTACATTCCGCTCTCTCTGCTTAATATCGAGTTGTTCTGACAACTTAGCTTCAACCTCCTTTGACCTTTTATTTACTACCTATTTCCAGTCATCGTCCATTTCTACAGATTTCTTTTGCAGGTTTGCTACATTTTTCTTATTGCTGGTTACATCTCTCTTTATAGTAGGAAGATCTTTAATATCATTCCTAACTTTTGTTAGATCCTCCTTTACAGTATTCAAGTTTTTCTTGACCTCTACAGTATCGCTTACTTTGTTCTTCAATACTTCCACTCCATCCTTAAGGTTTTTCATTTCCTTGAGACTTGTTTTCAGCTTCTTTATCTCCCCAAGCCCTTTCTTGATCACATCCTCCGATCCCAGCTCCTTATTCAGCTTATTCAAAGTCTCAACGGTCGCCTCCAACGCAGACACAGCAACTTTCAGAGTCAGACATTCTTTGACCTCTTTCCTAAGTTCCTCCACATCAACACTGCCCACCTTGGTAACCTGTTCGAGCATTTCTACTCTACCTTCGATTTTGCATTGCTTGCACTCATAGCTAAGCTTTGCAAGTTCCTCAGGATTGAACTCAGATAATCCTAGCTCCTCACACACATCAAAAATATCCCACTTTTTGCATCTATCACAAGAAACCCACTGACTCAATTCCATGGTATTCGCCACTTTCACCATAATAGTACTAACAAATACACACTTGTATATATATCACAAGTATATCACAATATATCAATGAATAATAATAATCAGCTGCAACTCGCGCAAGTAACATCAACAATACGATTATATTGTATGACAACATCGAGCACTATGGAACCAAATCAAAAGCGATGAGCAGAATGTAGGTAGTCAATAAACCGTGCGATCCAAAATTCGGGTAATCAGTCCCTGGAAGTGCATCAGCGGTACTGAGGTTTACCTGTTAATCTCAGTTCATGAACATTAGGTCAGAGGTGGGCAGTAATTTGGCTAATGTAATTTAATTACGTAATTTAAATTACAAATTACATTAGCAGGCTCCTTCGCTCTACATTTTTAAAGTAATTTGTGATTCAATTACATCGAAGCACGTAATTTACCCACCTCTGCATTAGGTGGATAGGAAAGATGAAAGAAAAAAGCTTTTAGAAAGCTAGATTTTAACAAGAAAGCTTTCAACAGCCTATGAAACGAAAGAAGCGCTTTTAACCGCCCATGAAACTGTTCATAAAGTAGGAAAGACTGATCAGGAGTAGATGAGGGGACGCACAGAGTGGAAGAGAATTCCAGCTACGTGGAGCAGCTTGCTGAAAGGAGCACCTAGACAGCTTGCTGCGATAAGGAATGCTCTGTCTCTATATAGTAACTTACTTAGAGGACCTGGTAGACGACTTGCATGTAACATGCCTGCATTCCTATACTGGAAATTTCTTATTTGATCATAAAATAGGCAGTCTTGTAAATTGTAAGAGCATTAGTCAGTTCGCTACGCTATACCGCTATATTGCGTGGGGTAAGTCCTGACGTATGTTTGTATGTGCGGGGTTTAAATCCTGGGCTCGCCCGTCACTGACATCGCTTTCTAGTGAGGAAACTGTCGTTAACTTTAACTTTATAAGCTTTATTGTATTAACAGTTAGATTTATCGGTTGTAAGAAAGAAAAATGAAACTACTATTATAAATAAAACTTTGGTTTGCTCAGCGATAATTTTTAGATATTTCTGATATTCCTTAGAGCACATTCATGATTGATTCCTTGTTGTACAAATCTGGCATCATTTTGAAGTTCAGAGAAGCACATATTATGAAGTTTTTACATTTTGTATAAATAGATAACAGTATCTATATAACATAATATTTCTGACTTAAGAACAGGTTAAACTGTAGCTATCTAATTAATAATTTTTAATTAAGCAGGTCAAGTAAGAAGTTTTTTAAATCTCTGCGCTAGTTTGTCGAGCTCATCAATACTAAAGATGAATCCTCCATTTTGCTACATTGAATGCATACTCAGTGAGATGACACCCTGACTTATTCAGTGTGCTTCAACATTTTTATTGCTGTCTAGCTTCGACTTCCATGGCAGCAAATTATTCCAGAGATGATATTCAAAATATATTTGAAGGTTTTAAAGTGTTCAAATTAATTTTTGTTCATTACCAACAGAGCTTATAATTTTTACAACATTATGCACCTTAACGTTTTTTTTTTTTTTTTTATACTGAAAAGTTAAATGGGCCTAATTCTTCTTGAATTAGGAATAGTTACAATTCCCTCGCCAATTTCAAATTCACTGACCTTAATAGGCTTTCCCGAATAGTGAATTAAATTAATTAAACATAATTTAATGTAATTGAACTTTTCACTGGATTCTATGCATGCCATTGCCAACAAGAAACTTGCAAAAAAAACCATTCATTTCACATCAATGTGCAATTTAACATTGGGAATAAATGATGATAAATTTTACGCCAATTTTCCTTAAATAGCTCAGTATCCAGAATATGCATCTTAAGCTTAAGTGCAGATAAAGTTTCATTGCCAGATGGAATATAAGACATTTGAATTTGGACTGTTACCCTATGTCACTCGATTCAGGCACCAACTCTTACACTTATAACTATCAATTGTGTGAAGCTGATCCAACTAATTTAATAAAAAACACAGCAGCAATCTAGAACAACCATACTTAGCAATAGTATTTATTAAGAATTCATAGTGAAGTAAATTCTCGATCATAAAAAATCCTGCTACACAATCAACAGTAATAAGTGCACTCCAAATATTATAATTTGGAACAAATTTAATGTTTAACAACATGATTAAGCTAAGTAGTCTACAATATACGCATATATGACGATAACACCAGTGGTCCCCTATTTCTTTGCATAGGGTCAAAGTTCCTAAAAGCTCACAAATAAGTTACTTAGGCGAGAACGGGTTTGCCGTCTAACTTTTCTTGAAGCTTAAATATAATACCTACATGAAAACATTCAAAATCAACCAAGAAAAAAACAGCCATTCATGATCAAAGATAAAGAATTTTTAAGAATTTCCTGAATGAGAAATTTTAACCCATAGTTTTAATCATAATTACTACAGTTTTTAATCATAATTTTTAATCAGCTAAAACAACGGCACCATCAGAAAGAGTCCAACTGAGATATGAGAATTAAAATTTATATGTAATTTAAATTTAAAATTTACTTTAAAATAAAAAATGTGTAATTATTTTAGTAAGAAATCATGTACTAGAGGAAAATAATTAAACACATGTATTTATTTGCATTTTGCTAGTAAACCTATCCAATATAATCATAAAAAGGTCATAAATTTATTATCCAAACAAGCACAACAACACTGGTGGCATTATTAATATGATGATAGGCATTGCAGTTTTGCTCAATATTTCATGATTTCTATAAATCATTCCACTAAAACTTTGGCAGACCTGCTAAATGTATATAATTATATATTGTATAATACTTATTCAATGCTATTATTATTTATTACTAATTCTATATATAAATATACTGTGCAAAATTGCTACAAAATTAAAAGCCTTAAATATTTTTACAGACTTCAATCAAATTAACAAAGGTTATAAAACCATTTTTCTTTGCAACAAGGCCTACTCAAATATTATGTAAAGAACTGATTCAAGTATTAATTATAACAGTAAATCACAGTTAAAATTTATGCAGCAATTTCATTGACGTTCAGAAATTGCGTCTAAACTACCATTTCTTCATTCCTGAACTATAATTACTCATGTACAGAGTAATATTCTCAGTAGTACCCTAGCAGTGGAATTTCCAGTCAGTAGTTAGCTACAACTAAAGTTTAGATTATATTTCTGTGCTGTGATTTCATTGCATACCAAAATGCTAGAACAAATCATCTAACCTTCTTAATATACTCAGTATTACAATTATAAAAAATACATGTATCCAACTGAATCATTATAAATTTATATTTAGACGTTTTCATTCAAGGTTAATTCATTTTCTAATCTTATTATTTTTATACTTTAGTCTTATTAGACGATTCAATATTTATTCACAATTTAAAAAATTCATTCATAGAATAATGACAATGAATTTTTGTTATACAAAAATTCATTGTCATTATAATACAATAATTTTTGACAATAATTTTTGTTATATCTTTCAATAATGCCAAACTGATAATCAATTACACAAAATCTAATTATTCACATAAATAATAAAATCATGATTTCTCTTTAAATCAACTGACCTAAAGTATGCTAAACATTAAAGTAACTTTTAAAAAGTGGCATTCCTATATATGTTCCTTTAAATCCTAAATTGGGAACCACCGCCCTACATCAGTAAAACTGTTACAGCCATATTAAAACCATTTGCTAGATATAATGTCAGTTAGCATAATATAACTTCATTCAGGTGATTTCACTTTGGAAGTTTTTGTTTCATCTCACTTTCATACTATAATTAAAATTATATACTGGAACACTTTATAATCTGTAAGCACATAATCATTGACAAACTAAGGTATAACTAATTAACAAACTTAAGAGAAATTTTGATGCATTAAAGAAGTCATAATGATATTCCACTATAAAATCATTTTCTGTTAAACCAATTTACAACCGCTTAAGTATAAATTTCCTTTTATAAGGAATTCAAATCAATCTTAAAACACTTGCATGAACATAATCAAAATACAAACATATATGTATACACAATTTTCATAAATTTGTAAAGAAGATATTTTAAATTCTAGAATGAATATAGTTTCATAGTTAAACAGCATTTGAACATATTAAATGTTATGTGCAGCATGTCAAAAAAAGCAGCCTAAGAGAGCTCATATTAAATTATAATTTGAATGTGAATATTACAATTTACTACTACTTGGTAGCAGTTAAGCTTAACTCTACATGTATATTAATTATATACAAATGCAATAAGTGCAATATAGCATGGTTTGTGCTTTGTATTCAAATAACACACTAATGCTGGCATTTACTAAACTTGTCTTGATCCGCCGATCATTTACGCCTCTGAGGCGTAAACTGCTTCTTTTTCTTCTAATCCACTGCCTAACAGCAGGTCCATCGCATATAACTATTCCAACCAATTCTTTACTTTTCAGCTCTATATAAAAATTTGTTATCAAATCATCTGACATCCCATGTCTTGGTCTGCCTCTTAACCCTTTATCCCTGCAATCTTCCTTCTATTACATTCTTCAGTTAACCATTTCCCTTATACTATGTACTATCCAGCTTTTCTTTATATTTCTTATCGCATCTATTAACTGTCTCTCTGTATCGATCATTTCAAGAATGTCTTGTTTAGTACTGTAGGCCATTTAATCGAGGGGATCATTTAATAGTGACGTAGGTCCCCTTAGCCTTCCTCAAATCCTGCCATAGACTCTTGCGTACAGTCGTACACGCGGCAGCATGTAGCGGTTGCCCTATTCTGCAGTAATCCCAACCACACCCAGGAACAAGACGGTTAAATGGTGGCGCAAACAACGAATCAGAAATTGTGGTGGCTATTAAAAGAAATTTGGGGTGGTTATTAACTACAAAGCCAACTGCTAATATTCTAGAGCTTAGCCAGCAACAGTGCTGTTTTTCAGGCTGATCGGCCAGTCCGCTTACTTCGTAAACAAAACTATAATTTCAGTTCCTAATCGGCGGTTTAAATAATTCACGATATAAACTTCTGAAAACAGAGGCGCAGATACGCCTAACCTTAACTGATGATTTAGAGTTTACAGAATACTAAATTGTGACTAAGCCGTAGTTTACGCCACTGTTGAGTTTTAAACTGAGAATTATCTTTCTAGTGAATACCAACATAAGGAGTCAAATAGTTAGTTACATTAAAAATTAGCCTAAAGCCTATACACTTCATTCAATAACAAATATTTACAACATACAATTATTTTAGCTACTTTAATTACATCTTAACCGCTGTGAATATTTTAGCTTTCTTTTCAGTTCTTTTAGCTTTAAGAATTCGGAATCACGAAGTTTTTCATTATCCTCGACCGTTTTTCGTAAACTCAAAATTTTTTCGGTAGCTATTTTCAATATCTGAACATTGGGTGCTTTTGGATTTGCTTCTGGTATAACGCTGCGCAATTCTTCATAGAGAGATCTAAGGCCGATTCTTCGTTGCCTCTCCATTAAATTGAGCTGCTCTCGTTTTTCACGACTATAATTAATATTAGACCTACGACCAGATATACTCTGCCTCCTAAGCTGCCCTGATATGTCTAACTTGTTTTTTCTGCCACCTCGTTTAAAGTTGGGAACTTTTTTATTGTTTGAACGCTTTTTGTGCATATGTGGTCGACAAACGTCTCTTCTTGTATTGGATTCGGAAGGATTTTCAGCAGACTGAATCCAATCTAGAGCCACCTGTGGTATATAGCAGTGATCCATGGCAACTAATTTAACTCTCTGAATTATTCGCTGTTGCTCTGCATTTGGAAAAGATACCACTGGAGACCTGATGGTTTCTACTTCTTCGACAACACTTATTATATCTACCTCCTCCCCTTCATCATCTGTATAAGCAAGCAGATACAATTACAAATAAACTTGACATAGCAAAATACTTACAAATAATTACTCAGCAACTGACTTTAATGTAGTCATTATGATGGCAATATATTATTGTTATTTTGTCACTATTTTATTTTAGTTGTTTGTCATTATTTTTAATATTGTTTTCAAATTTTAAGTGTGTTGTTTATATGTACATGATAATATGCACGCAGATATGTGTATTGATGTTGCGTTTGAACGACTCAATAGTGTAATGGTAACGTCCTGAAGTTTTAAATGACAGATCCCGAGCTGAAATGAACTCTCGTGGGTTCGAATACCGGCCGCGCTGATCTTAGAGTAAAATCTCGGATATTCACCGAACTGGTTATACAAAAAATGGCCTAAATTGCCTAACAGTTTAAATATGTGGTATTTAAGTGATAGATATCAACACAGTTGATCATTTCACTATACTGCATATTTGTTTGTGACTTATAAACTTAAATAAACTCCACATAATATCTAACCTACAAAGAAACTAAGAGCAAGAAAAAAGAATAGTGCAAAAACTGTAACGAAATCCTAATTTCATGCTGGAGAGCTCAATACACAAAGAAAAAAACTGGCTTTTTATTGAAGTAGTAAAATATAATACATAAAAAACATTTCTAGTCTAATCCAATTTAGCACAATTAGCAAACACAGCAAGTAGATCATCATAAACGTCACAGACAGCATAAGTTGCAAAAATATTAAGATAAGTAGTATCTATATCTACAATGAAAAAAAAAGCAAAAAAATTAATACTTTGCAGACTTCGATTTGGCCTGATGCTGGTGATGTCAAATACTAGGTGAGTTGTTCGTATCTACAGTGTGGTCCAGAATAAATGAAACTACTCTGAAGGTTAATAACTTTGACAATTTTTATCCAATCATCTTTACTTTATACAATGAATTAAAGACAATTCTCTGTTCTATCAACTTGCTATATATCTACGAGATACTATTACACATGCTTGAGAAATTATCATTAGTCGCCGATATGTCATATTCATGTTTTTCATGTCATATGATCGCATGTATTAAAGTAAACCTGCCAGAGTTTCTTGAACCGTAGAACTGGCCACCTAACAGCCCCCCTGATTTGAAACCGATTTACTAATTGATTGTTTAATATTGTCTTCAGCAATTAGTCTATCGTGAACCAATTCACGACGTTGAACATTTGAACGAGTCATTGTCCTCCGTTGGGCTGAAATCAGTCAAACACTCGTGGACTCGGCAACTGATCAGTGGTCCCAGCAGGTGAATGCAGTTTTTCGGGCACATGGAGGACACATTGAACATTTTTTCGATTAATTCTCGATTAATTTAGGACACTGATAGAAGCTGCAATGCGCTTTTTGAAATAGTTAAGGCCTAATGCATAATCTTGAATTCTTGATGTTTAGATTTTTAGTTTTCACTCAATTTCATTGAAAATTACATATCAGCTAATGATAATTTCTCAAACATTTGTACTAGTATCTCTTAGATATTTAGCAAGGTAATAGAAAAGAGAGAATTTAATTTAATTTAATGTATCAAGTAAGATGTTTGGAAAAAAATTGTCAAAGTTATTACCTTCAAAGTAGTTTCATTTATTCTGGACCACCCTGTAGCACGTAGCATAAATTTTATCTAGGCATCTGTGCCATTCTGTGGTACTAAGCTAAAGGACTGTACTACTCAACTGTTCAGATTAGCTACTGTCTTTATTGGACCAAAAGACACAGATCAAATCAGATATTATTGCCATTAATATACAATTAAAATCGATAAATACCGTTAAAAACATTACCTGTTATTTCTATTGGATCTGATTCTACCTCCTGTTTCACCACACTGCACGAAGCTTCATTGCAATCATCATCTGTACATTATATTACCAGGATTAAATCATAAGCACACCATAACTGTCAGGACTAAAAGCTTTATTGCAAGACTAAACATTGTAATCAATTGCAAGACTCGTATTGAGAAGACTTTGACAATACACATTAGGTCAGAAATCAGAAGAGTCAAACCCGTACTGCCTTGCATAGCACAACATTACTGTTATTTTAGTCAAGTATCAAATCAACTATTGCTAATTGTAACATTTGCACATGTATGATTTCCAATTATTATTATCGTCATCATCTTCCCTCTGAATCCCAGTTTAACTGGGGCCAGGATGATACTAATAGACCTTATCCATTCCTAAAAGTTTTCTATTTGTTTTCTAAATTTTTTTAGCAATTCTGGGGACTAGGCGCTCACCGGCCAAATTTTCTTCACAGCAAGTCGACAATAAGTTATGGATCTATTATCGTAGAAGAAGAACCAATCAAACAACAACTACCTGTCAATTCTAAAGCGTCGAATAGCACATCTTCTTTCAATGCAAACAGCAACTCCAGACTGGTCTCAGCATCTGCACATCAATCATTATATTTCTTAGAAATTATTTATATACAAATTGCTTTACTGAATTATCTCTTTCCCTGAATTCAATAAAATATAATTCTAGAACAAGCAACGAGATATATTGCTTATGTAATTTACACCATCATCATCTTTATTGCTGGCATCTTCCTTTCATTCCTAGTAATTAAAAAGAACATAAAAAAAGGAAAAGTAGTTACACATACTAAAAATTAAATGGTTAGGTTATAGCGTGCAATTGCCCAACTATATAGCCAAGGATGAAAATGCAGAATACCTAGATCTATTACCTACATGAACAAATAATGGGGTAATTTGCCAATTAGTTACTTCCCTGTTACAGATTAAGATAAAATTTGTATTTACTAAGAATCTCTATTATTGACTTCAAGGTCACCTGCCAAAACTATATCATTCAACCAATGGGAGTGCTGTCTTTCAGAGTGATCAGCTGACTTAATAAAATAGACTAGAATTTTACTTCTAAAACAATGAGTAATTCATCAGTGAGTTAACCCCTCCAGATTGATTGGGTAACTTGCTAAACTTTTCTTTACATTTTAGACTTACTCCATTACTTATATCAGCCTTCAGGAATAAAATTCAGATTGTCCGTGTAGAACTGCGGATATAAGAGGCAGTCACAAAAACTCATTGACAATAGAAAATGGATGTACATCATTATATTACTGTAGGAACACTAGAAAGAGAAAAATTAACAAATTTAGGATCTTGCGCACAGGATAATATCACAGCTTCATTGCAAGATCAATAGAAATTCTGAAATCCAAACATTCTCCTTGTTGTGCATGTAACAACATATTACGTTACATTATAAAATTTTACATTTGCCACTCTGAAAGATGCCTGCATACGTACCCAGTGCTGGAAGGCCATCCAAGTCCAGGTGTAGCAGTTCCTCGTCACTGCTGATACTGCTGTGGCAGCTGCCTATACCACTACTGCTGCTACCACCAACGACTGTTCCTGTAGACTCTGGACTGTAGCAACTATCCACATCGTCCCAGTTAAACTCCTGCAGTTCATGTTTTACGTTGGACAGATCAGGCAGCTCTTGCTTCACTTCTCCCATTAGGTTGCCATTGAAGTATGGCACACCAAGCAGATGTGACGTTTCCTCGTTGCTCGTTGAGCTCAACATCATATCATTCCACATGTCGTCCTCAATCTCGCTGCTTAGTCCAGGGTGAAGGTCGTATTCTTTAGAAACTGAAATCAACGTTGTTCAAAAACTTATATAGATAAGTTCCGATCCATTCATCCATAAGTTCCGAAGATTCATTCCGATCTTTGCTAACTGGGTTAGCAAAGATCGGAATGAATAGGGATATTGTTAATCAATTGCAATATATCCATCTATCTGTCTATCTATCTTGTTCACAAATAAATACACAAAACGTTGTATTTTATAATTAAAAGTTAGCGCAATAAGTTTATATATAATGAAGATAACACAAGATTTTGTGAGTCAATTTGCTTGTCCAATGGTAGCATCAACTGTCATTTCAATATGTTATAAAAAAACACATATAGTTATACAACAGGGGCAAATCTGGTTTCGGAATTGGGGGCCGAACTCAAGAAATCTCCAACTTTGTAGTCATTATTAGGGGGCAAAAGGATACTTTCTCCCATCCATAAATATTATGGAGGGGGGAGTAAGCCAATACGAACAGGAATAATTGGAGGGGCAAATTTATAAAATGAAAAATTACTGGGGGGCAGAACAATACGTTCGCACCCTCAAAAATTATTATGGGGGGGGGGTGATAGCCCCTTCTGCCTACCAGGATCGCGGCCAATGGTTTACAAATTTTACAACATTATCTTACCCTCTTCATTTCCACAAATGAGCATATCCAGCACTTCTTCATTGTCTGAATCATCAGCGCGACACTCAGACTTAACTAACACCAGCGGTTTCATCGACTTTTCTTCCTCGGAATAACTCCACCTTTCACAAATGTCAATACCAGAATCTGAACGGGGTAGAGGAGACATATTCGTCATGGGTTGCATCATTTCATCGAAGCTACAATCTTGATCGGGTGACATGGCTTCCACCATATTACAATCTCTGTGTTGAATCTGTATCATCTCGAGCAAAAATGTCTGCAGAACGAGCAGTTATTTCACGACTATTCAAAAGAATACTGTACTATGTCAGCACAACACAGATCGTGTTACTGCAAACTGACGCAGTTCTGATGAGCGTTCTGATTGGTCGACTGCTTTCACCCGTCCGATACCTCAAGGTCAGTCTGATGCTTTCAGACGTACTTAGATTGGGAGACTGGCAAATCTCTCCGCAATAGCTTTATATTCGGGCCCCACGTCACAAACTAAGTCCTAAGTCGCCGGAAAACCTCGCTTTATCCTGCAGCAAGTCCAACTGTGATTTGGACAAAGTCTAAATGCTATTTTAATGTTCTTATTAGAAGCTTGTCGAGTGCATATGCAAAAGATCTGATCACAATTTACTCTTCCTCTGGCAATCAAATATCTCATGTAATTCATCAGTGAAGATCACTACAAGTCTCAAAGCCTGTAAAGCAATCAGACAATTTAAGTTAATATAATTGATGTTAATATAATTTTTGTTAATACAATTATAACTGGGGTGGGATTTAGCACACTCAGTAGAGCTGCACACCAACAGAACGAAGCTAAGCTACCTCATGCAGGTTAGTACCTTGGAAAATATAGTGTAGACAGTTTTGAAAGAATATCTCGAGGGTATTGGAAGGTTATTCTTAAATCCAAGCCAGATGCAATGGAGAAACCAACAAAAGACTAAGATTACTAATAACCATGGAGACGAATGGAGGAAATAATGAAAGCTTCAAAAACAGCAACTAAGAAAGGAAACTATGCAGCATATGTTTTTATCTGATTAACTATATGAATAAAAAAACTCAGATTCATAAAAAATTTTAATCCTTTATCAATGGCCAAGGTTCATGGTATATATAGCTCTATCCAGCCAGCCAGAAATTTTATTATACATAGTTGAGAGTATAATAGAATCAAATAGCCCATTGCTTAATAAAATATATACAAATAATCACTACTGAATAAAGTATGAACTGCATGAATCACTATAAAGAACGCCAGTTCCACAACTTCAAGTAAAGTAAATAGGTCCAACATACTCCACTTTTCCTTGGAATAATCTAATGTGTTATTTTAATCACTGCGCCCATATGCTAGACAAAACATCCCACACAAACTACTCAAAATGTTACGAAATTATCAATTATACCTACAGAATATAGAAAATGAACGATCGCTAGGAAGGCACCGCGAATGGATTCACTTCAGTTGGTTGGAAGAAGGAATTTGGAATAAATGCGCACTAAATGAGCGTCTGAACATTGCGCAACGCACCAGACATTCAGTTAAAAACCACGAGGTAGGCCACGCTTACAATACTACGGACCAGAAAAATCACCTTGCAGACTGTAACACAAAAGCCGTTGCTTTCACGAGATATTGATAAGATAAATTTGATTTAACAACATAAATACATAATTTCACTTAACATATACGAATTAGAGCTTTAACAAACTCTCTATCTGTTTTTAGTTAAGAGTTTTCAAACTCGATTTTATTTGACTCTTCTAGTCCGTTAATGAATATTGAAAAGTTCGGCTATTCATAAATATTCATTCGAAAAAGGCTACCAGTGGACGTGGCTAAATATGTTAATCAGCCTCAACTAGGCTGAGCGAGAATGATTGACCGCCACTCTCAGAGGAATCCACGAACTCATGAATATTAAGTACAAACGTGATCTGCAGTGTAATGCCGGCAAATATTATATAAAATCCGCGGAATTTAATGACATTTTCATATTATCACTTCACAATAAAACGAAACTTGATCTTTTTAGAGCCTACCGAACAGATTGATTCGTTTATATTATCCTTAAAATTACAACTTGACGTGAAAATCTACCTAAACAAGTCAGACTCGCCTTTCCTTATTGTCTGATTCACTCTCGCGCCGGTTTTTAACATCCGCATTGAAAAATATTGCATGAAACAACTACAAAATGATCTCCACTCGCAATGACATTACCATATAATGAAAATAAGCGTATATAAAAGCCTGTTAACGAAGGACTAACCGAGAAATGTTAATATTCCACGGCTAAACTTGCAACAGAATCGCAAGCTTTTAACACTCAGTTACGTGTTAACACGAAAAGCACGTGTCTGAAGGTAAAGCGGCTCTTCTAGGCCGAGTGTATTCATCCGCACGCTGAGTGGCCTCAGACAGTTGGGTATGTCTCCGCCACTAAACAATGATTACATTGATTAACGATCAATATTTCAATTAAGGCGAATTAGATACCTTTCGCTTATTTTTTTGTCTAGAATTCGTAATAAATTTTGTATCGGTAAAAACTGTAAAATCTTTAATGTTGTCTTGATAAATGGTATGTTTCATCTAATCAAAAGAATTTAACATTGAGACTCTTCTGAATGATACCGAAAGTCAACATTACATGAGCACTAAATAATAAATAAGCCAGAGCTCAATATTCTATTACTGTTGGCTTTTTAGTAAAAATCTTTTTTTGTTATATGCGTATATATTCGCAAAACGATAAATCTCAAATAATTACTCTTATAGTAAATAATAATCTAAATCTTAACACAAAATTTTGTGAAACTTTTGAGAAATAAAGTTGTTTGTGATAATGCGCAACAAAGCAGGTCTCAAAAGTTATGAATGCCGTTACATTTCGTTATAATTAGCGGGCTTGTGGTTTTTATCTATCGACATTATCAGAATTATGTGAATATGAATATCTTGCTTCTATTTATTAGAGTTAGCAGTATTTTGAAACAGCTAAAGATCTAACGCATATGCGATATAGTTTCAGTAAGAAAGCTAATAAAGAACATCACTCAGACCGATTTCGAGGTAAAGAGATAATCAGCCAGTGTTTAAAGATGTAAACTGCAGCTCAGAGCCTCAGGTACATGTGCCACAATTGAAGGTCTCTGAGGCCTTGAGGCCTTAATTAAGCGGCTAGTTAAGAAGCATCCTGGTCGGATAGGGCCATGATGACTATTTAGCGATGCTAGTAGAGCTGGTGCCTAAGAATCTGGAGACAGAAGTTCAAAACTTCAAATTATACGGAAGAGTTTGTAATAAAGTATCACCACAGTGCAGGAGGCTATGAAGTACCGAAATGTTTTGACTACGAATACGAACAGCTATATAATGGAAGAACAAATAAATATTGAACAAATAAATATTGAACTAATAATTGAAATACCAGACATAAGAAAACGATAAATCAAATTTAGATTTTCGTGTTGCATTTGGAAAAACTTAGCCCCTATAGGCTTATTAGATCTACTTTATCTAAAGCTTCACCTGAATCGAACGAGCCTAAAATTGTTTGAAGCCATCAATGAATGAATGACAAATCCTATCGGAGTCCTACAGCTACATCAGTGGCGAAGCCAGGATTTAATTTTGGGGGAGATACTTTACAATTTTCCTTCAAGCTTTCGAGTGAGCTAGCTCCCATTGATCAACTAGCTGAAAAGAAAGGCTATGCCTTACCAAAATCTTAATGTAGCCTTTAGCTTGGGAATATATAAGTTCCGAGGTGGTTTTTCCTTTACCTTCCTCAGGCACTGCTTAGTCGTACCTTACGATGCGAGCAGTTCACGGTTGGATTATTTTACAGTGACCCGGACACATTACGAATATTATGTAATTGTTATTATTATTATTAACAACGAAAATTTATATGTGTCATGGGCGAAATCGGTGCTCGAGACTACTTTACAGAAAGAGTTCAATTACAATAATAAACTTCATGAAAATTAAATTTAAATTTTGCATATGAATTACAAAATAAAGTCAGAAAAGCACCTAGCATTAGATACAGAATAGTTCAAGCAAATAACTTAATTTGGAAAAGTTTTGACTCTTGAGGATTACATATAAATAATGGCGGATCCAGCGGGGGCTAGCCCCCCCACCCCCCTTAGGCCTTCCGATATTATATTTTCATTGTTATCATGGAAATTTCTATATGGAAATATGTACGAGCAGTGGTTAGCAGGGGGGGGGGCGCGAGGGAAATCAGTTCCCCTAGCTCGATTTTTTCAAATATGGGCCCACTATAGGTCCATATTTGGAATACTGGGGGAGCTGCATAAAGAAGGAAGCTCGACAAATTTTGACCGTTTCACTAGCTCTCAATTTTTACATTAACAACTGTGTAAGGATAAAAAACGGTGTAAACATGTAAACTCTGTCCCGGAGCAGTGGTGCAACCGGCCTTAGTTGGGAGGGACTTAAGCCCCCACCCCCTTACCGCCAAAATTAGGTCACTTTTACAATTCGTCCAGATCCGCTGAGTTTCTTCATATCGAGATTTTTAAAAATTAACCTACTTTTTGTCAAAACAAATGTATGATTTTAGACATTTTAGGTTTTCTCATGACTTTAGTACGGGATGAGTTGGGGGGGGGGGGGGGTGGAGGGGTAAGATACTCTATGAGACGAGCGCAATAGTGAAAACATTTGGGGAGTCCTCTCCACAGCATTTTCTCTGGTTGCGTCTCATGTCCCGGAGAAGGCGGAGCGTCAGCAAAAAATGTGTACATTGTTTAAAAAATTTCTGCCGCCCCCCCCCTTGAAAAATTCCCCTGGATCCGCCACTGCATGTTAAAGTTGAAAAATATAACCAACATAAGCTCTCTCTCTCTCTCTCTCTCTATATATATATATATATATATATATATATATATATATATATATATATATATATATATATATACACATATATATATATATATATATATATATATATATATATATATATATATATATATATATATACACTGTGAGTCAAAAAAAAACATGTGCGCAGTCTTTCGCCCATAACTTTGGTATTAGTGAACCGATTTTTTAAATTTTTGCATAGGTATAATCAGGAACACATTTGCTATAAAATAACGTTAAGTGACTCTGTTAATTATTATTTTTGCGTTGAAGCAGTGCTTGAAAATATGCGCGACTGAAAATATTCAGTTTAAGTAAATCAATCGCTACAGAATGTTTACAAATCCGTGGCTTAACAAAAAACGAAACAAGCAGTATTATACTGCTACTGTCAACTGTCAAAGCTTAATTATGCTCAAAGTGCCCTCCTTTAGCTGGAATACAAGCTCGGAGACGCTTGCGCCACTCATCTATTGCTTTATCAATGACAGATTGCTTCATGACTTGCCAAACGTCCACCACGCGTTGCTTCAACTCGTCCACGTTATTTATTTTCTTCTTTTCAGTGTAATTTGTTTAATAAGCAATCTGGCCCTCCCAGAATCCAGTTTTTTGTTGGAAATTCGGCAATCAACCAATGTGAGCCACAACCCTTTAAGAGGTACAAGTTTTTGTGAACTCTTAATCTGCTTTAGTAAACACCATTTTAAAATTTAAACAAAGACAGACTATGTTTGTAAAATCGTCTGTTATTGTTTAAAATATACCGGAATTGTCACAAAAACTAGATTTAAGATTGATACTTTTCTTCTACTTTATAATTCTGAAACAATTTTCAAAATCGGTTCACAAATGTCAAAGTTGTGGATGAAATACTGCGCACATGTTTTTTTATGACTCACAGTGTGTATATATATATATATATATATATATATATATATATATATATATATATATATATATATATATATATATATTTATAAAATACTGTATAACTATACTAAAACTTTGATTCTTGATTTTAATGATAGTGTGAAACTAGTATAATTAGTTAATCTAAGTGTAAGTACTATGATATATCGCGTAAAACATAGTAATAAGCAATAAAATGCATTTATAAATCCAACAGAATCATAACTTAACTTACCGACAAACTATTTCCATTGTGAAATATATCCACGGACCTTTGTGATGTCTCTTCCGGCAGAGAATAAATATCCACTTTATAAATCATTGGAAGCAGAGAACTACAACAAGAATGACAACAATGAGAAGCCGGACAATGCCCAGTTTATAGAAAAGGGTTAAATTTAACCCTTAAAGACTGACTTAATATGCCCCGCAGCGTTGAACCCCTCTCCCACTCACCGCTTTGTGTTAGTACCCATTAATGGAGCCAGTGCATCTAGTACACTCGGATGTTTGGATTGGTTAAAAGTTTTGTTAAGTTGATGTCTGCGCCTCTCTGTGAGTATGCCTGGTTTGATAAATTGTATGGTCGTGTGTTTGTGGTGCATTGTGGGTCATTGTGCATGTCTGACAGGATAATGAAGTGTTAACTACAGCGCCCCGGCTGAACAACAGCCAATTTGTTAGAAATAAAACTTTCATTTGACATGATGTCAAAAGAAGTCGTTTCCTTCCCAGGAGCGGATCAAGAATTTTTTGTCAGGGGGCCTAAACATTTTTTACCTCATTTTAACGGAAACCCGTTTCGGTAAGTGGAGCCTGTCGTATGTGTATGATTGATAAGCTTGAGCCTTAACCCCCCTCCCCCCCACTCCCTCTATTTACCCTGGATCGGCCACTTTCTATTGATTAACTGAACGTTAAATTCTTCATAATAAACAAAAGTTCTAAAAAACGCATCGACATTTCGGGGGGTAGCCCCCTGCCCCCCTAGATACGCCACTGTTCGTTTTTTTCCCTTTAGAGTCTACAAAGAGATGTCTAACTTTAATTGTAACTTTAATTATAAAAGAACTTATACAATAAAGAAATGTTTACAAAAGTCTCTTTGAAGAAAGTTTGATCAGCTTCATTTGAATATAGCACTGATTTAATAATATTAAGTTAAGAAAAGCTAATGTTACAGTCAGTTTCCTCAGTCGAGCGCGATGTGAGTGACGGGCGAGCCCACGATTTTAACCCCGCAAATAATGATCCGTGGTCGAATTTCATACCGACATTGCCACCATGGCTCCAGCCAGCACATACTGATATCTGGAGCCAGTGGCGAAGTCGGTAAGATACTCGACCGCGGATCAGTATGTGCGGGGTTCAAACCCTGGGCTGGCCCGTCACTGACATCGCTTTCGAGTGAGGAAACTGGCGTTAACCTTAGCTTTTATCTTTTTTATTAAGTGTAATTTGTGTGAGCTTCACTATAATTGATACTAATGTATAATTATACGTATACAAAATACATCTTAGACAAGCAATGTTTTATCTTCTAGTCGACATTCTCGGTATTGATTAATCAATTTCTTTGCACACTGATGTGTCTTGCCCTACAATTAATTATCTTTTCTCGCTCTTATTACGTCAGCGGAATAATTCACGAATAAAGTAAATAAAGTACCTCGCGATCTCGTCATAAGCTGAATCCACCAAGAATAGTGGCAGTTCAAAAGGGCTGTTACAAATGAATTTAAGATTCCACGTATATGTGGACATGAAGAGGAAAACGAAGGTAGAGATCAGTGGAGGCGTTACTTATCAAGGGCCTGCTAGTAGATAGTGCACTAAGAGAGAGAGGGAGAGAGAGAGAGAGAGAGAGAGAAAGTACATAGTAGTGCACTAAAAGAGAGAGAAATTTAGCTGGAGCTAGTGGCGATGTCGGTAACATATTCGACCGCGGATCAGTATGTGAGGGGTTCAAATCCTAGGCTCGACCGTCACTGACATCGCTTTCGAGTGAGGAGACTGACGTTAACAATCAATAGCTTAATTTACTAGCTTTTACTAGCTTTTACATAAGCAACCAACATATTACTTATTTTGAATTATTTTTCACAAGTATTTCTGTACCATGACCCATGAGATATGGGTCTTTAATTCAAAATTAAATTTAAAAAAATAGAAATACGATGCAATAATCAGTAAGTGAATGGGCATATTAGATTTTGGGTAATTTAACTGCGCAATTGATGCTTAATGCATTGTTTATTTTATTTACTTGTTAACTAATTAATTAATTTATTGATTAATTGACTTCTAAATAGCTGGATAGATAGATTGATTTTGCTCTTGACTGATTGATTGATTTAAGCGATTGAACGATTGATTGAACGAGTGTTTGATTGATTGATTGACTCATACATTTATTTATATATTCACTTTAAGCGAGAACCATATTTAGTCCAAGTCGGGATAAGATGGAAGAACGATACATGGAGTAGATATGGAACATGAAGTCAAGGTTCTCATCAGACGCGAGTTCAAGGAAAACTCCTAACAGCAGTCGCTGTGTGAGAAAGATTTACGATGTAAACAAAATTCTATGAATGAGGTTATAAATGCCAACGCGAATGTTACAAAGAAGACCATTGCCTTCTTTATTATATTTTAGCTGTTGTATCAATCAAGTAACTCATAGTAACAATAAGACTTCAATCGCAATTAATAAATCTTACATTTTTTACGCAACTAGAACATTTGTAATAGTAAATCTTAAACTTTTTTGCAATAATTTATTGTAATATTTCGAAATTATCACCTGATGAAATAAATTTATTATTGCATTCTATTTTTTATTTAATTGACTGTCAGAATTAATACATGTTTGTAAATAAGAATTAGTAAATAATGGCTAAGCGGTTTGAAGTAATATTAACAGCTAAATATTTTGTATATTTATATAAAATAAACACGACATTTCTTGAGCACTCAGTATACTAACATTGACATTGCCCTATGGCGAGGAACCAGACGTTAAATTCTTATTGATTGATTGATTGATACTATAATCAAGCGACTCTTTTATTAATCAATTTTCGATTTTAGTTAATACTCGCTAATCGTTAATAGTTACCTTAAATCGCTAATAGTTAATCTTTACGCTGTAGTTTCACAATTAATTAATGGATTGGGCTAGTACGTGGTTCCCAACCTGCTTAATCAAGCGATCCCTAATTTTGTATAATTTAGGTGACCCCCGAGTCTTTTGAGTATTTTGCTACTTTACTTTGTTCACGTTTTTTGATTACTTTGCTACAGAATGATGCATGAATATTCAACATCGAATATTCGTTAACGTATTTAGTGCACATCTTAATAATTATTAATACCATACAGCACGAACCCTCCGATTTGGTCTGAGGGGTCGCGACCTACGTTTTGAGAAACACTGCATTAAGCGCATACAAGTCACCAAGACGCATCTTCTGGTAACAGTACCATTGATAAAGCTAAACAGATTTGGTCAGGCAATTAGCATTGACAGTATTAGCCCCATCTACTGAATATGCAAATCGCTTCATCTGGATTCCCATCCTAAATTACTGACAGATCACCTTTGTGTAGTTAATGTTGTAAATATGTCAGACGGGCTGCGTCGGTTTGTAAGGCTACGTGAACAGCAGCTGTAGTAAACTTGCCTAATACACACGTATATCAGTCATCTCTGTCAAGGTTACCAACAAAAAAAATAGTTTAACGCCATTGCTCGCTTACTAGACGATGTCAATTAGAGGGAAAGTTTATTAAAGCGTGGCTATGGGAGCCGGAGTCAAAATGCGGGCAGCAGTAAACGTTTACCTCCATCAGCAAATTTGAGACGGGATGTAGAAGGGAAGTTCGGCCAAATATCTCTAAAATTAAAGAATTAAAGTTTTAACGTAGATGATCATCTATGTTAAAAATGTAATTTTCTAATTTTATGACTTGTCAAGTTCTATCGAATGAAAACAGTTGAACGGAGTGGAATAGTTTCTAACCGGTCTTCGAGACTACTTAACAGGTTACTGGCCGGCTATTATCAATCCTTTCCATGGTTAATCTTATAAATCTTTGCTATTGACAGCAATGAGCCTAAGGGAATATCCACCATTTGACAGGCCGTAGCTTTTAACTCAGGCTGCTTGCATCCGAGACGAACACTCTAACCGTTACGCCATACCCTCCCAATTTCACTAGGTCAATACCACAGAAGACTGTCAGAAGTAATAGCCACATCTTCTTCTTATACTACACTAACTCGTTTAGACGTCACTTGACTGCTGACTGTGTTGCGAGTAGCAGTTAAAAAGCTGGTAAGGCTAATGTTAACGTCAGTTTCCTCACTCGAAAGCGATGTCAGTGAGGGGCGAGCCCAGGATTTTAACCCCGCACATAGTGATCCTCAATCGAGTATCTTACCGACAAGCCAATGGCTCCAGCCAGTTCTATTCTGGCTGATAAGGCTCTATTCTGCCAGTCATATTCATGTTTGTAAAGTGAAATATATAGTCACATCCGTTCATCATCCTGAGTTTTTAACCTTTTACGAACACGTGCATAGACGATGGGTCGAGACATAGATTTTAATTACTTAATTAATTAGTTATTAATTTAGCAGTTTCGTCTATTACAATACTAACAGATACAGATCGATAACGACAAATAAAATAAAAGAGTAAAATGTGTCTCGTTCCAGTCGATCTTTTGGAGTGAAATCTCGGATGTACAACGTGCAACAAGAGGCGTAACTGACAAAGTGAAGAGGGAAGCGGGAGGCAGAACCGAACAATTAGAGCGGATGAAAAGTTTAGAAGTCCAAACATAATTTCCCATTTATACCATTTGTATCATTCCGACTTATACCATGGAATAGCTGAAGTGCAGTGGAAGAGATATATTGGTTGAGAAGGCTGCCTCCGCTCCAGTTGACTCGCCAACTCTCGAAAATAGGATTTAGTTTGCTGAGTCTCCAGTGCTTGCCTTTACAGAAGATTGCGAATTTAAAGCGATATCGACTTATGAGCTCTTAATTTTATTAAGTTCATCTATGCACGACTCGGCGAACCCTTACATAGGCTATGTAGCAAACAATAAAATCCTCTCAGTTAATATAAATACAAGTTGTAAGGTGAATGATGCGTGAGATTACGCAAGACACAGGAATTTAGGTTTCTCTGGTAGGTTATTCGTGCGGCGCGTGAAGGTTGAAATCGTGATGTTAAGATCTAACAATTGCCATATATTTTTAACCCGCTTGTCTACTAACCTGCTTGCCTCGGATACAAGTGTGGCCTGGGTTCAAAGCCCATGTCAGGATATGATACATATAATTAATTATATTCTCTTGGACCCATGGAAGGTTAATCTTGTCTCGGAGCGTGCTGCCATCTGTGTTTGCGCTATCAATAGCATTTATTGGCGGCGATAATAGGCATATCAGATTAACCACGGAAAGGTTTGATAAAAAAGTGCAAGAACCTGCCAAACATCTAATAAATGTGTTCAAACAAGCATGTAAAAACTTTCTGGCCCACTAGGTTTACTTTAATTATTATTTTTATTATTAATTATAAGCTCTGCTAAAACTGCTTAGATTTTGTTACGTTTAGTTAAAAAAATTAAAGTTCTGACCTGCTTTGGTAGTTTTGCCTCTAATAATAAATGATTGGGAGTCATTACGTACAGTGGCGGATCCAGGGGGGCCCCGGGGGCCCGGACCCCCCTTAGCCCAACGATTAAAAAATTTCAATTATATTTTCATTGTTTCTATGGCAATTTCTAGGTGTAAATATGTTTTAAGGGCGTTAGGGGGTGGGAGTAGGAGAGGGAATTCGAACAGTCCGACTACCTGAATTTTTCAAATATGGGCCTCATTAGGTGCCCATATAATGGAAGGGGGCCCGAAAAATGTTGACCGTTTCACTAGCTCTCAATTTTTACTTTAACCACTGTATAAGAGAAAAAAGGGTGTAAGTAAAAAATTTGAACTATGTCCCGGAGCAGTGGTGCAAACAGCCTTGGCTGGGATCGAGGAGCTTAAGCCCCCCCCCCCATCGTCAAAATTAGGTCACTTTTGCAATTGGCCCAGATCCGCTGAGTTTCTTCAGAGGTGAAAGAAATTAACCTATTTTTTCCTAAACAAATGCAGGATTTTAGGCATTTTAGGTTTTCCTTTCACTTTACTACGGGTATGAGTGGGGGGGGGGGCAAAAATGGGTACACTCTCAAAAAAAATTTTGGGCCCCCCCTTAAAAAAATCATGGATCCGCTCCTGATTACGTATCATGTTCTAAATATTAAACTCGAATATAAAATTATTGCCTCCAATATGATACTTTAGCAATAGCTGTGATGAACACCACATAATCTTAATTGTATCGTAATTTCAAGGCCGTCAGTCTTTCATTGGGCGCAAAGTTTGGCGCGCTAAGGCCTACGTCAGTAACCTTGATAGGAACTACTTTCAGAGCCTAGGCTAGTATCACGCCTCTACATCATAAAGCGGTCTATGACTCTGCGATCAGCCGTCCCGTAACTGATAAATAGTAGACATTATATAACTCTATCTATCTCTGTCTCTCTCTCTCTCTCTCTCTCTTTCTCCTCTCTCTCACTCTCTCTCTCTCTCTCTCTCTCTCTCTCTCTCTCTTTCTCCCTCTCTCTCTCTCTCTCTCTCTCTCTCTCTCTCTCTCTCTCACTCTCTGTGCAATGTACAATGTCCTCAGCGTTGCTTTAACCATTGAGAAATTCAACAAGAACTGGGCCTTGTTGATAACAAAATATATCGGTTGATGAACAAACAAATTTAGTCTTGCTGAACTATATATGCCAGGTCAATCGCCTAGGTCTTCGTAAACATATAGGCCTATTAAAAAGGCTATTATAGGCCTGTAAGATTCAGTTCTCTTCGCAGTGCACAGTTACAGTAAATTATGGTTGATTAACCTTAGGGCTACAATCGATGCTAAATAAGTTAGCATATACAATAAGAAATGTTAAAATTAAGATATAAAGTGAATTATGAAGGTGATCTAACCGATCGAACTAGTAACACCAACAATTACGGTGCTACTATAGCCCATGACAACATCGAACACTATTGTGACAAATACATGCCGGTGAATAAAAAGATGGTCCAAAACGGTGCATATTCCAAAATACAGGAAGTCACTCCAAATAAGATAAAGGAAATTAAATAAAAGGATGCTTGCGTGCTGGTCGCAACTCATGGACACGGAATGGCAATTAATGGAAAGCAGAGGTCTTCAACTGTCTATGGAACTGCTCAAGAGAAAGCAAAGGCCGATGTGGTAAAAACAGAGACTTCAGAAAAGTGGATGGAAGAGAATTCCAGATCTGCTACTTAAAGCTATAGACTCATCATCACTATCATCATCAACTTCCCTTGAATCCCAGTGTAACTAGGGTCGTGATACGAATAGACTGTCTCAAATCCTCTCTGTCCTACGTACGTACGTGATATCCATAGATATGGTCATATCATCCATCAGTCAATCTCCCCTATTTGAGACTTTTCCATTCGTTTAAATTTTTTGTAGCAATTTTTGAAGCCTAGGCGCTCACCAACCGAATGCCCCTTCTGACGTTGGAGTCGTTCTTAGTGCTTTAATCGTCTAGCTTCTACGACACGTACGTGCAGTCACGGTTGGTCAATTCTTCAAACAACTCGGACACAACACGGGAGGCTTGAAGCTAGGTTATGCTAATACATTAAAATTTAATAGTATAGATTAAGTGATAAAAATAATAATAATAATAACAATAATAATAATATCTCCACGGCCTCTCATGCAAAACGAAGCTCAGATAGAATGTCTCGCCATCACAATTTAAATGACTTAATATGGCATGGCGAGCACTTTCAGGAGCAAGCATCCCTTCCTCTAAGGAACCAAGTGGGTTTTCCAGATCAGACGGCAAGCGTCCGGACGGCATGACTTTAGTGCCGTGGTGCAACGGTAAATGTGCCGTATGGGACGTCACGGTCACTGACACTTTGGCGAACTCCTACCTGAATACCACTTCAGTCACAGCCGGTGGAGCTGCTGTTCATGCCGCCTCTAGAAAGTTGGATAAATACCGTGATCTGTCCTTAGGATATGAAGTTGTTCCGGTGGCCATTGAAACCATGGGCCCGATGAATCCCGAAGGAGCTGACTTTATTAATGGCATAGGCAGACTTATTGCAGAGCAAACCGGCGATAAGCGAGAGACATCTTTTCTTTGGCAAAGGCTTTCCATGACTTTGCAAAGATTTAATGCAATCTGCTTCAATAATTATTTTAAGCCGATTGATGACCTCGAGTAGCCGGGCGGCGATTCAGCACGTATTGCTTTAATCGTTTTTATCAAATCCCAGGTTCTTTACACCGGGGTAAAAATAAATTTAAAAAAATAAAATAAAATAAAATAATAATAATAGTAATAAAATATAACTCGGACACTTTCTCAGTAAAGCAATATCGGCCTAATCTGCGCTGCTGTGGTGACTGTGCAGGGGCGCGGCCTAATATGAAATATGAAAGTAGGCGAAATTTATAGCAGTAATCTTCATGCCTATTGCCTTTGGACCCTGGGCCCGTCAACTCTGTCGCATTTGGACTGTATGACGAATAGGCAGGAGGACCAGCGCCATTTACTGGTGATTAAGCGCGGAAAAAGCTTTCTTTGGCAGCGACTGTCATGCTCTCAGCATCATGCAGTTGTTTCAGTGGGCACTTGGCTAATGCGGCCTCCCAGAGTGTAGAGGAATTATTTTAATCGTTTTTTTAAACTTTTAATTAAATAAAGCCTCTTTTATCTTATTTTTTAGTCCAGGGCCCTTTACAGCCCAGGGCATTTTTATAATAATAATAATTATAATAATAATAACAGCAATAATAATAATAATACTTCCGGGAAATCAGGTCCACCACTCACTTTGGTCGACCTGATTTCCCGGAAGTCCTGAAAGTCGTCATGAAGGAGCATCCATCGACTAATGTGTTCGGGTGTTCAGCTATGGACCACCTCCCCTCACTCGCTGCGCTGAACAAGCTTGCTCCAGGGACAACGCCTACACCAGCGATGTGCTCTTCCTTCATCATCACGAAAACTTTTAATCATCATTGATTGATTGATTGATTTATATGAATCGATTCGTTGTAGATACCGGCTTTATTGTAAACAAATTATTTTAATTTGTAAGTGCCCCATTAATAATAATAATAATAATAATAATAATAATAATAATAATAATAATAATAATAATAATAATGAGTTATAGACAGACAGTTGGACAAAAGACACTGATTAGACAGTGATAAATGTTGAAGAAAGGAAGAAGAGTTGGATAGGACACATTCTAAGAGGGGAAGGTCTATTAAAAGAGGTCATAGAAGGTTAGAATGGAAGGAAAAAGAGGCAGGGGCAGGCCGATATTAGATATGCTGGATGATTTAAAGACCTACTCAGATGTGGAAATGAAGAGGAAGGCGGAAGACAGAGAAGAGTAGAGGCGTTATATACCATGGACCTGCCAGTAGGCAGTGCACTAAGAGAGAGAATAATAATAAACTTTTAACGTCCGTTTTCTCATACAAGGAAACGATGATGTCAGAGAGTCCCCACCACATGTCACCACAACTCGATTCACTCCAAACGATCTGAAAAAAACATGTGCTGATGAGAAAAAATATAATAATAATAATAATAATAATAACAATAATAATAATAACAATAACACATTATAGTGAAATGATCAACTACGTTGATATCTATCACTTTTAATACCACATGTTAAATCCGTTAGGCATTTTTGTCCGCTTTCCGTGTTTTTGTCCGCTTTCAGTCCAGTGAATGTCCGAAATTTTACTCTCAGATCTGCGCGGCTGAAATTCGAACCCACGAGGGTTCAATTCACCTCAGAAATTGAGCATCATGAGCATCATGATCAATTGAGCAATCAATTGAGCATCATTAATGTAATCAATTGAGCATCATGAGGAATTGAAAAAGATCCTAAGCAGTGCCGGTCCGGTGATAAGAAAATCAGCCATGCACTGTTGTAAGAGTTATACAAACTAAATTATATTGTGATCATAATTGAATATTAAATACAAATATGCTTTCTGGTCATTATGTTTATTTCTTCAGTCCTGCGTCCAGTATAGTGAGACCTCTTTCGAGTTGCACTTATCTATGGTATCATGTCAATAACAATATCAGCTGACTGTTTGGAACATTTAATCTACGTACTGAAGTATAGTTGACGGCCACTTCAGCAGCCCTTACCCGGATGTATCCGGATGTTACGTATGAATACAGGCGAACGTATACCTGACGGTTCTTCAGCCGCATAGGTCAAGGTTAATATTTCGTAAGTAAACAAACACTAGCAATATCAGCTGTTCTGCTGAGGTTATTGATAAATACTTAAAACGCTAAAAATTACTTAAAACTACTTAAAAGCTAAAAAAGCTAATGTTAACGTCAGTTTTCTCACTCGAAAGCGATGCCAGTAACGGTCGAGCCAGGCTTTGAACCCCGAGCTTACTGATCCGTGGTTATAAAGGTGGTTACAGAAAAACCTATAAAAGTGGTTACATATAAAAGTGGTTATAAAGCCGTGGTTGTAAAGTGGTTATAAAGCCGACCAATTAGCTTACAAATTATAGTTTATGAAATTTTTCATATCTGGTTTTGAAATAACTCATTTATTCTACTCCTACAACTTCATTCTATTCAAACTATTCTAGATCGAAGTTATACTATTAATATGAGCAATTATTAAAACAAAGAGATCAAACTACGTAATATGTAATCAACGTGTATGATTTGTGATCAAAATATTTAAAAACGGATCAAAATTTATGGTTTTCCTATAATATTATATGATTAAAATTAATAAATATGAATAATAAGATTATTAATTGTGAATCTATAAATTTAGTAGTTTCCAAGTAAATATGTTTAATTAATTGAATTGAGCTTTTTTCAGTTTTTAATAGACCTTCCCCTCTTAGAATTTGTCCTATCCAGCTCTTCTTCCTATTTATTAATACATTTATCAACTGTCTCTCTTGCCAAACTCTCTCTAGACTTCCTCATGATAGCTTTTGAGTCCAACTAATGCCTCTCTATTCTTCTCCAAATCACATTTCACAATGCCTCCAGTAAGTTTCTTAAGATATACTTCCTTAAGGTCCATGTTTCAACACCGTACAATAGCGTGGGCCAAACCAAGTTTCACATCTGTACCTTGTATCTTTAGTCAGACTTTTGTAATAGGTCTTTTCTATTACCAAAGGAAGCTCTTTGCTTGTGCCATCCACTGCATATTCAGTTGCATTTCCCGTCTCGGTTATAGTATGACCCAAAATTTGAAAATCCTTACCTGTTCAAATTTTGTACCATTTGTTGTGATATTAACTTTGCCTTTATTATTGGGCACTCTCATAAGCTTAGTCTTTCTGATATTAATCTTCATGCCATATCTCAATGCTGTACTATTCAGCCTATCCGTTGTCTGCTGTAGTCCATTCTCGCTGCCCGCTACCATTCGTTGGTCATCTGCAAAGCGTACATCTTGTAATAGTTTTCCTCCTACTTTTATTCCTTCTTCCTTGTCGTCCAAGGCTTCTTCCAGTATTGCCTCAGCGTAAAAGGTTAAAACAGCAACGGCGAAATGCTACAACTTGTCCTTTCTCCACATCCATGTCGCCTTCTTCTGAGTGTTATTGTTGGATTTTGAATACGTCTTTTGACGTTCATGTACAAGTTTAAAATTAATCTTCTATCTCTTTAGTCAAGTCCTATTCTTTTCAAAATATTCATCATCATTATCTAAATCAATCCTGTCGAAGGCCTTCTCAAAGTCCACTAAGCATACAAAAACGTCATTTCAATATTCTAAGCTTCTTTCGCAAAGAACCCGCATAACCCTTATTGCTTCTCTTGTACAGCATCCTAACCTTGAATGGTATATCGCACAGGGTTCTATATAACTATAAATGTTATTATAGAACGATAACTTATTAGATCATGTTTAGAATACAGAAATTTTATACAAAATGTTGTTCAGAAAATCCGAGTCAATGGACAGGAACTTTTCTTAGGCCAAGGTCAATGTTCATGATCTATTGCTTAGTTTCACTATAAAAATGTAAATCTAATGTCAAGAAAATATAAATATCCCAAACATAATTTTTGTTAATAATAATAATAATAATATTACTACTAATAATAAATAAAAAATGAAATATATTAATCATAATGTAGACTAATATCCTATATAAAGTATGTCACGTCGTCATGTGATTCTTACGTGTTATAGGCCTAGCAAGAACTGTATACATGTTTTGCAGTGGGATTGTATGAAGTTGTGGAATGTATTGCAAAAGGCAAATAGAGCAAATAGAGGTGGTGTGGGGGCTGAGATCTGCCAAATCATACAACACTAGTGATAGTAGTCATTATCATGATTCTACTTTTCTTTTTCTACTAATTTTTATGTTGCTTTTTCAGACATAAAATTTTGCTTGGTGCAACCTGTTAACAATACAAGTTCAGATGTCAAACTTCATGTGCACCTGATGTCCACTCTGCTCAGCGTGCACCTGATGTCCACTCTGCTCAGCGTGCACCTGATGTCCACTCTGCTCAGCGTGCACCTGATGTCCACTCTGCTCAGCGTGCACCTGATGTCCACTCTGCTCAGCGTGCACCTGATGTCCACTCTGCTCAGCGTGCACCTGATGTCCACTCTGCTCAGCGTGCACCTGATGTCCACTCTGCTCAGCGTGCACCTGATGTCCACTCTGCTCAGCATGCACCTGATGTCCACTCTGCTCAGCATGCACCTGTTGTCCGCTCTGCTCAGCATGCACCTGATGTCCACTCTGCTCAGCGTGCACCTGATGTCCACTCTGCTCAGCGTGCACCTGATGTCCACTCTGCTCAGCGTGCACCTGATGTCCACTCTGCTCAGCGTGCACCTGTTGTCCGCTCTGCTCAGCATGCTACTATTGAACATAAACTCTTACCAGGGTACATACTGTAAATTACGCACACTTGTATATTATATTAAATTACTGCTGCAAATGGGAATTGCATGATTACTTAATCTTTCTAGTGAGTATTCTGTTTTCCTGTTCTGAACAGTTTTGTAAGAAACTTGAATATTTAATTGAATGCTACTAGTATGCTTTTACGTTTGCCTCTTTATAGTACCCTTTTAAATGCTTTGAGGGAAGATATTCTCGAACTGTTTACTGGTTTAATGTAAAATTACAGATTATTTGTAAAAGCATTCTGGTCTCAGTAACATTCTACTAGCAATGAACTATCCACAAATGCTAATTGTTTTACTGCATGCATTCTTTTCTAATGTTCACATTTTTTCTTATTGTTTCATTTTCTCAATGTTTTACTCTATAATGTTAAACTAGAGATAACTTTGTAAGTATGTAGTAGATTATATATATATATATATATATATATATATATATATTATATATATATATATAATATTATAATATTATATATATATATATATATGTATATATATATATATGTATATATATATATATTATATATAGATATATATATATATATGTGTGTATATATATATATATATATATATATATATATATATATATATTGATAGATATCTCCTTATTTATCAGTAGAGTTATGTTCAATGTTGTTTTTCGATCTGCATATTTCTATATTCTTATGATGCTGTATAATCTCTATTACATACTTCTACTGGTTAACTGGACATTGTATTTTACTCGGTTTTTTTGGACCATATTGTTTTTTGCTTGTAGACTTGGCTTGGGTTCAATAGCAGAATCACGAGTGCTATGACCTAATGTTACCTTATATTGCCACATAACTGTAAATTTCTAAAATTGATTAATTTCAAATTATTTTTGTTTAATGAAACCAATTATTATGCTAATATCAATCACATCACTCTTCAGTATTGCTTTTGTTATATGTATAACAGCGTTATTATCAATAACAGTGCTCGAAGTAGTCATTGATGACTGTAGCACTCTAATTGTTGCTATTAATATCAGTATTGCGTTGTGAATGTTTTGTTAATTCTTGACAATTGAAATAGCAGTTCTCTGATGTTACTGCTGTTCCATAAGTCCTGCATATATAATACATAATGTACTATATAGTACAGTAAACTGTAAACGCTAAACTAAACGGTATTTGTAATCGTTGTTTGTAAATCGTTAATTTGTAAACATTTTTTAGGCTGTTGGACACTCTCAGCCTGACTAATATGGTTTCACAACTAAAATTGAAGGATGTAAAATGAAATTCAATATGTATTATCTTTATGATTAATTTGTGTAATTATATCTATTGTTTTATAATATCAGTCAAATGTAACATCTTGTGTTTTACATGTTTTCAACAATTGTTAGAGGTACAGATATTTATTCTATTTGTAAATATCAAAGAGTGTAATTGATATAATGTTTCTCAGTATATTGTTATTCGTTCATGAGCTGTAGTGAGCACTCCATCGATTTCTAGTGGGATCTGGTCCCAATCTGCCTTTACTAAACTTTTATGGCCTGCCTTTATTAAACTTTAATCCAGCTCTTAACTTTTATAGACTTGGACCCCTATTTGATTCTTCTTTTGACTTTTATGCTGATTCATATTTCTTTCTCTCTCTCAAGTGTTCTGCCAAGCGGCAGGTCCAAGGTCCATATTCCTACAAATATGCTGCTTTTCACGCTCCATAAAGAGCACACCATCGAATAACGAGTTAGTCCCTTCACAAATGGCTATGCCTTAGCCACACCAAAGGTAGTTTATAGCTTGTGTATAGCTCATATGGCTTCTGAATAATATGATTTCATTTTACATTGTATTAAATCGTTACACAATTTGGAAAGTAGACTATAATTAATTATAGTGTTTGATAAGCAGTTTAGTTTTAGAACGAAAGTAACGCACCTTTGTTATTGATTTTTTTGTATGAGAACTGTTGTTTATGCTTGTGTTATGTGTATAATGTTGTGCTCGGGTGTGGTGGGATCACTGCAGAATAGGGTAACCGCAAACAATCTGCTGCATGTAAGAGGCGACTAAGTTAGGAGCTGAGGATGGCAAGAAGGGACCCACCTCACCATGAAATATTTTCCCCCATGATTAAGTCGTAATTAATCCATCTAACTGAGGAAGGCAACGGGAACCACCCTCAGAAGCCATACCTTTCCCAAGTTATAAGCTACATAAGGTATGGATAAGGCATAGACTTTGTGAAGGGATTAACTTGTTGATCTAAGGAGTGCTCATATGGATCGAGAGAGCTAACTTTGAGTATGAATAAGTGCCTTGAACCTGCCTCTTGGCAGTGCACTGAAGAAGAAGATGTGTATCGATGGATGATTAAGTTAGTAGCTCTGTTACTTGAGAATTAGGATACTAACAACATGGTTGATAACTGAAGTGATCTTTCTGACTGTTTCAAACTCGGCAGCTGATATTACTTCAACTCTAGTTTTTAATTTGATCTAAATCACTGTTATTATTTTGTTATATTTTTAGTGCTTATTTACATCCCACAGTTTTCTTAAATATTAAATTTTACTTTTAAAATATGCAATGGGTGTAACTTTTAATACGAATTTGTAACTATATTTCCATTCTGTAGAAGTCTTGTTAACCACCTCTATATATGCACGCAAATGCCGAAACTATCGTAACATAGCCTACTGGTAAATACGGTAGTTCTTGTTTTTTTAAAAGTTAGACTGCTACTATTATTTACCTACGATAGATAACGTTTACACATGTAGTTCTAAAGTGATTCTTCTGCCCTAGGTTACATGACATATAACATATAACAACAATTAGAGTGCTACAGTCATCAATGACAAAATCGAGCACTATTGAGACAAAATCAAGCCGGCGAGCAAAAAGAGGGTCCAAAAACGGTGCAAATTCCAAAATCCAGATAATCAGTCCAAAATACAATTAAAAATTTGTACAAAGTACAAAGACATGTTACATGTATAATTCAGATACATGGTCTTAATAGTACTCAAGGAAGGGTCGCTAGAATTGTGAGATACGTCTGTTTAATGTCGGCTGTGAGGTAGCAAAACGGCTCTTTCCGTACTGATCTGAATCGGCGCTATAATCAAACTATAATCATCGTCATCATCTTCGCTTGAATTTCGGGTCTAGCTTGGGTCTGGATACCAATAGATATAATTACCTACTCGTTTTAGAAAATTTTGTAGCAATCTATGGAGCTTAGGCGCTGACTAAACGAATGCCCTTTCTGACATTGGTTTGGATCTCAGTGCTTTGTCGCCTTTTACGACACGTGCAGTCCACAGTTGATCTATTTTTCTGCAACTCGGACACAACACGTACTGGTATAATGAAACTATAATAAACAGGATAAAGAGATTCAACTTTAAAGCAATATTTAACGTAATACTAATATTAAGAATAACAGTAAAAATTATGTGGCATAGACAGATTTATTGCAGAGCAAAGCGGCAAGCGAGAGACCTCTTTTCTTTGGCAAAGGTTTCTTGTAGTATTCAAAGATCTAATGCAGTCTGCTTAAACAATTCTTTCAATTAGCTAGATGACATCGAATAGCAGAGTGGCGGTAATTTTTCAAAGGATGAATTTGCCGGGTAGCTCTGAAAATGTGCTGTCTGCATTCACCGGTGCATGTAGATTGATTTCGCGACAATTTGAGCAGTATAAGTGAAGAACCTGTAGAACGCTTTCAGAAAAGACAGTATGAGATTGGAGAAGAGATATCAAGGCCAACGGGAAAGTGCAATGATAAACGCGAGAACTGTACTATGTCTGATCGATTGTCAGATGTGATAGTTCTAGATAAAATTAAGCGTAGATGTCGTTCATTGCAATATTTCCAGATGCCCATTGTATGATTTTACTGCTTCCCGACAAACATCAAATATTGGGCCAACAGCCGAAAAACTGCCGGTTATATATATTTTTTCAAATTAGAGTAAATCGGCATTGTCCCAGCAGTAACATAACTGATGGCAAACTGCTGGCACTCACTGATGGAAAAATTGCCGGTTAAGAGCATTGGCTCACAGAGGTGGGAAAATTACAGGCTTCCATGTAGGCTAATTGAATTACAAAAAAATACCTGAAAAAATGTAATTGAATAACACATTACAATTATTTAATCGTCATAATACAAATTACGTAATTTCAAATTACATCAAATTAAAATTTATACATACTGGCTTTCCAGTACTTAAAGATGATGCCAATGCAGTTTTAAACTGTCAATGAGATGGTACATCTTCAATCACTCTTCTGGACTAATCCTCCTACGCCGTGTTCCTGAAGGTTCAGCATTAGGTCCATTGCTCTTCTCTTTATATATCACTCCTCTTAGCTACCTGCTTGCTCAGTCCTCCATAAATTTTCATTTCTATGCAGACGACATGCTGAATTACATTAACATATATATTTCAATCATGATTCCGATCAGAAACTAACTCATCTCTCATCCATTCTAGACCAGGTTTATTCATGGTTTTGTGCTAATCGCCTTGCTGTTAATCCCTCGAAAACTGGATACCTTTTGATTTGCTCTCCTTTGCAAAGAAGTTAAATTACTAATAACTCTGTTAATTATCAGAATCTTGCACTTTCACCTTTTCGATCCGCCAATAAACTTGGAGTCATATTTGCGGGGAGGGGGGGGGATTTAGCGAGGGAGATTTAGCACACTCGGTCAAGCTGAGCATCAGGTGAACGAAGTTCAGCTCCATCGCGCCGGTTAGTAGGTCTACTTTGTGGGCGACCACCCTGGAGGACCGAGTGTTGAAAGCTTTGAAAGGAAAAAATCCCGAGGGTATTGGAAGGCTATTCTTAAACTGTCAATCAACGCATAAAATATAAAATTTCTCTATTTACTTTCAAGACTCTGCGAATTGGCAAGCCTCCTTACTTATCTGGAATTCTTCTTCCCTATCGTCCCTCAGGTGTTCTTCGTTCCACCGATGTCAAACTTCTCTCTGTTCCAAATATTCTCACATCATTGGGCAGACGTTCATAATCTTACGCAGCATCCACAATCTGGAACTCTTTACCTGCTAATCTTCGCTCTTGTTTTTCACTTTAAAATTTCTCTAGCAAGCTGAAGACTTACCTTTTCCCACCGTAGACATAATCAATCTACCCTGACCATATCTGATCACCGGACTGGCTTTCGTTTAGGACCCAACTTTCTTCAGCACATTTCTTTTGCAGATTGGTTTGGGTGAATTGATCTGCAGTTATGTGTGCTGTGGGGACGTCCCTGACAGCATCTATGGATAGAGAAACGGACGTTAAATCTTAATAATAATAATAATAATAATAATTATTATTATTATTGTTATTATTATTGCATTGAATCTGCTTAATTGTCACAAAATCTAGGTCTTTTCGTCTAATTAACAGCGTTCAAAGAAGAAGCCTGCGAATTAAAAGAATAAATGATTTGCGAACAGTCGAAATTCTGGGATTGAAGAACATTTGCACAATTTGTCAATTTCAAAAATTATGAAAGTTCAACTGCAAATATGAAATAGAAGGGGCCTTTACTTCTGATAAAGATATGCACCGTTTTGATAGAGCATCTCGTGCTCTACAGGAATACGTTAAAAAGTGTGATTTACAGCCCCTTAGTTTTGGCACAATTTGAGCCCATTTGATTTGGAGATACTCGTACATTAAGTAAATAAATGTAAATCAGAAAAATGATGAATGTTCATCTGCAAATTTGAAATAGAAGGGGCCTTAACTTCTGATAAAGATATGCACCATTTTGATTGAGCAACTTGTGCTCTACAAGAATTCATTAAAAAGTGTGATGTACACCGCCTTAGATTTTGGCAATTTGAGCCAATTTGGATGTACTCGTACATTAAGAAAATACATGTAAATCAGAAAAATCATGAAAGTTCAACTGCAAATTTGAAATAGAAGGGGCCTTAATTTCTGATAAAGATAGCACCATTTTGATAGAGCACCTTGTGCTCTACAAGAATCCGTTAAAAAAGTGTGCTGTACACCCCCTTAGTTTTGGCACAATTTGAGCCCATTTGGAGGCAGTCCCCATGCATTCATAAGCATTGGTAGACATTAGATCAATGACAAAAATGGTATGGTTTTATTCCTAGATGTCATGTTGTTTAACCCTAATTCCATTAACATAACTCTAATTTAATTCAAATTAAACACTAACCCTATACCCAACCCTAAACATAAATCTAATCTTTAGCGAAACTTAATATAATAATTTCTTTACCGCAAATAAAATTGGCAGTGAGATTTTTGTCACAGATGTAATACCAAACGCTACGGATATCTTTTTGTCACATAAACTTTCGTACTATATTTTTGTTAGGACTACTTGTGGCTGCTGAAGTTGTGGCTGCCAACTATACTTTGGTAATCTACGCTATTTATGGGCATGAAATGAAATAATTTGTATATTTAACTTTTAGTTAGGGGATTTTTCAAGTGTTAAATATTTTTTTTATAAATATTGAAGACATTATTGCCATGTATTACTTAATAAATTAACAGTATTAGTAATCAATAAAAATAAGTAATGTTTGTATGTTGGATTTACGGTTTGCGCTTCATAAAATAATACCTATGTAGGCCTATGTATACTTTGTTCGACTTTTAATACAGGACCTATTAGTCAGAAAAAATAGTGGTGAATCAGATGAATCAGAGACATTAAGTATTCATCAATAATTATTAGTACATTCATGTAATTAATTTTAATGTTAATGCTATATTTAGCAACTTGATTATTAGTCTAAGTAAGACATTGGCGTAGTGGATAGAGATGACTGGTAATGTCATGAAGTTTTAAATATCAAACCCTGAGGTGAATAATACTGAGGTGAACTCTCGTGGGTTTGATTCCCAGCCGCGCTGATCTGAGAGTAAATTCTTGGACATTCACAGGAATGGTTACACAGAATATTTACTAAATTGCTTAACGGTTTAAATATGTGGTACTAAAAGTGATATATATCAACGTAGTTGATTATTTCACTATAGTGCGTCCTTGCATTTTTGCTTTGATGAATCGTCAAATGCCTCCTATAGTAAAATATCAATTTTAAACAAAATCTAAAATGGATAGAAAATCTTTAGCAGGGTAAATGACGAAACTGCGTGATGATTTAAAAGGATGAAACTAAGAGTCCAGAGATTTCTTGAAAGATTATTTCACTAATATGCATTTAAAGTAAAAGGTAAAATCATTTAAGAACCTTTACAGTACATATCCATTGTAGAATATTTTACAATTCAGTTACAATTTGGATATTTGCTATATGAATGTGTAATTTATTTTGCATTCAGGTTTTTGGTTAAATTAAATATCACTCATTGAACAGAAATTTCAGTTATGCATGGCTGTAATATTTTAATATCTTGACACATTGATACTTTAACTCTGCCTATATGTCCTCATCGATTAAACATTTAAACGTTGTTACATCAACAACTCTAAATAAGCCATCAGAGAAGATTATTGACAGCCTGATATTAGCAAATTCAACTGTAGGTTATCATTCTCTATCTACTATTTCACTTTCTGAAATGGTTTCCTTTCTTCTGGAATGCTTGGCTGTTGGTGGGATTATGTTTGGCGGTGTTGTTCCGTATATACCGCAGTATTTTAGTATAAAACGAACCGGAAATGCTGATGGATTCTCCACCTATGTTTGTCTAACCCTCCTAATTGCCAACACCTTAAGAATTCTATTCTGGTATGATTTTCTTTAGTATATAATAATTAATTTTTTCTTTTGTATTAACTTTCATAGTCTATGTAGTTTATAGCATAGTATGACTGCACTTGGATCTCGTTTATGCTGTTGGCATTTCATTTGTGTAAAGATTTAAAGAGTTATTATATTTATTAATGTAACGATTTAATAATAATTTGATAATAAGTTGCTCTGTTGAAGAATAATATGTTGTTCTTTTATGCAATTTTGTCATGTTAAAATGTAATTTTCGCATACTTTAAATCCAATCTATATATTAAAATAGGATTACCATTATTCATGATTATTGCTTGCGTAGGTTCGGTCATCGTTTTGAGCTACCTCTGCTAGCGCAGAGTGTGATCATGATTGTGTGTATGCTGCTTCTCATACAAGTATGCGTTAATTCTAAGCGAAAAAGTGAACTTATTCTGTCGGTTCGACGAAAGTATTTCACTGGTACGTTGATAATGGAAGTCATTTTATTTTTTATTGTAATACTTTAAGATTTTAATATTTGTCATGCACGACGGTTGAAAGATTCCTCTGGAAATTACAAACCTCCATAATTATAATGAGCTCAAGATTGTTTAGCATAATTATTATGTGGCTAATTGAATTTTCTACTAGTATACTTTTTATGTGTCTAGATATTATTATTATGCATGTTTGGGTCTGAAGTGAAATAATTAACTAATTATTGACAGCGTATTTATGTACATCTGCTATGGGCAAAGCTAAACAGGTTGTAAAATTTAGGCTGTGATTAGGTAAACAGATAACAGAAAAGGGCTAATCTGAAACATATTAGTAGATATATAGTTATGCACACATTAATACCTTTTATGAATGTATATGTATCAGTTTCAGTATAAAATTAAGTACAAAATATAATAATGTAAGTAATATGGCATAAAATATATTACTATCAATAATATGAATGTAAAATTACCCTTCTTTAAAAATAAATGTTCATTTATAAATCTTTGTATTCTACATGTACAGTGTACACTCTTCCGTATAATTCTGATCCTTGATCTTATTCTCTTGTTTCAACTTTTTCTGGCAGACTTACGAAGTGTCTTAGTCGCTAGATTGCTTCTTTTTTACCTTATTTCTTTTTAACACATGTTTTTGCTAGTAGCTAGTAGGTTTGAGTGAGCGGATTTGTAAGTGATGTGTGCTGTCGGGACATCCCTGACAACATCTGATTCGCTAGTTGAGGAAACAGATTGACAAACTTTTTTGCGATACATTTTTTACACCAATGTTTTTACCTGTTTTGTATTACAGATCTTCGCATGGAAGATTTCTGGAACTGGTCAGATTTTCTCAGCTATGTTCAGTTCATTTGTTCATTTGCTCTTGTTGCTGGCACTATTACTGTCCTGTTGATCAACAGCACAACGTATATTGAAATATTGGGATTCTCTGCTGTGCTTACTGAGGCTATGCTGGGTATTCCCCAGTTGTATAAAAACCTTCAAAATAAGTCAACAGAAGGAATGAGGTATTGCAGCTTCTTAATAAATCTCGACATTGTTTTGTTGTAAAACAAGTAAAAAGTGTGCTTTACTGTATCTTATTTTACCTGAACATAAATGCCATTAGTACTTAATATAGATGAAATAAGGGCTAATAATATGTTTATATTGCAAAATATGATAGTGTTAACTTACCGTAACTGCACACCTGGATCCTTTATACATGTATGTGTAATGGATATATCTGCGAGTCATGGATTTTGGAAAACTCGGACAGACGATTCCCAAACAGTTCAGTCGTTAACGATTTATTTCCTGGTATCTCATTGGTGAACAGTTTATCTTGGTGATGACATTTTAGCATTAAAATTGAGAGACTATGCACTTACGAATAGACCAACTAAATTTTTCAAGCTATTTACTTCAAATTCAATAAACTCAGCAGAAACAGTATGGATGCTAATTGGCAACGCCATTGTTTCATTTACACAGTATATAAATGTATGCGTTAGTTAACCTACTCGTTATCATAACAAATATTTCTTGTTCCATTTTGTTTCCTATCGTGATTTTCTCTCGTTATAAGAGAAGGCATATGTGTAATGCTCTTATTTCTCAGATTTCTCAGACTTGGCCAAACACTGACGAAAATATTGATTGATATTTTATTTACCAAATTCCGACTCAAATATTGAATAAGCGGCCAATACATGCTCGTCAAGATAAAAGATACCGTTATGATGACGGCAAATAATTATACAATGGAGAAATGTTTTAGACAGATGACGTAAATAACATTAATAAAGAAAAATGATGAAAATGTAAGGAAATAAATGAACCTCGATGACAGATGGCACGACATATAAATGTATAAAATACTGATCTAGACTTAATGTGTTATTTTTGTTTGCAGTGTTGCAATGGTGCTATTGTGGACGGCTGGAGACGCACTGAAAACGATCTACTTTGTTTATCGGGATTCACCCATTCAGTTTGTTATCTGCGGTGTGCTGCAGATAATAATCGACATTTTCATTCTACTTCAAGTTCTCTACTACAAAGGTCGTCATGCCTTGTAGAGAAAACCTATATTCGATCTCCATATGTTAAATATTACTAAGTGTTGTTGCAAAGCTGCTTATACTTTTGTATAAGCAGCTTCCTATGCGTTTTGTATAAGCGTATAAGAATCAGTAATGTAGTTGTTTTACTATTACTTTTATATTTGCTATTTATGAACTGTTAATTGCTTCAGTTGTTCTGTATAGTTTATGTAGCAGGACTTCAGGGGGTCTATAAAATTTCGAAGAGGAGGGGCAAGAGCTACTAAGCGGAGGGCAAGTGGCTACACTATCCCTAATATCTAGGATCCTGTTTAGATGTCTAATATCGGATTAAGGGTGGCCATGCATATTGCCACTACTTCTAATTGTCACTGACATCGCTTTCGAGTGAGGAAACTGACGTTAACCTTAGCTTTACCAGCTTCTATTCCTCTTCTGGTAGTTCTATGTTCAAATTTCACTCTAATCCATTTCTAGTCATGTTGATTTCTCATACTAGTAAATTTGTACGTTACAAATATGAAGTTAATGGGTAATCTATCAAGAATTTTCTATTCATCCGTAATTTCTTATACACAGTAACTCGGGTTGTCACTCATTGGCAACACTTTCGCCATATATCTGAGAAAGATATGAATCGTTCTAAATACGATAATTGTAAAATTACATTAGCCTATTTGGTCGAGTTATTTTTGCATATATTTTGTCAGATAATTAGCCAATTAATACAGTGAAAAATACTTTGTAAAAGTATATAAAATATTTTAAAGGAATTTTGAAACTACTAACAGAAACCACTTTAAACAAATATTTTGAAACTTCAAAATGAAATAATAATTTTAAAAAGCTTTTTAAAAGTATAGTCTATACTAGCTTAAGCTAAATATAGCTGCTGAGGTAGTTTAATCTTTGTCTTCCTTATTTTGTGCTCAATCGTCTGTTACAACACTTACAGTTTACAGTTGGTCTATTCTTTAGTGATTCGGACACAACATAGTAATGGTACAAAAGAGAGAAATAATGGAAAGTGTTGAACAATTGATGAGAATATAAGCCATTGTTAGAAGTTTCGTAATACAGTTACGTAATTTAGTTACATAATTTAGTTACGTTTGTTAGTGGTTTCGTAATTTTTATTGTATTTCATTTCCTGTACTTGGTGGTGGCTTTTCTGGCAGCTCCTGCAAGTCTTAAGTGCCTATTATACTTTCGTAACGTTGATAACATATTTCGGAATATCATGTTTCAAAAACCAAGTATATATGTTGTAACGTAAAAGCTCTCTACATTATGAATTAGTTATATGCAATTTTTGTATTGCTGCTTTGTTCTTATCTATAGATTTTTTGTTTAGATAATTAAACTCTAGATGGAAAAATTTATTTTGATATTTAATCGTATAATATACACTAACACAATGTAATCTATTGTTGCATTAAATTTAAATTGCTGTATATATAGTGTTTACATTAAGCATAAATAAATCTGGCTTTATAGAGCTCTTCTATTACTTATTTATTATTAATTTAATATTGTTGTTTTTAATATTCGTAAAGCTAACGTAACTTGTAGTAAACATTTAAACCAGTTATCACTCCTACTGATATTAAAATCTTTACTGATAAGTTATTACGGTGTTTTTGAATTTTGCTGTAATACTGACATCTGCCTGTGGTACGTATAAGCCTAGTGTAAGGACAGACTTAGGAAAGTTGTCTTTTTCTCATAGGGTGATTGATAGGTGAAGCTTTGAGTGAAGAGGTTGTGAATGCGGTGTCGGTGAATAGTTTTAAAACAAGCTTGATGTTGTAATCAGGTATGATTGAATTATTGAAATAAGCCATTGACAGGCTTTCTTCCTTTTTCCCGCAACCTAAGTTTGAAGAAGGATTGGAATTACGAAAGATGGTAGCAGTTCTGTTAAATTCTGGTAAGTATAGGCCTATAAAGACTAAGATTAGTCTGTTGACGTAAACCAAACATATTACGATGCTGGCAGAGACGGACCGGCGGGGATCAAGTCCGCAGTCTCCTGTTTATAAATCAAGCATGCTATCAACTCGATCTTCCAATCTCGACTAGTACTGTCTTACTTGTGTGAATTCGTCTCTAGAAATCTCAACCGTTTTCTTCGTTTAAATACATAGAAATCTCAACCGTTTTCTACGTTTAAGTACATAACAGGATGGTAGAAAAGTTACCCCGCTTTGTGTCCGGGTTGCTGAATCAACGGTGACCGCACATGTGGACCAACCGTAGACTGCAGTGCACATGTCATGAAAGATGACAAAGCATCAGATCCAAACCAACGTCAGAAATGGCATTAAGTTGGTGAGCGCCCAGAAGGCTCCACAAATAGCTATAAATTTTTATAATCTCGATCCTAGTTAAAAGGCGGGTAAATCTAATGTTAACGTCAGTTTCCTCACTCGAAAGCAGGATTTGAGCCCCGCACATACAGTTTCGCGGTCGAATATTTTACTGACATCGCCGCTGACTCCAGCCAATGACGATGTTGGTAAACTAGGATTCATGAGAAGATGATGATGGTAGAAAAATTAATTCCTTTTTAAAATGATAAATTAGTCCTATTGTAATTAATTGGAGAAGCATACAGCAGCTTAACGACTAGTGCATCATGAAATCAATCCTAAATGACACCCTTTTCTTATTTGAAATAAAACTATAAACTTAATTAAACAGTATTCTTTAGCATAAGAAGTAATGCACTTACATTACAAGTAATGTAGGCCTATTTACATTAGAAGTAGTGTACTTACATTACTTCTGTTAAATAATACTTTTATAACGCCAGGAGCTATAACGTTTACACAAATCAACTTAAATTAACTAATTTTATTAAAATTTAAAAAAAAATTAATATCTAATGATATAGAATCCGGGGGAAGGGTTACGGCATAGCCGTTAAGACTGTTTGCCTCAGAAGCAGGTGGCCTTGATTCAAAACTCAGGTCAGTCAAAAACAAATAATAGCCGTCCCCTTAGGATCTCTGGAAGGTTAATCATGTATAGGAGCTTTCGACCAATTGGCGTGATCAACAGCAAAGATACGATTAATCATGAAAAGGAAACAGTCTCGAAGACCGGTCACCAGTTATGACGCTGCTAATGAAATGGTCGTTTAAAGAAATAAGGAAAATAATTTAATACAAAATTTTATCGAACAATCATGAGAGTTAGTTGACTTTGCATGGCACTGTCCAAATAAACGTCCAACTACTTCTTAGTTGACAAATCTTAATATTTTCTTAGCTTCTCAAGAGGTTCACAGTTATCATCGTCCTCATCATCATCTAATATTACATCATCACTCGACTTCTTAATTTCTACCAAGCTATTACTTAGACTATCATAGTTTGCTGCATTGAGCATTTTACAGCATTTTTTAGTGTTGTTTTCCATTAAGACAGTATCCATAGATTTCTCACTACGCTCCACCAAACTTTCGCCACCTAGTGTAATCACTGCAGTGGACTTTTTCTCATTTCTATCTACCTTACTCGCTGTAGATGATTTACTACTTTCATTTGCAGCAAATTTATCACCAGCCAATGTTCCTCCTTTAGCCGATATCTCGTCATCAAAACTTTCAACAGTGTTAACCTCTCCCCCATCAATATCTGATTTATCTACCACTGCATCGTTTCCTTCACTTCGACCACTTTCAAACGTCTTCATTTCTGCATGACGCTCTAAATCACGCTTCAGAGGTTCTACCGTCACATCGCGGCCCTTTTCAATCTTAGAATTATCCGCATCGTGTTCAATGTCCTCGTGATCTGGTTCTATACCAATACACGCAGGTGATTTTCCACTGTCGTCTGCTGCCGCTGCCTCACTGCGGCGAGCAGCACTCGCTGTGTCAATAGGTGCGCCAGTCTGACAGTCAGCAGAGACCAATTCCCTGATCTCACTCACAGAGCTCAGACAAGCGCTGCCATTCAGAGCATCTGACAGATCTGAAATGAAAAACACAAATTTACATGAATAGTACAAGTAATATATATAAATTATATATATATATATATATATATATATATATATATATATATATATATATATATATATATATATATACACACACACAGTATATATATATATGTGATATACGTACAAATAAAACAGAATCAGTTTAGCTGAGCATGCAGCACGTTTGGCGTTTGACTGCAAATCAGTATGCAGAGAATTCAGTGCTCACCCCGTCACAATCAACCTGAGCCAGGATATTGACCCTAATAGACATCGAGAACTTAGTCTTTAACATGGCTGATGGAAATAAAATATCTAAATGTAGACACAATTAATGTCTTTGAATTTTTCTGACGATAAATTTGGCTCGGACGTTTGACGTTAGCTCAACAGAACTTAAGACGTACTTTCTTTGTTGCTAGGAGAATGTTGATCAGAAACAGTGCTGAGTGGAAGAGAACACTGCTGCAGATGCTTTTCCATGAAATGCTCCGTATAAGCTGAACCAGCAGAGATCTGAAGCACAAGAGCAAACAAAATTCCACATACAAAACTGACGTACCAAGTGCAAAAATTTACTAAAGCATATAATAAATATTGAGGTTTATAATCTACATGTACGTAACATTGTAAAATTCTAATTAGAAGAAGTTAACAGGTATCAAAGCGTGACCCAGGCAGAGAGATTAAACCTTAGATATTGAAGAAGGCCATATGATACTATTTTAAGCCTTTTCTTCATTGAAAATACAGCAAACATTAACTAAAGGATCCCTGCACCACATAACTAGACTGCTACTCATTTAGATGCACTAAAACACTACTTTATGTACCAAACGAATATATATGAATGCTTTCAAATTTACAGATTTGTCACTGGCTTAGCCAACGTCAGTATCGGTTAGGTTTTCAGTTGGATCAATCTATGCAGGCTCAAACCAAGGGTTAGTCCATCATATCAAGGGTTAGTCCAACAAATCAAGGGTTAGTCCAACAAATCACGGGTTAGTCCAACAAATCAAGTTTCAGTAAAAAACAAATGTGGCGTGGTTGCTAACTTCAAGGTCACCCACCAAAATTATATCGTTCAATCAATTAATGTCGCTGTCTTTCTGGCTGATCGACTAATAAGTTTAGTTTGTCAATAAAACTAGCATTTCACTTTTACCAGAGGAGTAACTCTAAATGAGGCTTAACACCATGAGATCGAGGGATTAACTCCCTAAATCTCAAATCAAACTTAGTAAATATGATTATTAAAGTTTTTTAATTTAATAGTTTAAACTAATTAATGTTAAACTTTTAAATTCAAATGCGCCCCATATGATTAACAGAGGCTTTCACTTACGATAATGCACTATTATACAATTAGGTATAAAAGTACAGCATCGGAACTTACAGATTATTGGCACTTACTATTATAGCTATTAATTCATGTGATAAAATTTTTTTTATTATTTTGTACAGTTCCCTTTAAATACCTAATTTTTGGTTTTGTACGGTTCTTTTAAAATACCTTATTTTTGGTTTTGCACAGCTCTTTTTAAATACCTTATTTTTTGTTTTGTACAGTTCTTTAAAATACCTAATTATTGGTTCTGATAGTTTCTTTCTACTAGTACCAGTAGCACTAATATCTTACCGTGACATTGCACACAGTGCAGACAATGTCACGTGACATGTGAACCAGTCTCACGTGCTCGTCCAGATTCTCACTGATCACAAACTTCTTGTTGCAGTGGCCGCATCGCTTCGTATGAAACACCTCAAAATGTTTCCACACTTCATCCACCCCGTGCTCGAGGTTACACAGCGGACAGCGTGTTGTGCTCTTTGCCTCGACTGCGGGTTGAATTCTAACGTCTGCTTTAGAATGCTGCAGCACCGCAGAGACAATCGGCAGAATCCTCTTGTTGCCCGCAGACCTCGCAGCGTAGGCACTGGCTCGATAGACCGGCTTAATGCTATCATTCGATATAACATCCGGAATGTACTTATGAATAGAAGAGCGGTCAGGAAAGTACTTATTGTGTAGTAGGATCATGTGATCTTCAAAGGCGCGTACAGAGTGAAGCTCGACGGCGCAGATAGCGCAGAAACGATACAGAAACATATCGCGCGTTGTGATCCGATGATTAACCGCCAGGTGAGTGATAGGATCCTCGATGCGGGTCCGGCAACAGAGAGCACACCTCTTACGAGAAGAGAGTTTTTCCGCTGATTTATCACCGGAATGAAACCGTGCAATATGAGTCTGCAGCCCCACTGGGGTCCAGTACCTCTCCGTACACTGTGAACACGGAAGATGAGGTTGCGGGTTCAAGACAGAAAATGTCGCAGGAAGTATGATCTTATGAGCAATGGCCATGTGCCGCATCAGCGAGTTGTGATCGGTCACAAATCCTCCGCAGAGCTCGCAGACTACGAGCGACTGGGGCTGCACCTTGACCGCGGCGGGTTTAACCGGGACGGTTACCTTACTGGTCGATACAGTGACGGTTGCTGTAGTTGTTATTGCACTTGTTGATGTATTCGTTGAAGCAGCGACTGTAGAACTTGTTATACTAGCGGTGCTTGATACAGTCATAGAAGGTTTTGAGATTGCAACAGGCTTCGGTGGAATAGCGGCAACAACGGTCGGCTGATAGAGCGGTATATCCGAGTCTATTGCGCTAGGAATCAGGTTCTGATCTAATCTAAATGACATTCTGCACATGTCAATGTGTCGCTGGTGCTTTGCTTTGGTGTTGTGCCTGTGTTCGAAAGGACAGAACGGGCAGGTAAAGAAAGCAAAAGTAGTGTACTGTCGACTGGCTCTTTTGTGGAACTTAAGCATGTGAGAGCTAAAGAGAGCCTGGAACTTTGTCGAAAAAAAATAACCTGATGACTGGCAGATACAGCACTCAATCCTACAAACACAATCAATCAATATTGAACTTGTAACTTACTAATAATAATAATAATAATAGTACTACGAACAATACTAATAAAGGTTTAAGGTTCGTTTCCTCATACAAGAATGACGTCGAAGACGTCCCACACTACATCTTAACTACAGATCGATTCACTCAAACCATCTGAAAAACATTTGCAGAAGAGAAAGTAAAGAGATCCTAATTGGTGCTTGTTTGGTATAATATTAAATTTCATTAATATATAATATTGAGACACTCCTCCAATAATATCACAGACATTAATATACTACGAATAAATTATATGAGCAATTCAAAATCTGAATTCTCATAGCAGATATTTGTAAAAATTGTTAAGATTTTAAGTTTATAGTAGTTTTTAATGGCTGTGCACAATTTATATCTCTTAGAGTAAACGTATTAGCTTAAACATACCCAAATAACTCAGACTGCGGAAGCGTTAAAAAAAACTTTTTCGCAGGACGGCTATGCTTAACAACGTGATCAATATGTCAAAAGAGCAGAAAATCGAACAAGCAGCATCAAACGTGCATGATATCATCATGGCTAGTTAATGTTTTCATACACTTTTTGCTTTCGAAAACTAACTTTAGCAACAAAATTAAATAATTTTAAGATAAACAAAACAAAACAAAAACAAAATTAAAAAACTATTTTATAAACAACTATTTTTTAAAAACTATTTTTTATAAACAAAAGACGACAAAAAATTTCTCATGTTAAAATCTGCAAAAATCTATTATAACTTTAAAACTGTTATGACTATTAAAATCTATTATAACTATTAAAATCTAAACATTGGCACTTAAACCGAGTTTCTATCAGGAGGCTGATTTACCTCGTTGGATCTTTATAATCACCGTAATCCTGATGTAATTCTAGCGCATGGGAACTGCTGGCCGTGTGACCACAGCAACACATATACTTTCCTGAGCACAAATAGCTGTTCTTCTTCTTTAAGCTCCTATAGTTTTCCTGCAGCTGCCCCAGCTGCTTCTTATGCAGCAGCTGTTAGGTTTCAAATATGAAAAAATATAAGAAAATATAAATCATAATATTTAATTACTTAAAACATATACATCATATTACAACATATACAGCATATTACAACATACTCATACAAAATATCATAACATATTACAACATACAACATATAGGCTAATATTTCCACATGATAAATGATATTCAATGCAGAAAAATGCTTGCCAACAATAACATTATAATTACGAAAACCCAAAAAATTTAAAAACTAGAATAGGCAGCAGATAAAAGTATTTTGAAAAACTATTAGCAAAAATGGAAGAAAATATACCTCAAAACGTAGTCGGTTCGAATAATTTAAATTTTAAATATAATCAAGTGCTATATAAACTTTGTTGAATAACTCAAAACGTTGATCAGAATCTTTGAAAAAATAAATGTACGTCAGAAAACCTTACCTTATTTTCTATTAATTCTTCAGTTAAGTAATCGTCCACAAGATTCCTGTAGACTTGCTCTCTTACAAGACTTCTCCCAATGTCAAACAGCAACGATGCAATGGGGCGAAACTAGAAAAAATTCCATCATGTCAACAGTAGTGCCATCACATTTTACAAATAAAACTGTTTTGAGACATTTCATTTAAAACTCCTATCACTGATCATTTAGATCACGGCTATCATAAAACATCACTGATAATGTAGATCATGGGATATCACATCACTAATCATTTACATCACAGTTATCACATAACATCACTAATCATTGAAATCATGGTATAACACATCACAGATCATTTAGATCATGGAATATCACATCACAGATCATTTAGACTACGGCTATCACAACATCACTGACAATTTAGATCACAGTAATCATTGTGAAGTGATATTAATAGTTAAGCCTATCTTAATAGAATAAAATTATAAGAAATCTTTAACAGATTGAATTTAAAAATATCGGAATAATAAAATAAAAAAATTTATCTTCTATATATATACATGTATATATATATATATATATATATATATATATATATATATATATATATATATATATATATATATATATATATATATTCTGAACTCTCTTACAAAATTCCTATATTTTTAGAGTTTGACAGTTCACTCTGTCAAAATATTGTTTAATCTAAGACTATCTGCATACTCTTGACTGACCATAATGAAATGATTTTCTGCATCAAATTTTCGGTATAAACATTTATTGAGATGGCAGATTGCTTGGTATATTAAATTTGAATCTGTTTCTAAAATTATCTTTACAAATTACAGCAACTAAAACAATTTATATTAGTGGAAAATAAAGATTTAAAGTCCAATTCCTTTATTAGGAATATTAGAGTAGCAGAAATTATTATAAATCAATTCAGAAAAAAATATTTACTACAAACATGAGAAATCATATTTGAGTGGTCGACTTTTTTGTAGAACAAAAATATAAAAGCTATTTACTTGAGGCTTGGCATTGTTGAATGTTGTGTTGTTGGTTTTCTGACTCTGACATCTGCTAGAATTAGCATTAGCATTGGTCACATGAACGGTTTCGACAGGGCGAGGGAGTATTTGACGATATCTGGCGACATCTGGAGACTGATTGAGAGAAGCGACGTCCTGTTGATGAAACACTACGGACCCATGCAGAGGCGACTCCTTGGGATGCAAAGAAGATCCAGCAGAAGTTCCATTCGTCAATTTACTTGGAGTCTTTGAGTTATCTAAACAGAAACAATGTAAAAAATACAATTTATCAATTTAAAACTTCAAAATACCATTTATCAAGTCATTATCAGTAGGATAATAATTAGATGCAACATTCTCGCACCAAACACTCATTTAAGACAATAACATACTTAATGTTAGAGTTATCTTTACAAACTGTTTTAATAACGTAATTTTTCAAGTATTACACTCCAAATGAATCATAAAAATTGTCAGATGATAAATAAATCATTAATATTGCCACAAGATAAATGAATTATCAACATTGCCACAAGATAAATGAATTATCAACATTGCCACAAGATAAATGAATTATCAACATTGCCACAAGATAAATGAATTATCAACATTGCTACAAGATAAATGAATTATCAACATTGCTACAAGATAAATGAATTATCAACATTGCCAGAAGGTAAATGAATTATCAACATTGCCAGAAGATAAATGAATTATCAACACTGCTACAAGATAAATGAATTAACATTGCCAGATTATAATAATTTATCAACATTGGCAGAAGATAAATTGCAAACAAATTTTTGATCTGCAGGTAATACAGAGAACAATTTTATTTATCTATTACAAAGCCCTAACTGGGTTAGTAAATTTCAAATTTCAAACAGTTAATATCAGTGAAACCATGCATAACAAAAAGATCGAGAAGTTAATATCAGTGAAATCATGCATGCATCATATAGAGATCGAGAAGGTTTCTGTAACAATGGCATGCTATCATTCGATTTCAGTGAAACTCCTGTCAATTTCACGAGACTGAAAGTCAACATGTACAGTTCTCAAACCTTCATATGTATGATGTGTATCAGTATCAGTTGGACATATGTATCAGTTAGACACCAGTAACGAACAACAAAGCAGACCTGATGCGCTCGGAACGTTTTCGTTGTCTTCGTCCATCATAAGCCTGTTGACGAGAGCCAGACATGACGAGAGTTCCTGCCTTGAATCTTTCTGCGTTGTTGTGATGTCTGCACGCGCTGCCTCAAAAACTTGTTCCAACGTCTTCAATGAAGCCTTCCTCAATGTTCCCTCACTTTCGTCCAGCACAAGCTCCCCGTCGGAGGCAGCTTCTACATTCGGTTCAGCGGCATCGGAGTTAATCCTCGATACCTGGAGTAATTTTGTTATTCATCCAATCAATCAATAAGAATTTAACGTCAGATTCCTCGCCATAAGGCAATATTACTAGTATTAATTATTATTATTTACTACTTTATGACCAGTTTCATCATCATCTTCTCGTGAATCTCTGCTTAATCAGTTAGGAATACCATTGTTATTTACTATTTTATTATTAATAACACACTCAACAGAAATCGTTTACAATTCTAGAATATAACAAAATTAATTGAAAATCAAGAAATATAATACAAAATTTAAATTATGAAGTCTGAGAAGTTAAGCTCTTCTTAAGGTCCATTCGGTCATAATAATGCATCAACTGTAGAGATGCTCCAAATAACATCAAAACTTGTTACGTACATATGAATACACAAGAAGATACTTACTTAGACAAATTTCTTGTAAATTTTATATAACAAAGTCTCCAGCCAAAGGAATACCAGTACATAATTTCATTATATAATGACCCTAACCCCAACCATAACTGAGACAAAGTGCAATTGATTAAATCTACGACTTTTTACCTTTTAACACACAAAATGGTTCAATATTAATTTCAGGCTATAAACTTATCATATATCTTTATACCTGGTTAAAGGTAAAGAAGGAGACAAATGGAAAAAGGCAATCGGAAACACTAAAGAACCAGTAAACAATAACATTACAGATAATGGTGAAGTAAATTCATTAGCAGCATAAAGCATACCTCTTGTTTGACATCCTCCACTAAGGTTGGCCAATGATACCTAGATTTCACATCATCTATTAGTGCCTGTATGGCTGCCTCATCACATTTTCCTTTCTCTATCTTCAGATCTCTCAATACTTCATCTCTCTCACTTTTACTGGTTATCACTTTCATTCGACGACCGTGGTGCAACATACCATCTGCAACATGACATAAAATGTGCTCTTTACATTAAAGTCACATCAAACTGTTTAACCTGTTCACATGGGAGAAATAACTCAAACATCTAAAACTATCTAAACAAGTACCATTTAAATTAAAGACAAAAACCATCAAAAATATAAACGGTACCGTATAAACAGAACAGTTTAAAGACTTGACAAAAACCATCAGCAATTGTTCAACACACAATGAAGAGGCCTTAATGAATGAAACAAGAAAATGTGGTAAATAATAACAATGGAAGTCGATGGTGATCAGTTGAAGCATGAAACACTAACAAATCAGATGGAACTAGTGGTAGAAGTTAGACATTAAACTGGAAACTTGAAACTATAGACATGATTTTCTACAGTGATATCTTTATAACTTTTTAGTTTAAGAGGATAAAACGGACAACTATAGCTATTAATATAAAATTTTGTTTAACATTTTTACGTTCAAATGTCCGATCTCAGACAGTCCAGAATTAACTAGTGAATAGTAATTATTTGCGTTATTAGTTTCAGTTATCCATGTTGTGTTAGAGTTGCTGAAGAATAGACAAACCATAGACTGCACATGTCGTAAAAGCACTAAGATCCAAAACCAACGTGGATTTTGTTAATGAGCGTCTAGGCTCCAGATATGCTACAAAATTTCTAAAACACAACCCTAGCTAAACTGAGATTCCAGCGAAGAAGATGATGATGAATATTAGTTTCAGCAGAATTACCTTCAATATAGTAACGTATGGCCTCGTCAATCAAAGACTTTTTATCCGGATTAGATAACGAAAGATCCGATGGCAGACTTCCCTTTTGAATATAATGTAAGATGTTTCTGGTTTTGTCCTTCCACACTTTCCACGGATCATTGGGGTCATCAGTATCGGTAACTGTAAACAAAAAGAACAAAGCTCATGATTTACTTTAAGAATAAATGGTTTGATTTATTTAAATAATATTTTTCACACAGCCTAAATTATGGTAAACCATCCTATCTATCTGATATTTTATCAGTCTATCAACTCTCATAGTGATCGCTCCTCCAGTAAAAATCTTCGTGTACCAGACATAAAATATTAGAATTAATGGATTGATTCCTCTAAATATTTACATTTTGTTACCCTGTTGAAATAAAAAAAATTATTTTGAACTTATTCTTTAAAAAACTTTAAAAGCATCATGTCATCTTAACAAAAAATCACTAGTAAAATAATAGAATCAGTGTCACCCAATAAAAAGCCAGACATCAAATTGCCGATAACTTTAAAAAGATATCTGAATTGTAGAAATAAAAAACAAACACTACGATTAATCTGCAAAAGTAAATAAGCTTATATCAGGCTTTCACGATATAAAATATAAATACATTATATATGAACAACACACCATCAATCTTTAAAGCCTTTACTATCTGACAGAACTCCGGATGCTTGGCCACTTCTGGATACATTTCTGCAAAAATGAAAATATAAATAATTATTCACAATTAGGAAGACAATTATAACCTGCAAATTGAAACCCATTAAACCATACTCAGTCAATCAATCATTCAATAAGAATTTAGCAGTTTTAATGACCCTATGAGGAAATTGTGTATATCTGGAGTGTACCAGGCAGCCACAGGAATATTCTCAATTATTGAAAAATATTTGTAAAAATTAAGTTAAATTAAGTTTTAAGTTGAAAAAAAACAATTACTGCTCCCTATAATTATTCACATTTATTTATTGTTCACATTTTTACAAATCACTTTTAAGAAACAGATACAAAAAAATATCAAGCTAGTCATTTTGCAAGAAGAATTTAAAATGCCAACGTCACATTACAATACAGTACTGCAACTGTTTAATAGAAAAGTTTTCGCTATGGTTCGCCAATATTCGAATATTAAAACATGACTTATTTAGATGTCAAAGTGTGTAAAATATGGACATGAACATAAACGAAAGCCTTGTGGCGCAGTAGTAGACAGCTCACCTATTGAGAGGTTGCGAGTTCAAGACTGCATTGCAACATGGTTTTCTCTCGCGAAGGGACAATTAAAAGCCCCACTGTGTCCATTTAATGATGACACTGGACAGTTTTAAAATACCTAGACCCCTCCATGTTGACTTCATTCAATGGGACATAATGTACGTCGAAATGAAAGTTTAGTGTGCACAATATAGAGCTATCTTTTAGTGTGCACAATATAGCATCTAAACTTTTTAGTTTAGATGCTATTAAGATGCTATTACTGCACACTGTGATTTTGATGGATGTTTGAAAAAGACAATTACTTCAATGTTATTACATATAATCTTGTAATTAGTACAAACTATGCAGAGCTTTAAAGTGTCTGTCAATGCTCTCAATTGCTTTATTCTTATCCATAACTTGCTCCTCCAACAGCGTCGGACCTTCACTAAATACATTATCACCACCTGGTTCACAATCAAATCATTAGCGTGAGGAATCAATAAGAATCGTGTATTATTATACGATGTATAAATATTGACTTAGAAGAATTTTAAGTAATATATATATGTGCTTTTTAACAATATGATTCTTACAATAAGACCAGTAATCACTGTCATATTATTGCTTCAGTAAATGATTTGGCAGAGATGAGGCGTAATGGATAGAGTGCTTGCCTCGGATGCAAAGTGGCCTGCATTCTAAGCCCAAGTAACTCAGAACGTACTCAGCCAAAATATTTCACGTCACAGAACATGAATATTGCCAGCAGAGTAGAGTCTACCAGGCAGCCGAATTTCACAACTAATTAAAGCATCTTCGCCGAACTTGTTTCAAAAGCTCGTAACACAGTCAACAAGTGACGATCTAAAACCATCGTTTAAACAAAGGTTGAACTTGTGTGACACATGCTAAGAAAAAGTAAATGACTTACACTGGAGACTAAATACTGTCATACTAAACTGTGAACATATTTTAATCATTAAGTTTCAATCAATATATACGAAGGTCAAATGAGATAACAATAAAAAACCTATTACAGATAACGGAACAATAGCAGCAGATAATAGAGAAATTGGAGGCAGCATTTTTTTCCAATATTAAGACTAATTCAATCTGTATATTTAAAATAAAATAGTTTTAGAATCTGCTAAAATTAAGAATTTATGCAAATTTATATGGAGGTTAACTAAACTAGTATATATCTGAATTTACCAACCTGAATGAAAATGCTTAGAGCACACAAATAGAGGAGAATTTTGTGGCATCAGTATTGATTTAGGTATTTCAATAGTATTTTCATCAATTCTCTTCAGAGAATAAATCAACGATTTATGATGGGTGACAATAGCTTCTTTCCATCGGTCAAACTTTTCTTTCTCATTACGTTCATCAGGCATAAGATGAACGTATGTAGCTGTATCGGAATTAAAACTGGTACCAGGGTTGCCATGGTTTCCAGGGCTGGTACAGCTCCATAAACAACACAGTGACACTTGGGCCATTCACAGCAGATGATCAAAACTTTAGAGTACTCAAAGAAATACAAAGATTAATAGCTATTAATCTGCACACTGGCAAACAAATACACAGTTATACATTGGAAGGAAATGTAGAAATACTGAAATTAGTAAGTTAACACAACAAAATTTATCAATTACGAGTATATTGATAAACGAAAAACTCATATTAAGTACTTAGAGATTCCTTAACTTATCGTTTCGCAGAACGAGATCACCAAGTCAAAATAATTTCTCTGTGAAATATATCTTGGCCCCAACGAGACTATAAAGATGGACCAAACCTGCCCATCCACTCACTTAAATTCCAAGAATTCTTAGTACTAACACAGCTCTTACTCAAGACAATAAATATCCTGTTTCAATATCGACCCTCAAGCCCCCCTCCAGCCAATCATCAACTGATTAAAATGTTCATAATAAAATATATCTTAAATTGATTTCAACATTTACCAAAAAACATTTAATAAAAATGATATTGTAACAATAGAAGCCTATTTCCACGCACTTTTATTATTTAATAAACTAAGCCGATCTAATATGCATAATAGGACCGATTGTACACTATGTCAAACCATACTTCGATATATTTTCACAAGAATATTTTTATTACAAATATGTTACTAAATATATACTTCTGTTGAAAATATATGTCTTTGATTACATATTTATATTTATAAAATATTGGGGTTATGGCTTAACGTTTAGTTTTCACATCGGATGCAAGTGACCTGAGTTCAAAGCCCACGTCAGTCAGCGTATGATGGATATCCCCAGGGCACAAAAATTACGAAAAACTTTATGCAGAATATTAAAATTCCATTTTTCATAATTTCACCAATTCAGCAATGCACTTTATATCGCTCACAATTCACAAACAAACCAAGAGCACGAAACAAGAATACTGGCCTAAAAGTACACATAACATCATAGCGGAAACAAAACAACAACAATTAGTGTGCAACAGTCATCGATGACAACATCGAGTACTATTGAAACAAAATCAAGCCAGCGATCAAAAAGAAGATAAAAAAACCGTCCAAATTCCAAAAAGCAGGAAATCAGTCCCAAGATAAAAGTAATTAAAGTAAAAGAGGTTTACGCGCTGGTCGCAACTCATGGTCACTGGACGGAAACGAAAGATGGAAAAGGTGGGTCTTCAGCTGCCTATGGAACTGGTCATAAGAAAGCAAAAGGCCGATGTGATTCAAAAGAAAATTTCTGAAGATTAGAAAGAAGAAATCTGTGGGGCAGCATGCTGGAAGGAGCGCTTAGACAGCTTAATTGATACGCGATCGATAAAAGGAATGCTCGGTCGATCTAGAATAACTAGCTTAGATAACCCGCTAAACGACTGCCTGGAGGTAGGGTGCCCCACTTGTAGTGAATGATACATGTATAGAATCATTACCGTATGTAGTGATCGCTGGACTTGAAAACGTGTATGCTAGAGAAACTGTTTAACATACATGTATACCCAAGATTCTATGTGTATACCATTACCAATAACAACTGTACTTGATAGAGAAAGCACTAATAATAATAATTATAACACACATTATAGTGAAATGATCAACTATATTGATATCTATCACTTTTAATACCACATGTTATATCCGTTAGACAATTTAGTCCATTTTCCATGTAGCCAGTCCAGTGAATGTCCGAAATTTTACTCTCAGATCAGCGCGGCTGGGAATCGAACCCACGAGAGTTCGATTCACCTCAGGGTCTGTCATTTAAAACTTCATGACGTAATCTCCATCCTTAACCATTGCGCATTGAGACATTCAGTAAATTTAAATTTAAATTCACTCTGCTCGTTTGAAGTAGCGAACCAATACGTAGCGAACCGGGCGACTGGCTGTCTAGGCCACCCGTTAATTCTTGCTTGTTGATTCAATGTTGAAAGTCTGAAAGATCTAACTCCTCGTTGTAAGTATAGTTTCTAGAGATGGGAATTTTATGAATTTCCAGAGTTCGGGTTCGGTTCGGTTCGTTGAAAATGAAAGTTCGCTTCGGTTCGGGTTCGGTTCTAACAAGAGTTCGGGTTCGGGTTCGGCTTGCTTTCCAACTCGTAAGAGTTCGATTCGAGTTCGAAATGGTTTGGTTTTGATAATGTTGCAATTGTTTAAATTTACTTATAATAATCATGTTTATGACAAACATGTTTAAAATAGTTTATGGTAAATATGCTTAAAAATTCAAAAAGTCATAACAGCTGCCACATTTTTCACCCCGGGTAAAATATGACAATGAAAAAAGGAGAGAAGTGATATTTATTCCTGTACATTTCTTAAAATATTGTAAGTTGACCAACAAATGTTCATAATTTAGATAATTAGCTTTATTATTGTATCTGAAATATTTTCATTGATTATAACGAGCAAATAGAATGCTTCATCAATTTTTAAATTTTTATTGTCACTATAGGCCTATATATATTAGATACGTTTATAATTAAGTGGAAATGTCTTGGCTAAAATTTGATCCAATATTTCAGAGACAAAGTGCAATTTTGTAACATAAAAACGTCAAATAAAGATGATTTAGTAAACACCTGTACTTCCATAGAAAAATTATCATAATATACACCGTTTGCTATCAACTGACCAGTAATAAGCTTTATAATTTACCTTAGGGTTTCAAATTTTAAACTCTCAGATCAATTATGAAGTTACGAAAATAGTTATTAAATTATTGTATTGCTATGGTGCAAAATTATTTACTCCAGATAGCCTTAACACATATAGAATGTCATATATATTTATTCGTAAATCTGGCTGCAAAAATATTAAGGTAGCACACTAAAATTAGGAAAAAATTCATAATTTGAATTGAACAAGAACAAATCCACCTAGCTTGAGTCAAGCATTTTCAGATTTTTATGGGATACTCTCATCACGTTTGTCTCTTTGATGATAATCTTCATTCATATTTCAATGCCGTATCATTCAGACTATCCATTATCTTCTGTAGGCCCGTCTCGCTTCCCGCTACCATTCCTTTGTACCGCTACCATTTTAAAATTTGTGTCGGAACCAGCCTACCTGAATATATGCTGTTAGATACTGTAAGACATGTAAATGCAAAAACTAATATATATTTGTATTGTTCTTACTATCTTTATTTAATGTCAGACTGTGAAGAAGAGAGGAACTCCAAGAGTTTGGTTCAGTTCGGTTTGGACGAAGTCTGGGTTCGGGTCCGGGTTCGGCCAGAGTCTGGGTTCGGGTTCGGGTTCGGTCTGAGTCTGGGTTCGAGTTCGGTTCGGTTCGGTCAAAATTCGAGATTTTAGGGTTCGGTTCGGGTTCGGTTCGATTCCCATCGCTAATAGTTTCGTTCCAGGCTTATACTAATTAAGTTACTCCGTTTTTATACTTTACCAACTTGTAGAGAAAACTAAAATACTTTGGACTGATTTTCTGGATTTTGGAATTTACACCGTTTTTGGACCGTCTTTTTGGTCGCTGGCTTGATTTTGACTAAATAGTGCTTGATGTTGTCATTGATGACTGTAGCACTCTAATTATTACTATTATTACTATTGTATTACTATTGTAGATAAATATGCTCACGTTTGAGAGGCCTACAAATCTGTATATGTAGGCTATACATGTATGTCCAATGTAGCCACTATAATTGCTATCTAAGTATATACCATAGAATTCACAAGCATAAAACTGAAATATGTATGGCAACTCTACATGTAGACCAATCTTGATGTTTAGTAACGTTAGTGATTGCTAATAATTCCGAATTATCTGCTCATTTGCAAATTTAATTTTATAAAATGGTGATGGTAGGCCTAATTCGGTAAATGCCCTATCCAACGACGCAAATAGGCGACGTATAGGCCTACGCGTTGAAGTATTTATAGTATAAGTTCGTTAAAATTACACCATTTAAGATTCTTATTTTCACTATATGTCTTAATAGCGTAGGGGTAACGTCAAGAAGTTTTAAATGACAGATCCTGAGGTGAATTCAACCCTTGTGGGTTCGAATCCCAGCCGCGCTGATCTGAGAGTAAAATCTCGGACTTTCACTGGACTGGTTATACGGAAAATGGTCTAAATTGCCGAATGGTTTAAACATGTGGTATTAAAAATTGATAGATATCAACATAGTTGATTATTCGCTATAATGCGTGTTTACTTTACTTTATAATTATGTACTGAAAAAATACTTTCAATTTGTTCAAGTAGCCTATAATATTATGTACTTTCTTATATAAACCTCTTATTTCGTCACAAGAAACTTTGAAGAATTTCAATTGGTATATTGGGGGTTAGATACAAGGCCTAAAATAGGCAAAATCTGCTTCTGCCGAGACTTAGAGGGCCTATAATTATAAAAATTTATAGAGAATTAACTAAAATTAACGCTTAGTTAATCGATCGTTAATTTTTAAAAGGTTAACTAACAAGTTAACATTTTACGCTAACCAGTTAATAATCATTACACCAGCTCTAAATAAAACCGGTAAGAATTGCATAGACCTATGGCTCCAAAATATTCATCGCCTCCCCCACTTTTTAGTAGGCCTACCCCTTTAGATTTTCAGTAGATGTTCAGATGTAAAATTTTTGCTGAGCATTTTGCATGCCTTTCCCAGTTCTAACTCTTTAATACTATTTAGAATTTTCGATAGTAACCGATTAATTAATTATCGATTTAGTAATCGATAATTAATTCGATAGTAATCGTGATTCGATAGTTGCAATTGCTCTTATGTTACGCGGTGCGTTGTATTTACAATTTGCATGTACTTCACCTCGAGTAACATGCAGCATCTCCTCTGCTTTCCATGCGTAATTGAGCGGGATGCAGGTATTTAGCGAATGCCTGTTGCCATGGAAACAGTACCGAATCAGATAAATTCAGGTGTGTCAACAGAGACAGAAGAAATCAATGACAATCTCCATCGGCCTCGTTACACACAGGCGCAGTGCATCATCATTGGTGATACGTAGATCAGTCAGAGATGCTGAAAGCTATGCTGTGTTAATTCCAATAGACCACAACGTTTAATGTCAAGAACACCGAGACGGGTTCTGTGTTGGGTCCCGATTTAAAATTATGCTAAATTATACTAAGAAAAACGTACACTAGGTAGACGTTTAGGATTAAAAGCAGTTAGAGAATTAATTGAATAAGGTTAAATATAAAAAGATAAATATGATATTATATCTAATATATAATCATAAAATGTTAAGTAACGAAATAGAAAAATACTGATAATTTATAATTCATAGAAGTCATACTAAACGATATTAAATTGTTATCGTATAAGAGGCCTACTGTAGCGTTAAAGTAAAGGATAATTTAAAAAGAAAATTTCTCGCTCCGCAGAAAATATTAATTAGGCTATTTTATCTTTTGTCAGTGTGGATTTGTTTGCTTCATTGACAACTATTGCTGGCGCCTAACACTGTCACCACTGACCTATTTAGGTCAACTATTATTTCTTCTTCTTATTATTTTTATAATTTTTATATATTATTATTGATACAATAATAATAATAATTATTATTATTATCATTTTGTAATTATAATTATTTATAATAATAATAAATTAATTATGTGATTAGACTCAAGAAGTTAAGCTTCACCATTGAGCCATTCTTTAAAGAATGACTCTATTTCAAACAGTTGGTCTGAATGACCTTCCTAGAATCTATTAAGTCTCTACTTCTTTTTCTTAGCGTTATTCTCGCTTTTCTGCTGAGCCGGTTTGTCTACATGCCTGCCTCCATTTGCCGAGTTCATTGTCATCTTCCGAATTGACATAAAACTAATTAAGACTAAAACTGCTTCATCAGAAGAATCTACATAGACGTGGGTTGCGGACGTATGAGTGTTCTATAACTGTTATTTTGGACTGACTTTCTAGATTTTGGAATTTGCACCGTTTTTGAACCTTCTTTTTGCTCCCCGGTCGGATTTTGTCTCAATAGTGCTCGATGTTGTCACTGATGACTGTATAACTCTAATTATTGTTATGGTATGTTATTAATTTCGTAATTACATCGTGCAATCTATTTCACTAGTTAAACACGTGACCTATCGCATGCGCTACATAATTTCCTGTCTTTGTTGCTGTTTTTGGAGTTCTCGTTATTCCCTTCTTCCTTTCAATGGTACTAGCAATCTTTGCGCTTGATATTAATAATAGGCCTACTCAGAGATATTTAAAGTATTGAAATGCAGTACTATGGTTTGATAATATTTAGCAGAGAGTGGATATAATTGTCCAATACATGCGTTTTATAAAAGTCGGTGTAATGCTATTATCAAGTTAAAATAGAGGTTATAATTAGGCACCATGTCTGCAGCTCCTATGTATCTATAGAAGGCTGGAACCAGTGGCGGTGCGGGTAAGATATTCGACCGCTAATCAGTATGTGCGGGGGTCAAATCCTAGGCTCTCCCGTCACTGACATCGCTTTCGAGTGAAGAAACTGACGTTAACATATTAGCTTTTTTACTAACTTTTAGAAGAATTCGTAAATCGTTGTGGCAGAATTAGAATACAAAAAATTATGCCAATGCCAAAGTATTAATTTCGTGAGATGAATCAATCGATCAGAAAAGTAAAAGTTCAATAAAATAAAGGAATAGCAAAATCACGGAAAAAGCCTGTGGCTACTAAAAGGAAATGAGTAACGCCATATCTGATAAACAACCGGGGGCCTTCACCCCTCCCCCTCCCCGGATTGAAATCTCAAATGAGTCGACGCATCAGGGAGGGACTGGCGCTTATAATCATAATTTAGAGGAATGGTTGTCAGCAACCTCCCCACTTGATGATGAGGTTTCTAAATACGGGCACCGAAGAAGCAGCTACAATCTCTCAATGCCTTCTCAACATCTATCAGTGCCTAACCGCAGGGAAACAGGTTGGCCTTCAGCGTAATTTTATTAATAATATAATTATTGAATAAAAACGAATTTAATGAGGTTATTGTTATTAATCACTATCATTATTTTTAAAAAATCTTAGTTTAGATGGAGTCGGGATTAGAAAATTGTGTAGCAATTTCTAGAGCCTGGGCGCTCACCAAACGAATGATCTGTCTGATGTTGGTTTTGATCTTAATGCTTTGTCGCCTTTTACGTCAAGTGCAGTCTACGGTTGATCGATTCTTCAGCAACCCGGACAAAAATGGGGTATATTACTATAACAAATAGTTTAATACTTGCAATATTAACCTATATTTAACAATTATTAATTATTTATTATTATAATTACTAATTAACGAATGGAAAAGTCTCAAATAGGGGATTAGCTGGTGGTGTGGTGTAGGATAGAGAGGAATTGAGACAGTCTATTCGTATCCCGACCCTGGTTTAACTGGGATTCAAGGGAGGATGAGGATGATTATAATAATTAATTAACAATAATTTAATCAATAGTTCAATTTATCAAATATTACAAGGAAATATATCGATCTATTATCCGTAAAAAAATTATTGTGATCATGGATACATGTACTTGTCTCAGTAATAGAATTCCCGGTGGGAGGGAGGGGGGCGTTGTTGAGGGGGGTAGGTCAACCTCCAACCTCCTTTCTCTGCCAAAATAAAAAAATCTGAAATTTTAAAAACTTACACAAAGTTGGATTTAAAATTTTCTCAAGCTACTCCAGTTACTGATGGTGAGTTGTAGAGATGGGTACTTTGGTAGACAATAGACTTTTTGAAGCCTAAGTTACAGATGAACCGCTATGTCGCAACATTTAGAAGCAGAGCTTTATGTTCCTCTCTATTGCATGGAAGAAAACTAGAGCGATTCCACAGCTGTATTTTAAAATCAAATTATCTCTAATTGGCTAATAGATATCTAAATTGTAATAATATAATTTTAGTTGTAGCAACATTTCAGCAGTTTTGCTTAAACCCTGCAAATTGCGTAAACCTGCAAATTCGGTACATCTGTTACTTGTGTAAACTTGCTAATTGCGTACATCTGCTAATGTCAACAATTGTTAAGCGATCGAGTTGGTAAGATGCTTAGGTGTTTGTGATCGCATACCCCATTCTGAAGTTAACGCTATAAATTTTTATGATTTAAAGATACATGTACAGTGTATTTGATGGATTCATTGTTTCAAACAGTCATTCTTTTGACTGATTTGTTTTCTCGTACACTTATTGATTGATTGATTGATCGATTGATCGATTGATTGTTTTATTCATTGATTGATCGATTGATTAATCAGAGCGGAGACGCCACAGTGTGGGAAGCACGCTGTATCTTAGGCAGCAGTTCACGGACCTCCCTCCGATCATCGACGCCCATTTCGACACTCTGACAGTGCCGAGGTACTCGTTCGGTCATCCGTCCATATCCGTGTCCGAGTGGAACAGGAGCGAGAGATCCGACTCTCTGACGTCATTTGGAAGCGATCTGGGAGATGAAAGGTATAAGAAATCAAAAGTAAAATAAATCTAGAATTAATCTTGATAAATATTTAAAGCAAAAGATGAGTTATAGTCAGTTAAGAGTTTAACTGAGTTAAGTCACTTTATACTAGAAATTAATTTTTTATCTTGTAAGCTTGTCACTGGATTTGAAACCTGTACCTACTGCTTCCGAGTATTACACCTAGCGGATACTGCTCTTTTCAGCCCAATTCTTCTTGTGTCTCAAGTGGTGCTTGCTTGTGACAGTAATTTTGTTTCTCACTCTTATTTTGTTATCGATACTGAGATGCAAGAAATGAGCGACAGAAGCTGAACACTGTGAATGAATCTGGTTGACATGTGTCGTTAGAAATGAAGAAAGTAAGGCAGGTTCTAGCAAGTGACTGTTCAGGTATCAAAAGATAATATAAGCTGCTGGTCTTTCATTTTAAGTAGTTTACACTCAAAGTTGACACTATAAAGAAATATATGATTAAAAAATAGAGTGAAAGAATCTATATACAGCATGTTCGCTTTAGATTTTCAGCGTAAAAAAGTTCATTTTTATATTTTTACTACTGAAATATTGCAAGAAATTTTTGTGTTTTTACAATTTACCTGATATAGGCACAATTTTACTGCGATACTTTAACAAGTCTGCATTAAGACTCGTTTTGCCAGATTATTTAAATCTACAACAGCTCGAATCTTTTTTCGTAAGACACTTACATAATAAAATGCTTTTGCTTTTCCAATAACAATATAAAATCTTGTAATAAATTTTAAATTATTTTCAGCACTAGTTTAACGCTGAGCTCGACAGTGTCCATGAGGATAAAGCAGTTGGTTCAGAGATTTGCAGAGCGGACTCAGAGGTTTCGTGATCGAGTCTTGCAACCTGACACCCCAACGTCGGTGGGTAGTAAGTCAGGTTCGTAAAAAAAACTTATTTGTGTAACTTCTTAGCTAGAAGGCATGGAATAAGGTTACAGGTACATCATTTAACCTCATACATTATCCGTATAACCAGGCGCGATCATCCATACTGGGTTACTCATAGTTATTTAACCTTTCCCTACGTTTCCTATTTCCCTATTTTATAAGTTTTTAGTCTTTCCTACCGTTATTTTTTATTTTTTTACTTTATTGTGCTTTCACTTCTCTCGTTTCATCTTTCTGGTGACTTCTCTCTCTCTCTCTCTCTCTTTGTTCATTGCATTCTCTCTATTTATCTCTCTCGCTCTTTCTGTTAATCTCTCTGCATCTCTTTTACTTCCGCACAGCTATGCCTCAAAGGCAGGCGTGACATTTAGACGCGGCCTATTAGTGTTAATTTGTTAAGAGATATCCATTGCTTCATAAATACGCACAAGTAGAAGCTTAGCGATGGATTTATTCACCGTTCTATCTCTCTGTTAATTGGATAGCCAATTAACTTGTAAGCCACGTAATTTCACAATTATTCTGATTTTTTCATTAATCAAATTACTTATTCAATATGCTTTTTTCTGGCGCGTATGTGTGGCTGGAGAATTTGTAGGCTTTTAAACTAGCAATTTTTAACTAACACTTTTAATCTAGCACTTTTAAATTAGAACTTTTAAACAAGTACTTTTAAGCTCGTACTTTTTCCTGCTATTTTTCTAAACACTTTCTGTGTGTATTGTTGCTTTTTAAAATTTATGTCTAATTTAATACTCAAAGTGCTATGAATAATTTTACATAAAGAGTTTTCGACTTTGGAACCATTAGGTGGAGAATTCAAATCTTAAGCTGGACCGTAACTGACATTTTTAGAGAGTCAAAACTGGCGTTAACCTACAGTTAACTCAGACTTTTATTTAATAATATTGGTGAAAATCATATGATGCAGAATTAACCAATATTTATGAAATGGCAGAGATATGTAAGCCTAGTAGATTGAATGTTTGTCGTATAAGTAGGAGGCCACGGGTTCGAAATTTTGAATCTCTCTCAGATCGCCTTTGATAACATCCTTATGATACGATCTTCGTCGTAAGACTTAGATATTCAATAGATACTTGATGTACATCAATAAACATCTCTCTCTTAGTGCACTGTCTAATGGCCGATCCAACGGATTCGACTAAAATATCGCTATTTTTCAGATACTATGGATTCGACTAAAATATCACTATTTTTTAGCCATTACGGATTCTACTAAAATATCGCTATTTTTCAGCCATTACGGATTCGACTAAGGAAGCAGACCCTAACAAGAACGCCACGGTGCATCAGTTGTTGATAGGAGGCGGAGCTTCGACTGACCGGCCGGACACTCGCTCAGTGCTCGGATGTGGACGCTGCAAGTTTCGTTTGCCGTGGTTCCTGTACGTGCTCAATCCATGGGACTCTCTGGATCCCAACAGTTAGAATCCTACTATCAATCAATAGCTGTCAATCTAGCAATTGCAATCAATCTATCAATAGCTATTAATGTATTAATCGTTATCAATCCATCTGTTAGCTATTACATAATTCGTTTAGACTATGTGTCTGGTCATTTATCAATCGAGGCATTTTATCATTCTATCAGCCAGTCGTGATTAAGTTCTAAGATTAATTCAAAAGAATACATCGATCCCGAATGGCATTTGATTGCAATAGATCAATAAATAAATAAATCAATAAATCAATTAAACATTAAATAAATAAACCAATCAATCAATTAATCAATTAATAAATCAATAAATCATCAATCAATCATTCAATCAAATAATCAATCAACCTTTCACTTAATTAATAAATGAATCTTAATGAATCAGTTTGAACTTGTGATTAACAATATTCATAGCGATGGCAGTGAGAATAAATGTCAATACCTCAGTAGGTGTAGATAATAACTTTAAAAATAAAACTGAGACTTACATGGCTCTGCTGCATACATTATATATAGTTTGCTTATGTTTTAGGTGCTTTTTACTTGTACTGGTTATTTCTGGTTAGCGCGGCCTTTCTCTACAACGCTTATTCGGCTCCATTGCGAGCCTCATTTTTCCGCAGTCCGGTCTACGACAATATGCAACGCGACAATCCCGAATTTCTTATCAATCCTTATTCCGCACCTCCGTCTGCCTCAACTTTACCCTCTCACTGTTTTCAAACCACACCTTCACCGCGTGCAGTTAACAACTCAAATAGAGTAACTGAAACGTGGACTACGCTCGTTTACTCTCCGGAGGTAAATACCTCCTACGTCATTATTTCCGGATATGACGTAACTGATGACGGTGCTACCATGACAACCGGTAGTGCTACCATTGCATCGACTAAAATTTACGGATATGATCTCACAAAAGTGCCAAATGAAATTTCTGAGTCGTCGAATATGTCGAGCTTTAACTATGACACTCTAAATGGAAACGAATCGGAGTTTATTAGCAATGAAACAACCAGGGATGAATGTTATGTGGAGCAAGGAAAGCCGTATAACATCATCGACTATTTCCCGGGCTACGAAACGCCAAGCAATAGAATATACTGGTGGATCGCAGACTATACTTGTGACCTAATCTATATCATTGATATCATTATGTTCAAAAGTCGTCTGCAGTTTATTAAAGATGGCATGATGGTGGTAAGTTTTACTAAGTTCTGTTTTAGCCTTAGTTTGTTTAATTAGGTCTATTTATTGACTCAAATTTTCACTAATACAATAGCTTTAGAATTCTTACAATTTAAAAATAATTTCAGTTATGGAATTTGTTGCTTCAATTTTGGAATTGATGTAGTCTTTTGGGTGTCCTAAATTAATGATTAAAAATGTTCATTTTAGTAGACAAATGTTAATGCATTTTTTATTTAAATTATTTCTATAGGTAATTAATATTTGTTAATACATTAAATACTAAAAAGCTTGTTTAATTTTTCTTGAGTCGTTCAAGATAAAATGACTAGCCTACATTGATATTATAATTCTAACAAAATGTCCTGGTAGAATTCTCAATTCCAAATATTCATAAATACATACTTCAATACAATCAATTTCTATGTACTCTGGTTAATAAATTATTTACTAAGAATAGTAAGTATTCTGCTCGGTATAAAGGATTCATTAAAAAAATCAATGAGAGCGCAGCAGCCAGTATATCTATTTGAAAATATAGTGTAATAAACTGTAATCAATTCTACCTATAGCTGATCATTCGTTAGCTCGAATGATACGAGAGTTAGATGAGCATAAAAATATAGGGAATTTAAGACAGATTAATAAGGTAGAAACTATGTTACATTATAATTCTGCAATAGGTAATTTATCTACTTACGTGTAAGTTATTTAAAATAATATAAATCAAATGTGCCGTCACATAGTTCTATCATATGATATAATATAACGTGTGTCTTATCTAGTCTTAGCTGGTTTTATACAATATAACGTAAGTTCAACCTGATTCTTTCTGATCAGATTGGGCTTATGTAAGTTATTAAATACGCCAAACCAGAACATAAAGGCACACTTGTCTAATTGTACATGTACCTAGGCGGGAAAGAATCCATGTAAAGCTAATGTTAATATCAGTTTTCTAACTAGAGAGCGATATTTGTGACGGGCGAGCCCAGGATTTGAATCCCGCATATACTGATCCGCGGTCCAATGTTTTACCGACATCGCCATTGGCTCCAACTGATTCAATCTCTGTTACTAAACGTGCGCAAATTAATATCAAGGCACACAATCTCTGGGTTGAATGAGCCAGTTATCTTAGAGAAGAAATTAGAATGAACTCTAATTTCAATCTACCATTTCTATCACTTACGTGTTTCCGGTAGTCAGCTAGATAGAGCTCAATTGTGCTCTTTCTGACGGCCGTTTTATTTGTATTCTGTCTCGTTGTATGCGCTTTGTGTATATTTTGATTCAGTTACTAATAAATGATCATGGCTCTATCTACCAGATTAGAGAGCATTTGATATTGAGTTGTAACTGATGCATAACGTGGCCTTACCTTTGTTATTTTGCAGACAGATCGAAAAGAGGCATGGCTCTATTACAAGACGAGCATTAATTTAAAGGTTAAAATACTAAACTATGATAGAATTAATTGTTACTTTTGATGTATTACACTACAGTATGAATCTGTACTCGTGTTTTGTCCGGATTGTTGAAAAATGGACCAACAGTGGACTGCACGTGTTAAAAAAGGCGACAAAGCACTAAGATCCAAACCAACGTCCGGAATGGCATTTGGTTGGTGAGCGCCTAGGCTCCAGAAATTGATGCAAAATTTTCTAATCGCGACTCTTGTTAAACTGGGATTCAAGGGAAGGTAATGATGATGATGATGATGATGATGAAGATGGTGGTGGTGACTATCTCTTACTCTAGAACTACTACCAATACTATTTATAATTATAATTATAAGTAGTATAATATTAGCATTATTGATATTAGTAGTAATAATAATAATAGTAGTAGTTGTAGTAGCAGTACTATTAGTAGCTGTAGCAGCACTAGCAGCAGTCTGCAAATTGCGCTTGTGTATATGCGTGTGCATGTGTGCGCAACTTTTAGGCATATCTTTGTAGATATCATAACAGAGCAGAATATTAAATACGAAAACGATGATGATAGTGAAATTAATGATTGATTTCTTAATAATATTAATAATTATTATTAATTATTTATATTGATATTAGTATTTAATCGAATTACTATTTTTATGATTTCAGTTGGATCTCCTTGCACTGATTCCGCTTGAGATATTTTACCTGATTCCTGCCTTAAAATGCACTCCATTGCTTCGCCTTAATAGAGTGCTCAAGGTTGGACGATTTAAATGTCATATACTGTAGATTATAGCTTTAGCGTCAGTGTCAAGATTCATAAGCAGAATTAACAATACTTATAACGCTGTAATTCACTATAAATTACAGGTTCGCCTTTATACATGCTTTAGAGATGGCCTCCCGTTGCTTTCTGAGCAGTTAACCTTGATTAGCCGGCTCGTTCGCCAAACTTGCAAATTACTTATTCTCTCCTCATGAGTCTTTAAGACAGGACAGTAAATTTCTGTTTTCATGATTTCACAAAATCTAGACGTGGAGTCTATGTGAAACTTTATTTACTCCTCGGGTGTCAACTTCGATGAGATTTAGACGATTAGGACGTTAAAACTTTTAATATTGGCTTTGCTATTTATTTCAGTAATTATTTATTATCTATTTCAGATAAAATCCATTTGGGATTTCTTTGATAAAGTTGACCAGAGAGTTAGCTCCGCCTATATAATCAGGTAAGCGTCAATCAGTTTGTAGTCTCAAAAAGCGTTTTAATGTTTTTACAGTTTTTTCATTATATTACTTTTTCAGTTATATTTTACTTATTAAATTTGATATTACCTATAATGTTATTATTATTTTATGGTATAGTTTATTTGTATTAATAAAAATACTTTAATATATTAATATTATTTTAATATTACTATTTTAATAATATTTTCAGGTATATTTATGAGTAAATTTATATTATTAAAACTACTTAAGGTTAATATTAGCTGTGCAGTATTATTCATCATCATCATCATCATCATCTTCCCTGAAATCCCAGTTTAACCAGAGTTGGGATACGAATAGACTTTCTCCAATCCTCTCTGTCCCACACCATATCAACAGTTAAAACCCTATTTTGTGTGCAGTATTATTTATGTATTATTAATCTGCAGTATTATTAATTTATTATTATTAAAGGGTTATACGGACGATGGCCTACATGATGTACCTCATTCACCTGGAGACGTGTGGATACTACATCTGTTCTGCCATCATTGGACTCGGTGTGGATGACTGGGTTTATGATGGAACGGGATCTCCGTATGCTTTCATTTTGCACTTTCATTTTACACAATGCTTATACACAATCATTTTACACAATCATTTTACACAGTCATTTTACACTTTAATTTTACTCAATCCTTATACACAATCATTTTACACAATCTTTTTGCACTTTCATTTTACACAACCATTTTACAGTTTCATTTTACACAATCATTTTACGTAATCATTTTACACAATCATTTTACACTGTCATTTTACACAATCATTTTACACAATCACTTTACTCAATCATTTTACTCTTTCATTTTACACAATCATTTTATACAATCATTTTACTCAATCATTTTATACTTTCATTTTATACAATCATTTTAATCAATCATTTTAATAAATCATTTTAAACAATCATTTTAAACAATAATTTTACACTTTCATTTTACACAATCATTTTACTCAATCATTTTACACAACCATTTTCAAGATCTTAGACAGTTTAGTTCTCAGGATACAGATAGAATATTAACAAATACAATAAGAAATAGGAAGACGAATTGGATAAGACACGTTTTACGGGGGAGGGGGGGATAGTTTTCTAAGAGGTCGTGGAAGATAGAATAGAAGAAACAAGAAATAGAGGCAGACTATATAGGTATGTTAGGTACCTAATATTAGGTATGTTAGATGATTTAATGATACACTCGTTTGTGAACATCAAGGGTAAAGCGGAGGATAGAGAAGAGTGGAGGCGTAATATACCATGGACCTACCGGTAGGCAGTGCACTGAGAGAGACCGTTTAGTTAATTTCTAATACTTTTTTCAAATTAATTATGTAACTTAATTTATTTCTCTAAAGTAACCTGCCGTTCTCTTTATCTGCTGTATTACTGCTTTAAGCTGTTGTATTATTTTTTTGTTTAGTAACCATCTGAGGTTGTATGATGGTTATGAAATAAAGGAATAGAATACTAATAATTTGCGTGCAAATTGCTTCTAATTTTTTCATAAAGGCAATATTTGACGGATTTACTTGAATGCTTTCCCATTTTGACAGTTTTCGCAAACGACAACTTTCATGGCGTAGCTTGCTATTTTTCAGTAGATGAGAGTGAGAAAGAAATAGACTTACAGATTATATTTAGTGTTTATCTTGAATGCCTGAGCTTAAATTATCCGGTAGCAATCCGTGTCAAGACATTGCTATGCTTTGATTAAGCAACGATCATTTAATACGGTCACATTAAAAGAAAGCATCGAAAAGTTACCACAGAGATTTAACCTTCAAAAGCGAGTGATTATAGTTTAGTAGTGGTATAGTTTTCCTCTTTGATATGATTAACGTAATTATTGTTGTTGTTGAACTTGAGTGTATAGAAATATGAGTATTTTTACTGACATTGTTATCGAACAAGATTGAAAAGGACAAGAGTTAAAAAAATTTGTCATGCAATAGCTATTCGACATACTGAAATCTCTACAAATCGAATGCGGTAATAGTGACTATACAATTTAAATATCAACACATACCACTTTGAAGAGTGGCAATATTATTTAGATAGAATTGATTTGAATCTATAAATGACATTAATTATTATCGTTTTAGATACTTACATTGTATGTACCTGGCTACAAAGACGGCGTCTTCAATAGGAAACAATTGGCAGCCTAACACACAGGTGGAATACATGTTCATCACTTTCTATTGGCTCCTAGGCATTTTCGTATTCGCCATGTTGATTGGTCAGGTAAGAACAAGTTGCACTGTTTAATAGCACTAACTGATAGAATATTTTTGTAAATACATGCGGTTGTCATGTTTGTAACTAAACGACCAAATTTATTCTAAGCTCATAGAATTAAAGAATGAGCATGCTAATGTTTAAACTCATCAATGTTAGAGAGAGAGAGAGAAACTAATAAACTATGTTTATTTAAAAAATCACTCAAATATACAATGGTAAATATGATAATGGTAACACATTTAATTAAACCAGCAGTTCAATAGATTAGATCGCTATTAGTTTCTTGCTCTCAATTACAAAACTCTCAGTTTAACTGAACCAGTTAGTAGTACTAACAGCGCTCAAGTAGACTCTCTTGTGAACCTCTAAAGCTAAGCTTAACGTCTGTTTATTATCACAAAGGATACTGTCGGACACGGTTCGGTTAGGATGCGATCGATGACCTCCTGTCTCCCAGTTAAGCATCATAATCAGGCAAAAAAAGGGACACTAAATCCATTTTTGTGTGCTAAATCTTTTACTTCTTTACTCTCATGCTGTACGTTTGTTTATTTTCAGATTCGGGACATCTTTCACGCTGCAGACGCCAATAGGGATCGATACCGGAAGTCGATTGATCAGATGATGTATTATATGAAATCAATGAAAGTGCCAAGAAAGCTTCGCAATAGAGTTCAACAGTGGTTTGCTTACAACTGGGAATATTCGAGAACTCTAGGTTTGTCTTGCTAAATCTTCGACTGCAAGATATTCCGTGAATGTTAACTTTAATAGTAAATGTAAGAAATAGGAAGAAGAGTTGGATAGGACACATTCTAAGGGGGGAAAGTATAATAAAAGAGGTCATAAAAGGAAGAATGGAAGGAAATAGAAGAAGAGGCAGGCCGAGGTTAGGTATGTTAGATGATTTAAAGATTCACTCATATACGAACATGAAAAGGAAAGCGGAAGACTGAGAAGAGTGGAGGCGTTATAAACCATGGACCTGCCAGTAGGCAATGCATTAAGAGTGAGATTACTGAGACTTTCGAAAGTTTCTGATTTTTATCCCTGATTGAGGCAGAGAAAGTTAAGCCTCGTTTAATTTTATTAACTAGCCGACCCAACGTGTGTTGCTTCCAGCTAAAAAGTTTATCTATGATGTTCTTCCACGTAACTCTATTCTCCGCCATTGCCTCGATGTTCACACCGTGGTTACTAGTAATTGTTGTCTTTGATGGCGCATTACTGCAGCCAGCGCGGATTTAAGAATAATCTTCTCACACCCCGGGTCTTTATTTATTCATTCAAAGCTGTCAACACTAGGTTTTCGACGGTGGTCGTCCATTCAAGTGCTAACCGGACCCGACGTTACTTGACTCTGTTTATTGATGAACATGCTAAATCAAGTGCGCCAAACCTCGCTCCATGTTGCTGTAAAACTTATTTGTTTTAATATGGAAACTTTGTAAGGTGTGATTTTAGTTTCTTCTTTTATTCCCAATTATGACTATGGATTATAATACTAAATTGCTGTAGCATCTAAAATTACATGAAAGCTGGAGGCAGGAACTGAAACTAAATAGGATATACTGTAGACTAGTTCTTCAGGTTAATATATTCGTGTACATTGGCATTTGTTGATAATTTAATCAGCGTTTTAAAGAATTTAATTAAGTTCAAAATTCAAAATATCAACTATCTCGTCTGTTTATAAATGTCACATGTTCTCTTGTCTACAGGTTGATTAAATAATTTCTGAAGAGTTTGAGTTGGATCATGTGTATTAGGAAATATTGGAGTTGAACGAACATTAATGGGAAATGAAAAAAATTGATTAAACAATTATCAATTGTTTGTTTAATTGATTGCTGCATTGATTTTGACTAAATGGTGCAATACATAATTAACGAGAGTAAATTATTGATTATGTGATTTATCAGTTATGTGACGCAATTCTTACACAGATGAGAACTCGCTACTGGAAGCCTTACCTCAGAAGATGAAAAGTGACCTTGCCATTAGTGTTCATTATGCAACTTTAAGTAAAGTCAGTCTCTTTCAGGTAACTGGCTCTAATAATGTTTTAGAAAACAGGTTGAAAGCTCAAAATTCTAACATACTCGTCCGCTAAGACTAACTGGATCAGACAAATGTTCTTTAATTATTTATTCGTCACAGCTACATTCATTACTTAAAAAAATAATCATTAAAATAATTAATTTAAGCAGCGTAAAGTTGACTAGATATGTATGAAATTAGTGAATAAAAAGGTTTTCAAGTTCTTAAAACCGATTACATAAATCTTTGTGAAGATATGTTTTAACGATGAGCTAAAGATGATGATAATTACTATTACGATGACGATGATGACTTCAGTTTAAAATAAATCTATTAGAAATATGATTATCGTTGATCGATTTCGTAACTCATACTAAAAGTATATTTTCTATTTTAAGGACTGCGAAAAGAGTTTACTGCTGAGCCTAGTCCTCAAGTTGAAGCCAATCTTATTTCTACCTGGAGATTATATCTGCAGAAAGGTACGCTTTTTTGTCATATCAATAAAGCAAACACGCATTATAGTGAAATGATTAACTACGCTGATATCTATCACTTTGAGTACTAGATGTTTAAACCGTTAGGCAATTTAGACCATTTCCTTATAACCAGTCCAGGAAATGTCCGAGACTTTAATCTCCGATCAGCGCGGCTGGAATTCGAATCCACGAGGGTTCAATTCACCACAGGATCTGTCATTGAAAACTTCATGATGTTACCCCTAAGCTATTAAGACATTCAATATTAAATAATAAAACTATGCTATTAGCTTATACACAGCAGAAAACTATAGCAATAGTAATAGTTATCTAATGTTTAGATAACAATGCTGAATGAAAGCTAAACGGAAAGTGACTGCTTAGTTGACAAATATAAATGTTGTTAGTCATATTCTATGATTAAATAAAGTATAGTTTCACGAATAAAATGATGCAGTCACATATTAAATCATTAGTCACATATTAACACATATTAATTCGTTAAATCACATTTCTGACGAGCCAGTCAGAGAAATATCATTAAAAGGTAAAGCTAAGGTTAATGTCAGTTTCCTCACTCGAAAGAGATATCAGTGAGCCCTGGATTTGAACCCCCGCACATACTGATTAGTATTACATTGAACGAATAAAATTATTTTACTTGTATGAAATTTATACATTTGGCATTAACCGTCGATGATCACTTCATGACTAAGTAAGTAGAATAAGTGATCTTTCCACTTCTGACTGCTTGATAATTCATTTTTATTCACCGTATTTGTTCATCGGCTTGACTCTGGAATCCATACGGCTCGACGGTGTCACTGACGACGGTAACACTATATTGTCTTCATTGTTGTAACCAACTAGATGGCGCTAGTCGCTGTTTTGGTAGCCTCTATTTCAGATCAAATTCATAGAACCTCTAGTAGGCCCACTGATAGAATAGACAAATTATTAATTATATGATGATTGTGATTTTGACTGAAATATTTATTTTGTTATCAATTCATGCTGTATAGTATTTTGGACTTCATATAACTTTTATGTAATAGTCATCTGTAGTGGCGTGTGATTCTGAAATAAACATAGGCTGTTGTTTTATTTCTAATCTACAGGGTGAGGTGGGTACGGAGATGTACATAGTGAAGATGGGAGCGGTGGAGGTAGTGGGGGGACCCAACAACAGCGTTGTGTTCGTTACTCTAAAGGAGGGAAGTGTGTTCGGAGAGATCAGGTTCGTTGCGGAGTGTTAAAATCGTCCCTGACATCATCCTTGGATGAGGAAACGGAAAGTTAATCATTTATTATTATTTTTATTTTTATTTTTATTTTTAATTTTTTATTTTTTAATATTATTATTATTATTATTATTATAAAAATAACATTTATTTGTTCTTCTTCTGCTGGATCTCTCACACGCTTGTGACAGATTCTGGAATCTGTCACAAGCTTCAGCGTATTCTTCCTCGAAGGATCGAATTTGAGGGATTATTATTATTATTATTATTAATATTATTATTATTATTATTATTAATATTTATTATTATTATTTTTAATCGATTTAAGGAAGATTAAAATTTTGATATAAATAATATCTAATATCTATAATATAATTCATGATAATTTTAATTTTGCTATTAAGGGATCTCCCATTTACATGGGAGATCCTTAGTGTAGTGGATGAATTAGGGTTCTTTACAACCCAGGCCTTTTGTTATGGAAAGTCTCTAACATACGTAGTTATGATACTCGTTCTAATAGGTCAAAATTTCTTATTAAAACTGTGTAATTCCGATATTGACAACATTTAATGCTGCAGCTACCAACTAAGCATGAATCATATAGCTGAGGAGTGCCCTTTAACCTGCCTGCCGGGTGGTGGTCTGTCTACGTTAGGGTGCCTTACAAGTGAATCAGCTAACAACGAATATGTTAAATAAAAAATAAATAAAAAATCAATAAGATTATTCGCCGTAAGCACGAATATTAATGCGATCTATAATTTTATTTTACCGCACACAATTCAGTATTCCTCGTAATTCGTATTCATGATAAACGTGACAACTAATGAAATATATTCCAGTTTGCTCGCTCTAGCTGGAGGCAACAGACGTACGGCGGATGTGAGGGCCAAGGGTTACGCTCAGCTGTTCTTATTGTCGAAGGCAGATTTCGAGGAAGCCATGAGAGATTACCCTGAAGCTCATAAACTGCTCAAAAGAAAGGCCAAGTATGACGATTGTGTAAGATTATTCTAATAGGCCACTGAGGAGAGGTGTAATTCAAATAAATGAGTAAGCGCTACGGTAACTGCTATTCAGTTTAGATTTGCCAATGACGTAACTATTTGCTTTAGCTTTGACAGCTGAAGGTTTTGGTTAAAATTTAAAGTAGATTAAACTTTGCATCGATCAATTTTATATATACTAATTTAAGTTAGTTTGAATTCTAAAAGGAGAGTTTGAGTGACAATTTTAATGTCTTATAATAAACACTCGCCTAACCAGTAATTTGTTCTTCTTATCACGCAGAATTTATCGACAACCTTGGCATATGCAAACATTTTTATTACATTTTAATAAAAATACTACGTCATGTCCTTAATTAACTTCAAGTTTGCAATTGAAATGAAAATAGTTAACAGGTCTACTAACCTACGTCAATTCTTATCAAAGATTAATAGCAATCTTTCGAGTCCAAATTGAAATCCGTCGGTAACGCGATGTGCGCAAGACGTCTTGTTGTATAGTAAAGCTACAATTTTTCATTTAATATTTTTTGTAAAAATTAAATTCATATTATTCTTATATTGTGTTTTAATATACAAAGTATTGTTGAAATAAAGTCTATATAATAAAGTTTGGGGTCCTTGAATTCGAAGAAAAAATCAAAGTGAAATTTATTTTAAGTGAAACTTTGTATTGAATTGTCAGAGTTGATAACTTAATTAATTCAGTAGAATATTTTAAAATTTATCTTTAAAATTAATTGGCCATTCAATTAATCTTAAACTATGTCTGCTTTGAAAATTTATTTGTCTATTTTTAGGAAAGTTCTCAACAAGAACGTGAAATCTCCGCCTCCTGCAGAAACTGAACAAATAATTACCAACCGACCCGGCACACCTAAACTGCTCAAAACTGTCATAAGGGTAGGTCCTCTGCCATATTTTAAAATATTACTATACATGAAAATTTGAGTAGAAAATATGTGTATTATGTATATTATGTAAATATGTGTATGGTTGCCTGAAATTCTCTTCCGTCCACTCTGCGCACCCCCTCATTTATTCCAGATCAGCCTTTCCTACTTTGCGAACAGTTTCCTGGGCGGTTGAAAGCTTTTCTCTTCGACTTTTTCTATCCACCTGATGTTCGTGACCTGAGATCAGCACGTAAACCTCCATTCCGCTAGTACCCTTCCTTGCACTGATTCCCGAATTTTGGCTCGCACCGTCTATGGACCCCTCACTCTGCTCATCGGCTCTGAATTGGTTTCACAGCGCTCAATGTTGTCATGGACAACAGTAGCACTCTAATATTATTGTTGTTGCTGTTGTTGCCTGTCTATTAGAGGCATGTGTCTATGATTTCTGTAGTAATTTTTAGTACTCACCCCTTGACAATTCGAAGCCATATTTGCAAACGCACGGCAAGTTATTAGCTTAATTCCTATTAAGCTTAGAGTCAATCAGCCTTGCTTGTTGAAGTCATGCATCAACAAGGTTTCATATTTATGCCTAACGTTTTCTAATGTTCGTAGAAAATTGTGACTTCTATTTACTAGTTCAGTTCTTCAGTCTCTCTAAGTCTTTACTAAGCAATTTTCGTCCTTACTATGATTTCGTACTTACTATGTCTCAGTTGACTCTTTGATTAAATGACTTAGTTTGGCTGGAATGCTCTGAACAAAGATACTTACATGTAAATTTTGTATAAAGCTAGATATATATCTAATAGTGTAATTTGAAAGTAATAATTTATATAATGGCACTTATCTAATTGTATTCTAATGAATAATAACACAAAAGATGGCCTAGTAATACCTGTATATTCTCTGATAACTATTTAATTGTTTATTATAAGGGATAAAGAAATATTAATAATTATGATTATTAGTTATACCTAATTGTTTTTTTGAAGTACCATGCTTAACTATAATTTAATATAATTTAATAATTAATGAATTTATTAATTTAATTTAATAATCGTCAGGTGATTTCTGAAGAGGACAAGGAGGCAGAAAGTTTTGTGAATCTACGAAATTTGAAGGTGAGAACAGAGAGGCTGGCTAGCTTAACCATTGAGGCAGCCGAACAGGACCCACCAGAAGGTCCTCAAGTGGGTAAGGGGTCCAACGAGTTAGTCCCAAAGACGAGGAGCGGACGCCTGTCTGCTAGGAGGGGTAGCCGTGGCGAGAAGAGTCACCGGAGCAAGGACAAACGTAGAGAATCATCCGCAGAGAAGTCTAGGAGTCGCGCAAAGAAGAACCTTAGCCCGAGATCACGTGATGCTGGCAAAGCCAAAGTTATCGAATCTAATACTGGCATTGAATCACCACCGGCTTCGTCGGTTTGTTAACTACTATTTTATAGTAAAGTTAGTCTAGTTTACGAGTTAATTTAAGTAGACCTAGGCCTACTGGTAACTTTTGGTTTTAATCAATCAATCAATCAATAAGAATTTAACGTCCGGTTACTCGCCATAAGACAATGTCAAGCAATGTTTTAAGTTAATTACTTGCAGTATGCTTTATTTTAAGAAAGTTGTCGAAATGATGAGATTAGTTCCTGAATTCGCTTAGCTGTTACAGTCGTTCTGAGTTTTTCTTATTTTTATTTATATCTATATACCGAGACAACCATCTATCAATAGAGAGCTAAGCATCTTGCAGAAGCTAATGTTAACTTGAAACTTTTTGGGTGATGAAGCACTTTTTCTGGGCTCGTCCGTCACTGACATCGCTTTCGAGAAATAAAACAGACGTTAACATAGGCTGTATAGCTTTTTACAGCTTTTTCATGCAGCGCGAGCAGACAGAGAACAAGAGTTTTAGCCTTAGACCAGACATAGGCAGATCACTGAAGAGATTCCAAACATGTCCTACAATTATGGATTTACAAAAACCCAAGGGAAACCCAACATTAAATCAGTTTAAGATTTAACGTCCCTTCCTACATATCATTGATATATCAAAGACGTTTAAATAAATAGAAGATATTTGAGCTATCACATCACCTATAGTCATAAATGTAGATCAAATATAGACCATACACCTAAGACTATATCAGGGATATTTATGCCAGTAATACGGATCTATCAAAAGTAAACTGGAAGTATTATTTGCGTCTATACTTCGAAAAATTAAAATATACTTCTTTAAAATAATAAACTAAATAAAACGTATAATAAATGCACGATTACTGAAAAAGTAAACGATTATAATTTCTCAAAATTAATTGATTTGTTTATTGCACGCTTTTCGAAGTACATGTGTGTGATGTTTCATGTTCTTTTCGTTTCGAACACTTTATCTCTTTGCACTGTTTCGCTGAACATGATGTCACTCTGTATAGTGTACTTTATATTTTGTACTTATTGTAGTTATGCTATTTCCCGTGTTGTGTCCGGGTTGTTTGAAGAATTGACCAACCCGGTGACTGCACATGTCGTAGAAGGCGACTAAAGCACTAAGATCCATACCGACGTCAGAAAGGGCATTCGGTTGGTGAGCGCCTAGGCTCCAGAATTTGCTACAAAAATGTATACGAATGGAAAAGTCTCAAATAGGGGATTTACTGATGATATGATGTAGGGCAGAGAGGATTTGAGACAGTCTATTCGTATCCCGACCCTAGTTAATCTGGGACTCAAGGGAAGATGATGATGATGATTGTAGTTATGCTACCTTACTTTTTGGTGAAATAAAGATTCATCTAATAGAGGAAATACGTTCTAATGTTTCAGCCTGGCGATGACGAGAGATTGAAGAAAGATCTGATCATCGTTGAGCAGACAGAGAGAAAGATCATTGATTGTCTTCAAATGTTGAAGTCAAATAACCCAAGTAGGAGCCTCTAAATCAGTGCTTTATTTTGGGGTTTTTGCTCTATAAATCAGAGTTTTTATTTTGTGTTTTTTGCCCTCTGAATCAGTATTGTTTATTTTGCGGTTTTTTACCTTCTAAATCAATGTTTTATGTCTCTAAAGTCTAGCGTTGACTGGAGAGTTATGGGTTTAAATCCCACACGTACAAAATTAGAGTTGAAGATTATTTCTATTGTGCTACAAGCTCAGACGTACTTCAGATTTTAGTGGATTTGTTTCTTGATCGCATGATTTGCAAATGTAAACGCGTGACTGACTATGTGATATTTAAAGGATGTTACGATGTTTCTACCATATAGTAATAATGTGTAATAATATCTAATGCTTTAACGCTAATTTATCACTAATTATGTAAAATTGATTCAGGAAAATCTGTTTTCCCGCTTGTAATTGTATTCCGCTCGTATTTGTATGCCACAAGTCTGCCACTAAGGTGTGGCAATACACAAGTAATGGTAATTGCATTAATGCGCACTGCTGTAGTTTTGTCCACAGTGGGCCTACTCCATTTCTCTTAATATTTGTTCACAGTTATTTTCTATTTCAGTACTGAACTGGTAAAAGCAGACGGTTAGTTTAACATCATCAGTATGGTTGAGCCTTTTAGTATAAAAATAAATTCAAAACTCTCGCACTATTTAAGATAAAGCCACATAAGTTTAGAATTTTTGACCAATTGCAGCTGCAATTTCATTCTTTTTATGTCATCACATGATGGGGTAATTAATATCACTATTAATTATTATTTTTATTAACCTCTTCTCAATAACTTAAATTAGATATGATCGTATTGTAGGTTATTCTATACCTAAAACAACGGATATTAAAATGTCAACAGCCATTGTTCCTAATCTTCCCTCTCCACTGAATGATTTTGAAGAGGACGAATTTGGTAGAAGAATAAAAACAAGCTCAGTGGATGGTACTCTATTTGAAGTGCGTAAACATCAACCATCGAGAACAATGACGGCTCCAATCTCTTCCGATAATCAGGTCTATCTTCCAGAACACCGACCTAGCTTACAGCGCCAAAGATCCAGTATAAAGCTGGGCCAGTCTGCCTTGCACAAGAACGCCTATAATCTATATACTAAACCTGTCGAGGATATTACTCTAGATAATAGAACTAATAGCAGTTTTATTCAAGAGTTGAACTCCAATCCAACTCATTCTGTCTCGCCAGTTAGCCAGGATCGAACAAGAGATTTTCAATATGTAATTGGTCGCGAATCGAAAGATTTGAATGCTGCAAAACCTAGAAAAACATCTACCGGCTCGAAACAGAAACATTTAACTAAGAGTTATTCAGAAATTAAACCGGGTTCAACGCAGATAAATGCGAAAGAAACTAATACGAATCGTGGAAGACAAAGAAGAAAATCGTCTGAATCCAGATCAAAATCTAGAAATGAGAATATATCTGAAATTAATGGCAATTCACCGAAGTCAAAACACGATGAAACTGACAAATTAACTTTAAAAAGGGTGAGAAGGCGATCTTCCGAAACGAGATCGAAATCCAGGATCGATGTCAAAGACATCAAGCAACAGCCTTCCAAAACATCTTCCATCGATTCTGAAATAATTAATTCTAATCGGCCAAGTAGGAAGTCATCACGTGCAAGTTCAAGAACAAAAATGTTGACCGATGCCAAACCGTCATCAGCAGTTTCTACTGAACTGGACCGAGCTGCCCCAGGTAGGAAACCTTTCCGAGTAAGATCAAAATCAAGAAACGACAATACCCTTGAGTTATCACTGTCACAGAACTACGCCGATCAATCAAGCGATTCAGAACAGCCTATTCTCAACCAACCGCGTAGAAGATCTTCCCGTTCAAGATCTGGATCAAGAAAAAGAGTTGACTCGAAAATACGTCGTCTCCCTTCAACGACTGTCACCATAGAGTCCGAGTTACTGAACCGTAACGTGTCCAGTCGTAAATCAACCGGAACGAGACCCAAATCTCAGGCAAATGTCATCTCTGAATATATAAATCGTGAAGTTCCAGAAAATTATTCACCAAAATTGGTTGAAATCCGACCCAGACGAAAGTCGTCTGGGAGAAGGCCCCGATCTCAGATCGAATATATTTCAGAATTAAACGGCCGACAACAGACAACGGAATCTGAAATAAATGAAGCGAAGTACTACAGTAGACCTCACAGAAAATCCTCAGGTACAAGGTTGCCATCTAGAAGTGAAATTGTTCCACTGACCCAACCTCCAGGTGACGCAGTGTTTTCAAAAAAAGCATCGCTAACTGCGAACACTGTTTTAAACGAATACAATGAGACAACCTTTTCTAACGACATTGGCAAAACCTCAAATTTAAGAAAGCATTCTGAGACAAATGGAGGCGTTGATGTAGGATTATTAAGTGGTAGGAAAGGGTTTAGCACTACCATCTTCTAAATACAATCGTAAAGAAATCGCAGTCAAATATCTTTATTTATTTATCTGTTTAAATTAAACGTTTTTAGAAGCTTCTTTGAAAAGTACGGATGGCTTCACTCAATTAGTAAATAACTAATAAGTGAATAAGCTAATAATAATAAGTGAATAAGCTAATTATCATTAATTATTCAGAGCTGTTAATTGTCGTAATTATCGTATTTTAAATAAGTTCAAACCGGGATCGATATAAGCCTATGTATGTATATATATATATATATATATATATATATATATATATATATATATATATATATAAAGTATTTCAAGGATCAAATTTGAAGGCGTATTATCTTTTAAGTCTTTGCCGTGGTTCTATAAGTTCCATTATATAGGACTACATACATGTAGATTGTAGAAAGGCAAATTCGTATGCACTATCGAGGATAAATTAAATTTCTGCTGTCTTTCTTCAATAATTATAATAATATTGCAATAATAAATAATAATAATTGGAGTCGCTAGATATTACTGTCATATACAACTTAAACTTATTTTCATGGACTTTTAATTTATGCTTTTCGAAGAATTATAAAATGTCTTTTCTTATATTTATTTTATACGAACTAAATGGCATTTCATGCTTTTACTATCGCTTAAATTTGAACATTAACAATCAAACTCAAAATTGAGGATTGCATTTATTCTTTTACTCTCTCTCTAGTGCTCTGCCAAGCAGGTCCAAGGTAAATATTTATAATCACACACACTCTTCTGTCACGCTCAAAAAGGATACGTCGATTGACAAGTTAATCCATGCACAAACGGCTAAGCCATATCCTCACTTTAATGCAGCCTACAACTTGGGAATAATGGCGTCTGAGGTGGTTTCCCGTTGCCATATTCAGGCTCTGCTTAGTCGCCTCTTATTACACGTGTAGTTTACAGTTGGTCTCTATTCTTCACTGACCTGGACACTACACGGGAAACTAAATCAATTCACAGTTGAATTTTGTTAATGGTAGTATGGCACTATATCTAAAGACGTAAATAAAACTCTTCAAGTTTCTACATTTTGCTTTTATTTATTAAAAACTGTTCAAAATAAAAATTATTTTAGAGAAAGTATTAGCTGTCTGAAATGAGTTACAGAATATTATATAAAGTAATTAGTATTTTTCAATAAAATTCCATAGACAAAATTAAATACAGTACATTAGAAATGCAAGGCAATGGAATACTACTCCACGTAATTCAATGCAATATAACGAAATTCATTGCAACATACATGTACATGTAGTGCTGTTATGAATTAAAGCTAGATTCCTCAGCTGGGGACGATATTGTAGACGCAATAAAGATTACGCTACAAAATTCTGTTACTGGCATCACCTTCAGATGTGAAACTACACGTTAAACACAAGACATTTTGTAAACCTTCATCAAATAACATCAGAGCTTATTTGAATAGTGAAACAAACTAATTTACAAAGAATATAATTATGTCCAACATATTTGACAATATTAACATAATTACAGACCCCGACATCAGGTTTGGATTAGGAAACAGGCAAAATTATTATTCTATAACCTAAGGCAACTGATTAATAGAATCGAGTATTGTCGCACTGTAGAGTGTATTCGTGGGTACTTATTTAATACTGATTGTTAAGTGTTTTAAAATAAATATACAAAAATAAATTATGCAGTCATTTCAAATATAGATCTGGAATCGTAATTCCAATCATATACATGTAGGCCTATATACACATTACATTCATTTGTACTTCGTATTATACATTGCTGCATTAACCTCTGTTCATTAATTCATACAGTCACATATAGGCCTAAGCAAAATTTCAATAACAAGTCCAGATAAAAATATGAAGAAAAAAGACTAAAAGATGCTACATCGCTCAATAAGCCTCTTTCTGTAATAAATTAGATAGAGTATAATTTTGTAAGTTTTGACTCATAAAAACAACAAAAACTGAATAAAAATTGACTAGAATATTTAATATAAAATAACAAATAAAGGATTAACTCAAATTGACGACTGAGACAATGTTGTAAAATATTCAAATTTGTTTACAATTTGGTATTTTAATAGATGTATCACCAGGCATCTGTGTATCGTATATCGTATTCTTCTAGAGCCGGAAGATTTTCCTGAAATGTAAACATAGATGCAGAATGTTATAGCAGAAAACGTATGAACTTTGCTAAGATAAAATAATGCTTTTTTCGTTCTATATTCTAAAATATTTGAAATATTCTATACGCCTTCTACAATATATTTTAAACAATTAAATAAGTTTAAAGCTAGTTTACCTCAAGGGATACGGCCAGAGCCATTTAGATTTTTAGTTTAAATGATAACCTTCGACGTATAATTAAAATAATCATTAACTCTGGACCAGTATATAAAAATTAAATTAGTTACATAGGGTATACATGACACTAAATTAAAATAATAATACATGACACTAAACTAAAGTAATAATACATAATAATAATAATAACAAAATAATAAACATAAAATAATAATACATGACACTAAACTAAAATAAAAATTAAAGATTGCAAAATATTTTATAGTGAAATACTTGTAAAATTATAAAATTACGTTGACATACTACCTTGAGTAGATCAAATGTAGCTGCAGTTAATTTGGTACTGTTTAGATTGAGTTTTCGCAAGGATTTCAACGCTACAACACATTATAGCAATAATGCAGCACAGGTGAATTTTAATTGAAATTCTGAAAATCAGTGTATTGTTTGAACTCTCAAGAGAATTATTAAATTTTTAACGGAACTAATTAATCTACTGCGGAAATTGTATTCGACTGCAATTTTTTTACGAACCTAACATTATTTATATATTGTATTATATTTCTGTGTTATATCCAGGGCATTGAAGAATAGGCCAACCGTTAACTGCACGTATCGTAAGAGACGTCAAAGCAAATACCGAGTAGGCAACCTGAAACCACCTCAGAAGCCATATTTTTCTCAAGCTATGCCACATCAGGCATAGTCTTTTGTAAAGGGATTAACATGTTGATATATGGATTGCTCTCTTCGGAGCGTGAAAGCCGATTTTGAGTATGAATATGTACCTTGGACCGGTCACTAGACAGAACAATAAGAGAGAGAGAGAGAGAGAGAAGAGAGGAGAAGAGAAGAGAAGAGAAGAGAAAGAGAGAGAGAGAGAGAGGAGAGAGAAAGAATATCTAGAGAGAACACTAAAGAGAGAGAGAGAGAGAGAGATATATGTTTATTTCACCATCAGCACCAAATCACTGACACATGCAAACAGAAATAAACATTTACATGAAATAAAATTTAAAAAATTCTCAGGAACACAGTGTGTCAAACAGTCTATAAACACCAGAACAACGGCCGTCAGGGAAGATGATACACATCTTATCTAGCTGACCACCGTCTTTAACTCATTAATGACATATACATGTGTAATGCAAAATCAATCGAAATAAAAATTTATCTCAGAATTAATGAACAAACTAAAAGAAAGGAAAATAAATTACAAATTAATCTGATTAGAAAGCAGTTAGCTAAGTCACAATTCTATCTGAACATTTACACAAAAAACGAAAATATAGACATTTACAAGCCATCAAACAATATGCATTTGTAACGTTTGGTGAATTCAGCTAGAGACCTCGAACTGCGGATATCAGGAGGTATTTGGTTCCAAGAATTGACATACTTATAGGCATAAGATTAAAAAAATTCTGAGGTTGTTCTAGCACACAAATAAGTAGTCTCGGCGAGCCTGGTATTATATACAAACGATATCTGATTGTCAATCAAAATACATCTCATGGATTCTGACATAGTCAGATCGGGAAAATTAATACATTTAAAAACAAGTTTACCAGTAATTGGAATAACTGAAAAATTGATAATACATTATAATTCATATAAAGTTGTTTAACATTATGAAACTTATGTTTATTCTGTAAAGTTCTTAGAATACGGTTACAGGCAACATGTAAGGCAACATGTAACAAGAGAGAGAGCGAGAGAGAGAGAGAGAGAAAGAGAAGGAGAGAGAGAGAAAGAATATCAAATTACTGATCTTACGTATAGTAAGTTAAATTTTTTATTCCATTCACATCATAGTAAGTATAACGTGACTAACCTGTGAGACATTTAATTCCTTTATCAGTAACTGGCGTTTCGCAGAGGTTCAAAACCTGAAGTCTGTTCATGTGCTCAGTTATTAGCAGTAGACCAGGATCACCAAACTAAAAGCAATCAACAGGTAATTTCATGCTTCTGAAAACAGTAAGAGCTTGGGCTGTGAGCATAATGAAAGAACCCCTGTGTCGTATCTTTGATAGAAATTATTGCGGATCAGTGTGTGCGGGGTTCGAATCCTGGGCTCTCCCGTCACTGACATCGCTTTTGAGTGAGGAAACTGACGTTAACATTAGCTTTACCAGCTTTTTTAGTTTTGTGACAGTTGATCTCAACTAGAAATTCAACTACATTGAAGTGGGCTCAGGTGGCATTTAAAATGCAATATACAGAGGCAGAACATAAAGATAACATAATGTTTTATTATACATTGATGAAGTATAAATGTTAAGTTGTAGGTGTCCAGTTTGATGCTCTAAAGGCTTCTCGAGAAACCACAAACCACTTTTAATGTAATTCACTCTTGCTTTTAATGCAATTATGTCACGTGCAATTATATTACGCAGCTATTTCAGTGCCATTTCTATTAGTATTACATACTCTGTGTGTAAGCATATGATTTTTAATAACAAAATAGATATAAACATAAAGAGGCAGCACATAAATGGGCAACTTGATAATAGGTATTTCATAATGAGCGGCACTTTAAGAGGCAGCACATAAATGAGCAGCACAGATTGCCAACATGGTCCATACAACACCGAGCACTATAAAGAATCTGCAAGAGGCAGCACATAAATGAGCAGCCCGCTAAGAGGCATCTCGTAACCTGTGTGCACCAGAGATTGAGGTATCTCAGGCCAGGCAGTTTGATGATGTCTACTGCGCATGCGCTGGTGACGTTGGTGAAGGCGAGACTGAGACACTCGAGGCTACCGAACGACCCCGAACAGAGCAGCTTAGAGAGGTCAACGTCGCTTGACCGCGGTGGAAGCGTGATCTTCCGTGGACCTCCCTTCTGCTGCTGCATTGTAACCAACTGTACTCATGTAGAATTCATCGTACAATACAACTGTATTCATAGTACAATACAGCTGTATTCATCGTACAATGCAACTGTATTCATCGTACAATACAGCTGTATTCATCGTACAATACAGCTGTATTCATCATACAGTACAGTTTTATTCATCGTACAATACAACTGTACTCATGTAGAATTAATCATATAATACAACTGTATTCATCGTACAATAAAACTGTACTTATCGCACAATACAGCTGTATTCTTGTAGAATTCATCGCACAATACAACTGTACTCATGTAGAATTCAGCGTACAATACAACTATACTAATGTATAATTCATCATAAAATTCAACTGTATTCATGTAGAATTCATCATACAATACAACTGTATTCATGGCTCAAAAGGCTCCAAATGAGGAAGTTCTAGAGAGAGTTGGCACAGATAGACAGTTGATAAATGTATTAATAAATAGGAAGAAGAGTTGGATAGGACAAATTCTAAGGGGGGAAGGTCTATTAAAAGAGGTCATAGAAGGTAGAATGGAAGGAAAAAGAGGCAGGGGCAGGCCGAGATTAGGTATGTTAGATGATTTAAAGACTCACTCATATGTGGAAATGAAGAGGAAGGCGGAAGACAGAGAAGAGTGGAGGCGTTATATACCATGGATCTGCCAGTAGGCAGTGCATTAAGAGAGAAACGCGCAAAATATCCAATGAGCGATTTAGAAAATTAAAATTAAGATTATTTGCAGCTCATATCTTCTCATTGCTGCAACTGCTGTAGTCGCCTTTTAAGAAATTCCTCAGCTGTAATTTAATCGATTTTCAACTTCCATGACTACTGCTTAGGGAATCTGTGTCTGCATAAGTTTCGAAATTTTTAGCATTTTGCTTAATTATGGCCAGTATGGTTCAATAGCTTTATACTTCGTTTTCAATTGCTTCCTATGTCAATCCAATCTTCTCAAAATAGACCTGCACGCTGTATAACCCTTACGACTTAAGTGTTTCATGCTTAATTAAATGTTAATTTAATTTAATGTAAATGTCAGTTTCACTCGAAAGCACTAAAATTGAATTACCGCTAAAGCAAACAGCACGAAGAAATAACGTGGCAGATGTGATGAAGTATGACAAATAATAATAAGAAATATACTTTTGAAATAAATACCAGTATTACAAATATATAGATAATATCATCTTAGATAATATAGATAATAATATAGATAATATTTAATAGATAATAATATAGATAATAATTAATATGCTTGATTTTAAATTAATATTTTAACCACCGTTTACTGATAGTGTTGAATAAGCTCACAAAGTAATTACTGATAATAAGGTGTGAATTTAGTATACTAAAATCACATACTTTTTTTTATCAGTTATTGACTAGCTATGAAATAAGACTAGCTTTTATTTGACATATCGTCAAGATGATAACATTGACTATTTATATTTAGACGGTCTAAATGACTCAATAGTTCTGCTCAATAATTTATGCTCAAAACTTATACCATTACTATTATTATCATCACCAGGTAAATGAAGATTTTAATGACTGTTCCTAAAGTTCTGGTATCAAATCCCTGATCACTGAGAATATAACAGAGGAAATTTCGAACATTTGTAGGACTTTTAGCATAAATAATTAATAGACTATACAGTGAACATAACTGTTAATATTGAATTATGCAACATTTAATATCACATATTAAATTTTGTATTAAATTATGCTACACTGAATATTAGCTATGAATTATATATTAGCTATGATATTAAAATTGGTCGATATAGTTCAAGATTATTGTTTCACTATTATATTTGTTTAGGTTTACATAATTGTATCAAAGCATTTCAATTTTTTCAATAAATAAGCTATTCATGTTAGCATGTATATTATAAAGGCTAATAAGCACATTTGTCGGCAAAATCATTCATTTACCATCATTCGATCGAAGGCGACGAAAAGTACATACGATTTCGTTGAGAAGGATTTGTCGTTTACACAGCTCAGAATATTCGTGCCGTCCTTTCTCGGTCGTCTGCAAAGATTCCGAGATTTGCTTCTTCAACTCCACGCTATCACAAATATCGAATTCCAGTACCGCGCACAGTGCCTATAGACCAATAAAAATTACACAGAAATTAGTCAGCTATAAATATTTTGACTTGCATAAGCTGGTTCGCATTTAAATGCACTTGTCGTGTAAAGCGTCTAAGCAACAACTAAGGGTTTTGTTAGGATCCTGTAGCTCGGGGTTCAAATCCGAACTAGTGAAACTTAAAAAATATAAATATCTTAAATAAATAAATAGATTAAATATGTTAATCTCAATAAAATAAGCGTCTAGAACCGTCAGCCATTGTTGATTACTTCAAAAAAGTAAACTTTTTATATTCAACAGCTACATACAATCCTTAATTGTTCAATAAAAGTTAAAAAAGATAAATGTCAGGTACTGAAGTGGCAGGAATTTACTACTAGAAAATGTTCATAAGGGATATCTATAAATTGGTGATAATTACATGATGTAGTATGTCCTTTTCCTGAGTTGAAGATGAGTAAGTTGACAAACCTCAATTGCCGGGGAGTTCTCATCACGAGCCATTGTTTGCCAAGGATTAATCATCTGTAAGCGGTTTTGCAGAAACTTCTTTCTCCGACAACAACATGCCATTAGCTGTCGCAACTGAAAATAGTTATTATCACTGATCCGAAAACTGAGCTGAGCCAACGGCTGGAGCCAGTGGCGAAGTCGGTAAGATACTCGATCGCGGTTCAGTATGTGTGGGGTTCAAATCCTGGACTCGCCCGTCACTGATATCGCTTTCTAGTGAGAAAACTAACGTTAACCTTAGCTATATATACTGTATATATACAAGTATGTATGTATATATATATATATATATATATATATATATATATATATATATATATCAGGCGGTAAAACGACAAATATTAGTTTCCATTGGCAGTTTGGCACTAATTGAAATTATTTTAACGACTTCAAGTACTATAGACAGGATTCTAGCAGATTTCTGTGACATAATACTTTGCATTCGCTTACACAAAATATCTTTGCCGAGTCATTGGCCCGCTACTCGAGATCACCTAGCTTATATGCGCCACGAAAGTACACGTCTATAAGTATTCGCATAGTTAGACCGTTTGAAAGTATTGAAAAGAAGAATAAAATTAGATTCCTTAAAAGTTACATTCTTTTACGTATCGCATTTATCGTAAACTGCCTTTATTTAGTCGTTTATACTTATGCAATTAGCCCTACAGTATTTGTAAACGAATATCTGAATATGCAGACTTAGGCTTAATGGTAGTTTTGTGAAAACTCACTTAACGTCTCCTCAACAACTAAATACTATCTTTAGGGAAGAACAATTAGCTTTAAATATCAACAAATAAAAGTATTAAAAGATGAATTTAGAAAAATACAGTTAAATAATCTGCGAATTAAAGAAGTCAAGAGACCTCTCAAATCGGAAAATAACAAAAACTGTATTAAAATTTTACCCTGTGTAACGAAAGGTAAGTAAAACACTCAACTACACAGGATGCAGCTGATATACTTCATACTACCCTCATTCAATATTATTATAGGTGACCTGGAAGGCACGTAAAAACTTAGCACGTTCTGAAACGTTCTACTTTCGAACTACGTGTGGCTATAGATAATACGATCACTGCTTCAGAGAACAATAATTAGTTTTGTTAATAATGCCCCTGTTTTTGCCTGTAGATTGAGAAATTCGCACTAACTAAATTATGTAAAGAAAACATCAGACAGGTAAAGAGACTGATAAAAATAGGGATTTAGATACTGCTTCACATTTCAAGCCTTATTGAAAGTTGGCTAATAATTGGAATGAACCAACGTCAGGATTGATGAGGATGAATTGATTTATTGATTGATTTACGATTGACATATATTAAACTGATTGATTGATTAACTGAAAGGAGTGAAATCATATTACAAACATAAAGACAAACGGAGAAACAAAAAGCGATTTGACATCCCTGACATTACCTTATGGGAGGAACTGGACGTTAAATTCTTATTGATTGATTGATTGATTTTAAAGGAAATTGGTGCCTAAAAGTTGCCTACCATTATAGCGTATAGATCACCGACTGTATCACAAGCCACGCCCCCCGGACAGTACAGCTCGAACCAGCCATCCTTTCCGTCCCGTACAGACAGCACAGCCGTATGGACCTCACAGCGTGAGTCGTCTCCAATATTCCACAGGACTCGCTTCAAGTTTCTGAAGCAGTCATTTCTTTGCATTTATTTATTTATTATATTTATTTGTTAACAAGTTAACAAGAGATGTTGGATGTGGGAGCGGACTGAGACTCAATAATACAATTAATAGTGAGACTGTTTGAAAGTATTGAAAAGAAGAATAAAATTAGATTCCTTAAAAGTTACATTCTTTCTCGTATCGCATTTATCGTAAACTGCCTTTATTTAGTCGTTTATTTAGTTACTATGTTATTATGTTGTTTATGTTGTTATGTTGTTGTTATTATTAAATTTATGTAAATGATTGGTGCGGACTGTTTATTTAGCGTGTTCTTAGTCTTAATATTTAATCTTTAGCCAATCTAGAGACTTCAAAATTACTAATGTACTTAATAAATTAACCTAATTACACTAGTTAACACGTTAAGTTGCTAATTTGTTTCTATAATTATTTTATTTAAGAATTTTCAGTATAGGATTATACGAATTTTTATTATTATTTCATTTTATTTATAAAAATTATGTTTCTGTGATGTAGGCCCAAATTACGAAGCGTGTTTTAACAACAAATTTATAAGCGTCCTCGAATTAATCTAATTATCTTTACCAAAATATTAAATTTGGTTGAGAAGAGTTCAATATCTGAACAGGTAGGCTCTAGATATTAGATGAAAGAAAGCTTCTCCAACTGATGCGCATTCAAATGAATGAATTTAATTAGAGATCGCGAGCATTTGAACATTTTTGACATGATTGTTAACAAATTGATAATTTTGTTTACTTTAAACCTATAATGATTAAGTAGAATTTTAGATAGCTATAGGGCCTATCCTTTAAAGTTATCTGCACATTTGTTTCATCAGCTATGGTTGTTATAGGTCAACCATGTTACATTATGTATACTGTATATGCTAATTGATGACATGGTTGTTATGTTTGCTTATTTAATGTTATGTTTGCTACGCTTGTCAATTGATATCATTGTGTTTGTCGAGAATGAAAAAGTAGAAAAACAAGAAAACTTTATCGATATTGTCAATATATATATTTCCCATGCATTAGTATACTTTTTTTCTGTCTCTGTCCCTATAGTAATCTGTCAAATAACAGGTCCTGGGCACATATTCCTTAACATAGACCGTTCAGTGATCACTAGTGAATGAATGAAGGTAGGTTGTAGTGTGTCTAACGTCAAGGTTCAGAAGCACAAGGCTTCTCTTCAAGACGACTCGACACACTCGAGCTACCGTCACAAAGATTAATGTAACAGTAAGTTACAGCTATTGGAATAGCAGTTTACGATTAAGGTTAAGATTAAGTTTTGATTTAGTTTTTATTAAGTTTGTCTTCTCACAAAGGCTTGTTTATTTAGCCTCTAAATGCTGGTCACCGGAAGTCTGAAACTCACGGATACTTTCACTGACATTGAAGTTGTTAAGACACATACAGACATGTAGACATGCAGACATGCAGACATGTAGACATGTAGACATGTAGACATGTAGACATGTAGACATGTAGACATACAGACATGTAGACATGTAGTCATGCAGATATACAGATATGCATACATGCAGATTTTCTATGCGATTTTACGATTTTTATTTATCAATAGAATACTAAAACATACTTACTGCGTGAAAAAACAGTCTCGAAGGGAGCTGAAATACATTAAAAAAATAAATGTAATAAATTAGATGAAAGGAAAGAATGTCGATATTTATAATTAATCATGTTGCAGTCGACAACTTCAGAAGTATTTCTTCAAGTCTATCGATTGTGGTATCTTCTGGCGATGAGCCGGACAAATGATGATAAACGATCGTAGGTTGACATTATAATTCCGTTCTAATTAATTATTCTATTAATATTGTAGGAAATTCAAGTCTAATAAATTCTTCGAACTGCAGTCTACTCAAACATTAATCTAGTTTAAAAACAGGCTAAAATAACTTAAATAATAGAAAAGGAATACGTAATATAAATAATAGGAATAGATAATAGTAACCTTAATAATTAGAATAAATAAACTAACTAATGGGAAGAACAATAGTAATTCAATTCAGAAATTCTTTCAGCTGCAAAATGGCACAGTTTTAGTTATAAGAAAAAAGGGTCACATTATAAGGACGAGTTAATCGCTGGTGTGCTCATTACAAAGCGGAAGCTGCAGAAATTTAAATTCTTGGTAGGAGGTACCGTCAAGTCTCTGAGCAAACCTGTTTTAGAATTAGCTAAATAGTGAGCAAGCTAGTGACCGAAATATCAGACACAAAACAAAGCTTACTCGTGTGGAAATGGGACGGGTTGAATCAGGGATGCCAATTCCAGCCGCCAATCTGGATATTCTGATCTAAAAATAAACAAGACACTAATTATAGAAAATTGTAATATGAAATCATATAAATATTTAGTTAATTCATTGGCACATTTTCACATTGAGTGCTGGAACTAGTATTTCTACTATATGCTCCCAGTTGCACTTTTATATTTCTAACGAACATTTTACTGTTCCTTATTCATTTCACCCAGTGTTATTTTCAGGCTGATAGTGCATATCAGCCTGAAAATTCATGTACCACATGGGGCCCTGAGCAAAGTTTGAGTAAGGTAATGGAAAGCCACCCCAGAAGCCATATTTTCTCAAGCTTAAAGCAACAGTAAGGTTTGGTATAGGCCTAACCAATTGTATTGGATCAAAGTTTTGGTACACAGAGAGAGTACAAGTACATTGAGAGTGAAGCAGACCGTGAGAGTATGCACTTTAAACCTGCTACATGGCAGCATTAGAGAGAGAGAGAGAGAGAGAGAGAGAGAGAGAGAGAGAGAGACAGAGAGAGTGAGAGAGAGAGAGAGAGAGAGGGAGAGAGAAAGAGAACAATATATCCTTTTTCTAGCAATCGTATTAGCTCTGCTTAAAAATAGTTTGGCAGCTGATGACAAAATATGCATTTTGGGATGTCCCTGATAGTTATACTTTCCAGATGATTGAATAATCTTTAAATTAAGAGCATTTCCACATTTTTATATGAATAGAAAACTCCAATGAGGTTTAAAACAATGACGTTAATTCTTCATGAATATGGTAAATGTGACAAATATTATGAAAAACTGATTTAACCAATTGAGCATTATTTAGTCAAAATTGAATTTAAACTCCAAAAGGTTTAAACAGCAACGAAAAATATTTCGAAAACAAAATATATCTATTTGTCCAGCTGTTTAAATATTATTCATGCTATACACTCCTGCATAATTGCATGTATTTGCATTTGTTTTAATGCAAAATTGTTGTCTGCTACTAAATCAGCGAAAATAAAGCATTTATAAATAATTATGGAGCATTAATGTCAAATACGAGGAATTTTGGTATTGTTTCTACAAGTAAAGAAAAGCTCAAATAATTCCGGCTAATATTAAACCTCTTAAAAGTGAAGGATTCGGACAAAAATAATATAGTTTTTGTTGAATGAGGATTAATTTAGATTAGGTTTTCATAATAAGACTAATAAGGATTAATGCAGCTTCTTAACAATACAATGCGGATTGTAACAAAGAGAAACTATTTCAAAAACTCCATATTAGCCGCTGTGACAAATATTCTCATCAATTCTACAACGCGATATTTCAACTTCCGGAGTGTATGAAGATTTTAATTAGCTTTAGATCCATTATTGCATGAATCTTATTTTTACAGGATAAATATAGATGAAGGCCGACTACTACTATATGCTATTTCATGATTTGAGTTGAAATCTTCTTAGCTGATTCAAAACTTGTTTTAAAATGCTGTTAAAGTTGGTAAAGCTAAGATTAACGTTCAGTTTCCTCACTCGAAAGCGATGTCAGTGACGGGCGAACCCAGGATTTGAACACCGCACATACTGATCCGCGGTCGAGTATCTTACTGACTTCGCCACTGGCTATAGCCAAATGCTTAAATGCTTAGTATATCGAATAACTGAAACTTAGAAAATGGAACCACCTTTTATAAAATGGTTTTAATGAGCTATTCCAAAATAAAATTTACTTTGACCAGGCTGGCGCCAGTGTTGCTGTCGGAAAGATATCCGATCACGTATCAGTAAGTGTGGGTTCAAATCCTGAGTTCGTTCGTCACTGACATCGCTTTCGAGAGATGGAAATGACAGTAACGATACGATATTTTTCTGCATGAAGCGAGTAATGCTTGAATGTCTTAGTTGATAGAACACTTTCCTGGTAACTCCTTTTTTATCGCTTCCTTTTCTCATAGCATAGCTTATCAAACGGAAACGGACGTTAAACTGAATTAAAAGCTGGTTAATACCTTTTTAGATATAGTTTATAAATGACATGGCTTTATGGCTTTAAATTACTGCTGTGACAGCATACAAATTAGGAAATTAAATTCATATTGTCAATTCTCCTCAAAACGTATGAAAATAGCAATCCTTTAACTCTAAATAGAATTTCAGTTACGAAAGAATTTAGTAGCCAAGACAAAAATGAGGACGCCTTTGTGAAGAGAAATATAAAGTTTTTATAAACTATATCTAAAAAGGTATTAACCAGCTTTTAATTCAGTTTAACGTCCGTTTCCGTTTGATAAGCTATGCTATGAGAAAAGGAAGCGATAAAAAAGGAGTTACCAGGAAAGTGTTCTATCAACTAAGACATTCAAGCATTACTCGCTTCATGCAGAAAAATATCGTATCGCTTAATGTAACGCTATATAACAGTAGGTAAAAAGCTGGTAAATCTAATGTTAACGTCAGTTTCCTCACTCGAATGCGATGTCAGTGACGGGAGAGCCTGATAAGAGTCAAATAGTTAGAAAGGCAGAATGTTAGATTAACAGATAGACCAACAGTCGGGAAAATAGACATAAAGATGAATAACTGTACAATGTTATATACAAGCACTGAAACGAATATACGTACAAGAAAAACAGTAACTCTAAATGCGTGAGAAGTTTTTGCTGCTTCTTAGGTTGAACGGCTGACTCGTTCTCCCGTTCAGAACAGCTAATGGAGTCACTGCAGTGAAATAACATGTGCAAATATATAACATTAGCTCTATGTGTCTAAAAAATAAGACTAAAATGTTTCGAATCGTTGAACAAGAAATTATTGTTAGCTCGAAGATAATTATGCTGGATTCAGAAGAAGCTGATGCAGAGAAATATGCAAGTTTATAACAGCAGACGGTAGTACATTGCAATATACATAATTTGTTCAGGTTTTCATATCATTGATAGCTATTATTCGCAGGATAATTGAAATATAGGTGTTCATTGAAAACGAAAATTATCACAGTTAATAACACAATGCAACTCCAAATGTTGACTTTAGAGAAATTGTTTCTTTTTCAGTGCACTGCCAAGTGGCAGGTTCAAAGTACATATTCATACTCAAAGTCTGTTTTCTCGCTCCATAAGAGCACTCCTTAGATCAACAAGTTAATCCCTTCACAAAGTCTATGCCTTATTCATACCTTATGTAACCTATAGCTTGGGAAAAGTATGGCTTCTGAGGTAATTTCCCGTTGCCTGCCTCAGAGGAAAAATTGTTTAGGCTTAATTAATTTAAATTAAATGAACGGAAATGATATTATTCGCTATAAGCTCTCAGCACATGTGTTCGTGAGGTATAAACTGCTAGCAGTATATGCTAATATATTAATTTTATCGAATGTCTCTGACAAATCGTTCAGAAAAGAAACTTAATTTAAAATTTTATCAATTAAAATTAAATGTGTAAACTTATCTAACCAAAACATTTAGTCAGTGACATTTAATACTATTTTTCATTTTTCAACTGCAACTCCACTAATAGTTGAATATTTGGAAATAATATACATTATGCTGGCAATATAAGCCTAGTTAGACAGATACACAGTTGATAAATGTATTAAGAAATAGGAAGAAAAGCTGGATAGGGCACATTCTAAGGGGGGAAGGTCTATTAAAAAGGTCGTAGAAGGTAGAATGGAAGGAAATAGAGCAGAGACAAGCGGAGATAAGGAATGTTAGATGATTTAAAGTTCCACTCTTATGTGGACATGAAGAGGAAAGTGGAAGACAGAGAAGAGTGGAGACGTTTATACCATGGACCTGAAGTAGGCAGAGCACTAAGAGAGAGAGAGAGAGAGAGAGAGAGAGAGAGAGAGAGAGAGAGAGAGAGAGATAGGCCTAGTGTTATTTGACTAGTTTTTAACAATTTTATTAGTTATTAATCACCCTTACCAAGATGCCAATTACGAACCCTAAACCCAATTATAACAACCATCAATTGCTAGCACAGTGTAAGCATCTTTCCTGCTATTTTATACTTATTTTCCACGCTCGTCACAGCGCAGCCATCAACCTAGTTTAAATATAATGACTTGCAATACTGTATATGTGAGCAGAATATTGAGGAACCTGTTCGACAAAAGTTTTTTCAGGTCGTCGTAATAAGCGTGTACAGTGGCAACACAGATCGATACGACATTCGGTAGGATTCGTAGATGTGGACAGGAAGCGGCTGGACCGTGAATACTAAACGGTTGTGCAGACAAAATGTAAAGAAATATGATATAGAGTTGCTTATAAGGAAGAATGTAATGAATAAACATAATTATATGACAAGTTAGCATTTAAATTTTGTAACTCATTTGCACTTTCCTTATATATATATATATATATATATATATATATATATATATATATACATGTATATATATATATACTGTCTATATATATACATATATATATATATTATACTGTCTACTGTATATATATATATATATATATATATATATATATACAATACGGAGCTCGTATATGTATATTGTATACATACACGTATATATATATATATCTATATATATATGTATATTCATATATATATATATTATATATTATATATAATATATATATATACAGTAAGAGCTCGTATAGCATATTGTATACATTTATATATATATATATATTATATATAATCATATATAGATCTATAACAATAGATATATATATATATCGACAGTATATATATATACATGTATATCTATATATATATATATATATATATATAAGGAAAGTGCAAATGAGTTACAAAATTTTAAATTTTGAAGTCAAATGAAGTAAACCTGTATAATGTTATTTATACATGTACAATGCCATATATATATATATATATATATATAATGTTATTTATACATGTACAATGCCATATATATATATATATATATATATATATATATATATATATATATGGCATTGTACATGTATAAATAACATTATACAGGTTATACTTCATACGTGTTCGTATTCAGTGTTGGTTTACAGTAAGAAGATAATAACAACTATTTCACCAAGAAAACAATTCTTGTAGAGCAGGAAATTCAGTAATTTCAGTAATATGAAATTAAAATATTCAAAATGAGGTATTTAATTAAGATTGACAAATTATGAATATAAAACTGCAGGGGATATGTGCTTAAAAAAGACAAAATGGAAACATGCATGCTTCAATGACGCAACTATTCGATACTTTGCTTTTTAATCGTCGAGGATCAATTAGTCTTGTAAATACCAAAAAGTAAACTTTGCATTAATATAGTACTTGAATTATTAAACTGAAGCAAATACTTAATATATTAATAGCTTCAATTAGTTATATATGCGTATTAGCTTATATTTAACAAGAAGTATTTGTGTACTGATCTCATTCACCATCAATAAGATGAACAGTCCATTCTCAGGTTAAGTTCCTCTGTGAAGCCCATGAATGCTTTTCGACTATAGACTGTGAATCAGTTTTGACATAAATTGGAATTTCAGATTTGAGAAAATGCAAACCTTGCAATAAATCTCTCTACACCCTTAGGACCATCGTGGATTCGTAGAGTTTGAATGTATTCCTGCACGAATAATCGCTTCACGGGATATTTACCGAAATCCTGCAGCAGAAATAAACGTGCACAATAGCGCGAGGCAATGTTATAGTATCGAGATTAAAAAGCATTAACACACAAATAGTAAACTGATCATCCATGATAATATCTATCACTTCTAATAATGTACTATTTAAACCGTTATAAGGGAGTTTGTTGGCTATTGTTCATGTTACGGGTTCAGTGATGGGGAGGGAGGGATTTTAATCCCTGAACAGCTCGACTGGGAGTCTACCACTAGGTTGCACGAGATATTTATAATGCACTGTAAAACTAAATATTATAATAACTATACTATATTGAACACGCTAATCTCATCGCTGCATTTAGGATCTTTTTTAGTATTGTTTTCTCATCTTTTTCTAACTTTACTCACATCTTACTGTGGCATTGATTGTCAAGATGCTCTTTTTACACCTTAAAGTGACATTACGGATGTTTTTAAATAGCATGAGTAACTCTTGCATCAGAAATTCTAAGTCGATTAATTAGCGAAATGTTTGTCTGACGGTTGATATTAACGCGGAATCCCCTGACAAGATAGTCACGTGATTAGTATCCATCACGTGACTTCCGGTTCACTTATTGTCGACAGTCCACTGAACGTCAGCTAGTTACACACAACACCAAGCACTACTAGTAGCAATATCTAGCACTACTAGTAGCAGTACCTAGCACGACTAGTAGCAATATCAAGCACGACTAGTAGCAATATCTAGCACGCTTAGTAGTAATATCTAGCACTACTAGTAGAAATACATAGCACGACTAGTAGCAATATCTAGCACTGCTATTAGCAATACCTAGCACGACAAGTAGCAATACATTAAGATTTGTAAAGTTACTTTTATACATGTGGTTGCCATTCTAATCATAAAATATACATGTGTATGTTGGCTCATTATTAATTGACTAAACTGTATACTACATTATTGTATAATTTATAGTCTTACGTTATATATATATATATATATGTACTGTATATATATACACATATACATATACATATATATATATAGTATATATATACATAAATATATATGGTATACACATATATATATATATATATATATATATATATATATATATATATATATATAGGCATATATATAAACTTAACGTAAACACTGAAAAATGAACTGTCTAACGTATTGTAAACGATTTATTAACTAAAAAAACGTCAAAATTATTATCTATTCGTATACGTACATATTTTACTTACCATGTTGTGCTTGAGGATTCCGTATATAATGGGAGCAAATAGATGAAGAAGTGGCTGAGAATGGAGCGCAATGCGGCCGTGCTGTGAATAAAAAATAATAAGATTTCAATATAATGCGCTTTCTTAATTAGAATTACCAAAAACTAACTTTCTCGTAAACTCCAGAGTAAAATTTAACGCAAGTTATTATTCACTTTTATTCTTTATTTAAAAGTAGATCTAATTAAGTTTAGAATAAGAACTAATTGAATACATTTAGTTTAAGAATTAATTATGCTAGGTTATGAAAAATGAACTTCAGATCAGCTATACCTTTTTAAACTTTGGGTATAAGCTTTTAAGGTTACGGTTTATGGAGTCAGATAAATGTACTCGTAATTTAATATATGTAAAAGCTGGTAAAGCTAAGATTAACGTCAGTTTCCTCACTGGAAAGCGATGTCAGTGACGGGCGAGCCCAGGATTTGAACCCGCATCAACTGATCCGCGGTCGAGTATCTTACCGACTTCTACATAAATAACAATAAATAATAATTATCTCTTTCTGTTTCTTTACTATACTTCTACATCTTATACATACTTCTACATTCTTACTTTTACTTCTACATATCACCGACTTATATGTGCGCATAATGATTTGAAATTGATGTGAAGATATGCTAAATTCAATAGGCTTACCCTGAAATACGAAAGTATATAACAATTTATTCGTTACACAATTTGAAAAGGCTAACGGAAATGATACTAAATATAGACGTGAGAGTTTAAAACTGCCAACATTTCAAGTGTATCTTTAACCTTGTCCTACGGAAGTTAGGTGGCTTAATTTAATTTGGGTTTGAGATACCAACATTTTAATTTTATAAATTTTACATCTATATACTGATAGCTTTCATTCCTGAACTTTACTGATTTCATCATTTTTTGAAAACTGAATTTTAGTAAAGCAATTTAGGTTCCGTCCAATTATAATTTAGAAATCAACATAGCATTGGATTGAAGTTATCAAACCGAAAATTATTTACGTAAATTAACTTTCTTCATTCGGTAGTCTAAACTCTAAATTGTACTTCTGTGGTCCAGAACTTAGTAGACTCTGCTATTTCAGTCATCCTACCTACGGAATGCGTATTAAAATAAACTCTAATTAGATGAACAACTGGTTTGCTATAAATATCACCACATCCGCTTCTTTTTGTTGCAAACTTTTCAAGAATTTAATATCGAACATAATACTGGTTACCTAGATCCACTCTCAACTGTAAAATTGCTTGTTGATGATTGGGCTACATATTGTACAAGTATATATTTTTATAGTTTAGTCAACAAAGTGTTTTTACTTTCTAAAGAACAGTTACATTTGTGTAATTATTAGTTAACAGGGTTTACGACGTAAAGTGCGTAACACTTGTTCACTGAAGCAATTTTAATAAGAAATCATACATAAAGCTAAGGTAAAGCTAAGGTTAACGTCAGTTTCCTCACTCGATAAGCATTGAACTCTCTCCCCTCTGTCTCTCTCTATCTCTCTCTGTCCCTCTCTGTCTCTCTCTCTCTCTCTGTCTCTCTGTCTCTTTCTGTCTTTCTCTCTCTGTTTCTCTCTCTGTTTCTCTCTCTGTCTCTATCTGCCTCTCTCTGTCTCTCTCTGTCTCTCTCTTTAGCCCTGTCAAGTTCGAAAGAGGTTCGAGATAGGCCCGAGGAACATATTCTACCCTCAATCTGTTCTTCGCTCAAAACGAGCGCTCGATGTATCGAGCTGAACCCATTACAAACGTTAATCTTTTCCCAAATCTTAGTACACTCTAAAGCCGGAGAATATACCGATACTGAGGCCGTTTCTCATTTGCCTTCTGTTATATATTAAAGCCCCTGATCTGAATGGTTTAAAGTCAATATAATCAATAGTATGGAAATATTTAAGTATGATTAGCGTGTTGTTCGACAGCTTAAAAGTAGGCGCAGTGTTTTAATCCAGTGCTCACTCTATCACTGACATGCTTTAGATCCGGAAACTGACGTTGAACTTGGCTTATTAAGTTTTATTTCTCCTTAGTCACCCCTTTCGACACTTGCACTTTGTTTGGATTGGAGTTACACCTCGAAACAACGGATGTAGAATATAACAAAATTTTGAAAAAAGCTAAAGTTAACGTCAGTTTCCTCACTCGTCAGCGATGTCAGTGACGAGCGAGCCTAGGATATGAACCCCGCACATACTGCTCCGCGGTCGAATAACTTACCGACATTACCACTGGCTCCAGCCAATAAATAAATAGCAGTAATAATAAAATATAGCAACATAATGAAATAGAAATAACGAAATAATGGTATTATTTGATAGAAACGAGTACGCACCAGGGAAAAGAAGTCGCACATGTTGATGGAAGCTCTACCGGCCTCGAGAAGAGGAGCTAGAGAGAGAATTATCTCATTCCTCACCAGCAGATTCTGAGTCTGTTGATCCTATGTAGCAACGTTTAGACTTATCAGACATTCATGTCTCCTCAGCACATTAATTATGCTGATTGATCTGGGTGAATTGATCTGTAGTGATGTGTGTGTGGGGACGTCACTGACATCATCCCTTGGATGAGGAAATGAACGTTAAACCTTTATTATTCTTCTTCTTCGTCTTTTTATTACTATATAATAATAATAATTATTATTATTATTATTATTGTAATAATAATAATAATAATAATTATTATTATTATTGTAACGACTGGTAGGCTAAATAATAGCATGCCTGTATGCTATATCTTCTACCAACTCCTGATACTTTAAAACCAGCATTAAGAGAGTACCTTTTACCATTAAGAGAGACGCTGAAGGAAGAGCTTAATGTAATTTATAGCTTTTTTATTTGCAGACAGCTACAGTTTTAAAAGAGTTCAGAGATCATGGTCAATTGGTCACAGCTGTTAAACGAGATAACCAGCAGCCATTAAAAGCGAAGAAATGGCCGTCGAGTGTCGAATCAACTTATATAAAGAAGAGCGAATATTTGAGGGTTTAGCTATTGAAGGAATTTAAAAGTAACTTACGCAACTTACGTTGTTTCTCTTCATCAAAAGAGTAGATTGTGAAAATAATTAAGTATACTAATTATGATACTAATTATGATACTAATTATGATACAAATTATGATACAAATTATGATACAAATTATGATACAAATTATGATACTAATTATGATGCTAATTATGATGCTAATTATGATGCTAATTATGATACAAATTATGATACAAATTATGATACTAATTATGATACAAATTATGATACTATTTATGATACTAAGTATGATGCTAATTATGATACTAATTATGATGCTAATTATGATACTAATTATGATACTAATTATGATACTAATTATGATACTAATTATGATACTAATTATGATACTAATTATGATACTAATTATGATACTAATTATGATACTAATTATGATACTAATTATGATACTAATTATGATACTAATTATGATACTAATTATGATTATGATACTAATTATGATACTAATTATGATACTAATTATGATACTAATTATGATACTAATTATGATACTAATTATGATACTAATTATGATACTAATTATGATACTAATTATGATACTAATTATGATACTAATTATGATACTAATTATGATACTAATTATGATACTAATTATATACTAATTATGATACTAATTATGATACTAATTATGATACTAATTATGATACTAATTATGATACTAATTATGATACTAATTATGATACTAATTATGATACTAATTATGATACTAATTATGATACTAATTATGATACTAATTATGATACTAATTATGATACTAATTATGATACTAATTATGATACTCGACCGCGGATCAGTATGTGCTGGGTTCAAATCCTGAGTTCGCCCGGCACTGACATCGCTTTCGAGTGAGGAAACTGACGTTAACATTAGCTTTACCAGCTTTTACTGATATTGTCGGAAGCAGGAAAACTAAATACATAAGGAGATGATCGAAAATGCACATAATCAAGCGCGTGAATAAAATTAAGAAGATAAAATTGAATAAATCACAATAAAGTATACCACTATAATATTTGGTTATGAATGGCCTAGGCCTATATGCAATAATTATGCCAATAATTATGCCAATTATGCAATAATTATGCCAATGAATCTCGCTTAGATTTAATCATTTACTATTAATATTTTCTGTTTCTGATAAAGAGGATGAACCTGTCTTTCTTTTAAAAAAGCTGGTAAAAAGGTAATGTTAACGTCAGTTTCCTCAGTCGAAAGCAATGTCAGTGACAGGCGAGCCCAGGATTTGAACCCCGCACATACTGATCCGCGGTTGAATATGTAACCGACATCGCCACTGGCTCGAGCCAGTGGCGATGTTAATTTTTATCTTCCAATGCCTTTCTATTGACTGAGGCTGAGTCAATGGTAGCATCGGCTAGGTTCCCGATTGAGGATCAGTAAGTACTGGTTCAAGTATTTAGAGTTCGTCTGTCACAAATATCCTTTGGAGAGATCTAACTGATTAAACCAATTTCACGTGGTAGCAGGCCTCTAAGCTAATAATCTCTGCAATCCTTACACTGTTGGCAGGAGTGATGGTCGCTAGAAGATTCATCGTGTCTATGCGGCAGCTGTTATTTAAGCTCGTTAAAGACATTCGATATGATTACTAATGAACCCAAGGAGGTGCGGAAGAAAAAATGGCTTAGCAGGTGGCTTACGGGCATGTTGCTAGACAGTGGATCAGTAGGTGTAGGGTCCAAATCCAGTGCTCTCCCGTCACTGACATGCCATTGAGCAGGAAACTGATGTTAAACTTGGCTTTGGGTAACTAATGAATTTTAATGGTAACTTGTGAAGCCACTATGGTTGCGAACAAGCTTGTTATTTATATATGCGGAATAGCCTAATGCAGCAAATATTAAACTACTAATGTGAGATTAAGTCATAAATACAATATATAAAATCAAAGAAATACAATAAATACAGAGATACAAAGTTGAATAGCTTCACCTCGTGCAGTAAGGCAGATATTACGTTGAGGGTGAACGTCTCAATACCGGGATCACTAAGAGGTGTGCTCGCCACCAATTCTACCAGTCTCTGTACCACATTATCATATTTAACAAATATTATTAATTAAAATCAATTTGTCTATTTGATTTTGGAAAATACAATAGTTGCCAAATATTACATTTCGTAGCAGCTGTAAGACTATACCAGCTTTACCAGCTTTGGGCTCTTATTCGCAAAAGTTACCAGAACCCAACTCTAGATACAGCTATTTGTAATGGCCTCTGAATTCAGATAATTTAGTTGCGCCAGAAAAATATGAACAACATTCAAATTCAAATTTTTTGAAGCAGTTATTTAGGAAATGATTGTGTACAGTAAAACTTTCTGATTCTAATGCACAGGTTTATTGTCAGAGACGATTCGTCTGAGATTTGTCACTCAACCTCTTGTTTCTCAGGCAGATATTCAACAACCTGAGCCATCTAAATATAACTTTTACCGATCAATTTAAATACGTAATCTGCTCTCAGTAATTCAAACTACGTGCAATGAGCCACAAGTTAGTAGTAGTGTAACCTTTGTCGAATGTAATTGCAGACGTGTGGTATTTACTATTGTCCAGGATAAATGCTTTCAGGAAAATCACTGAGCTTTCATTCAGAACAACCCCGATATCATTTCCGTGGTTTTATAATTCCGGAGTAATAAGCTGACGTCAATAAGACATTATTAGAATGAGTTATCACGAATTGAAAAAACCTTACCAGCTTCTCAATTTTTAGAAATCATTTTTTCTTAACCAACAATTTTTTTATTCTTTGTCTATTGCTCTCACTCTCTCTCTCTCTCTCACCCTCTGTAGTTTTACAATATTTTGGAAAGTTTAGCAGTTTAGCAGGTTGCTAGACTAAAATTTAAATTGTCTTCCAGTGTTTCATTCTTTTATCAAGCCCTGCAAAACTTCAACTTTATAATTTAAACAAAAAATGATTCTCATATTGTTTTAAGTGAAAATGCTTCCTTTCTAAGGACTTTGAATCTTCGAATGTCGGATTTTCTGCAAAGTTCTTGAGTGGTCCTCAAAAATTTAAATTATTAAATCTTGAAGACTTCGTGGCTATGAGTACTGTCGAGTATATTTTTCCTAACACTAAAGTTCATCCGCTACCGTATTGTGTATTGACATATATCATCTGTACTGCCATAATTTTTCATTTTGCATGTTTATAAAAAAGTATATTTATGCCAAAATCATGGTCGTGCATGGTTGAAGGTCTGGTAGTATAATGCCACAACCGGTGTAGCAACTAGAACCCTGCAAATCTGTAGTATGAACGACCAATTGTCTAAAACACAGGAAAAATCACCACATGGCTACCAGTCACTTCACTATCATATCTGCATCAGTCGCCTCTTACGAACGCATACAATTGTCGGTAGGTTCAATTCTCAGTTTTCCCGAACCTACTCGGTGATGGAATGGATTGAACTATTTCGAAGTACTAATACCGAAGAAGAAATGTTAAGAAAGACACTGGCTGAACGATCTATGAGTGCAATTTCAGTAAGTAGATTCTCAGCCAAACGCATCAGGAGGATAGAGTAGAATTAAAGAAACTCTGGTGAGTGTCGAAGCCTGCTGCGTGTGACACATAAATTTACTGTGAATATACCCCGTGAGGCAAAGCTCTCTGTGATCTTATGGAAATGGTGTTTAACATTTTTTTGCCTTCGGACAGTATCACTGAAATACGCTGCTTAGTCATTCTTTTTCGCATTCATATTTGGAATTTTCGAAGGATTTGTTATTTAAGATTAAACTCGCCACTTGCTGCTAATAAATATTGTGCAATTTGTTTTATTCTCAAATTTATCTTAAACTTGTATCACTTTCTGAGTTAATTTGTAAAGTACCACCTTTACTGAGACTATTTACATAGTTATATATATATATATATGTATATATATATATATATGTATATATATATATATATATATATATATATATATATATATATATATATATATATATATAACCGTTTATATATAGATCCAGTATTATGCACGTATATTTCGTATGTTTTGTATTAAATGTGTAATGATTCAATATCGTAGTTAGGCATTCAAAGATCGCAAACAAAATATTAATTTTTAATTAAACAAATAAATTAATGCTCTTCCTGTCACTGATATACTATAGGTCAGGAAACTAAAATTATACAAATATTTTAGCCTTTGGATTTTTAAAAGTGAAAATAGAAATATTTAGCCGAAAAAATTTCTAGGCCTATCCATCTATACATAAGATATTTTACTGACAGACCAGTATCTACAATTAGGCCTACACAATGAATAAAATATATTATAGTTGACGATTATTTTTGATGGAACATTCTAAAAACAAAAATGAAATTTTGGGTTGGGGGTGCTTTGCATAAAACCTCATGAAAAAGTGTTGTAAATAGAGAGATACAAACACTTGTTTAGAGCTGTAGTGTGTCAGAAGGGCGAAGTTATACTGTAAAGATTTTCTGTCACGTAGAATTTGTCGATATGATCAAAATCCTGCAAATCAAGTCGAGGAGCTTACGCTAGTTATACGGTTGCAGAAAAATAGGGCCGCAATTCAAGAAATTAGCAGGTTTCATGAGGTTGAACTGAATGATATGGCATATTGCCAAATATGATTTTATATTATATTATTATATTATATTATTATATTATATTATTATATTATTACTAAGTAGCTTTAATCTCGCGGGTAGTGATGTATATGACTTTACGATGGATCGAGATCAGTGGAGGAAGAGGGTTGGAGAGATAATAGGCCTATGCTTATTATTATAGTTCAAACTCAAAATACCAAATTCACTGACACCAAACCAAAATAGAGAAACAAAAGAAAAATAAGATAACAAATAAAACAAAGCATCAGAGAGTTCGTATAAACATGAACAACAGCCGTCAGGGAAAATGATCTTATCTAGCTGACCACTGTCAAAAGACTGTATTACGTATGGAGAGACTACTGTAATTTCCGCAAAGTGACGCCAAAAAGAGATCGATGATGATGACTAAGTAACATTTTATTGCACAATGGTATCTCACACGGCGTCGTTGAAATTTGTAATATCAAGTTGCAAATTAATGATCTGTCAGCGAAATTTGATACGTAGTCTTATAGTATTTCGTTGATGAAACTTTTGTCCTCTTTCAACAAATTTTCTTCATTTTAAGATTGACTCTATTACTGGACTTTTGTATAATTTTTACAAAGATCTTTAAATTGCAGAGGAATAATTTTCCGAAATTTAAAACGCAAACGACTAAGGTCCAATGCATGCTAGGGAATTAGTGTCTACTAATAAATAGTAGGGAACAAGAACAATGCGATCAAGTTCTATTAAAAGTTCTCAAATATCGGCTCATAGTAAATCCTTGAAATAGATAGACAAGAATACAATTTCAATATAAGTTAAATATTGCAGAAACTGTTGTCTACACATATTTTTTGTATTGTGTCGTTGTAGAAAGGTTTCCTTATAACAAGCATTGACCTTATATTTAAACACTGTCTGTTATTTGATGCGCATATAAATTTAGCTGAACATGTGCGTCGTTTTAAAGCCATTAGATAAATTGTCTTATAATTGTACATGTATAAAAATTGTGTATTCGGTAATTTTACAGTGGGTATACTTAAATAACATATTATGGCATATAAGGAAGCACAAAAAGAATGGAAAAATATAATAGTACATTGATTTCATTAGGGCACTATTATTGTTATTCGTAATAGCACAAACATTGTAAATATGGCTTTCAAGTAGTAATCAAGCAAAATAATTATGTTACATATTCACAATTTATGTAGGCATTTTACATACAAAATAAAAATAAAAATAAAAATAAAAATTATACTAAAAGATATTATTAAAAGACATATTTTATTAAAAGATATGGGCGCAATCACTGTGGATCAAGAGTGCTCGGTGATATCATGAACTGAAGAGCCTTTTACGAAAGAAAAACTTCCACATGATATAGTTTCTGACGCGACTCCGGATGTATGGGATACAGCGGTCATCCCTGATGATCCACTTTTATAATTCATGAGTTGAGAAGACAGAGGCTAGATCTATGTGACGGGATTACATGAAATTATAGAGGCAAACAGTACTTCAAATGAGGAAGAGAGTAAATGTAATGAGTGAAATTAGCGAGAAATGTTTAGAGGATTTTGCATGTGCTACGACCAGAAAACTGTGCATGGACCTAACCTTTTAACCTAACGTGTTTGCTGGTGTCTAAATAAAATAGCAAATATAAGTTATGAAAGGAAATATCATGATGAATTGAAATTCTACATGTACTGTATATTACATGTCATCTGGAGATTATGTATATTACAGTCATCCTTTGCAGTTTTATTTTTATTTATAACATTTAAAGCTATCAGGTTCATTTACTCTTTCTTTCTTTCTTTTTTTTCTCTCTCTCTCTCATTTTCTGTCTACGAAGTTACTAGACTAACATGAATGCAAAGAATATCTAACATCAAAGTTAGAAACGTATTTAGCTTATTGAATAAAGACTGACATTAATTGCAGTTAGTTTTTGGCGGAATCCTAATGCAAAAACTGAAAACAAGGCGCTGAAAACAAGGCGCTACTTGTGGACTTTCTTTTGATGAAGTATTCTTTGTCTGCCGCGTATAGAATACAAAGGAGTTTAAATTAGGCATAGCTCTCATCTGCCCTGGCATCACTTGTTAGTGGTATTCTAGTAAGCAAGAATGCAAACGATTATCGGGTCAGAAACCGACTTTAAATCTTCATTATTTTGTAGATTTATATTGTGTAATTGTTTTCCTATGAATCTATAAACGGCATAAAAGTTGGAAGTTTCCTTAGTTTCAAATGCTATGATTGCGCTATACCCTATACCTGAGATGCATGGCTCAAAGCTCTCCTCATCTTCAGCTTCATTTTCTCTTGAATCTCAGTTTAACTTGGGTAGGGATTATAAAATTTTGTAGTAATATCTGGAGCCTAGGCGCTCACCTACCGAATACCCTTTCTGACGTTGGTTTGGATATTAGCGCTTTATCGCCTTTTACGACACATGCACTGCACGGTTTGGTCTACTCTTCAGCAACCCGGACACAACACGGGTCAGATCAAGGCACTCATAAATTTTTAATAATTTCAAATTTGCGAAATCATGACTTTCAGAGACACACGAATATTGACTTATTTTTTCAAGTTGGAAGGTGGATTTTAAAGTTCATTTCATCTCATTGGTTAAATCGGGGTGATATTACTTCCACGCATTAAGCAATAAAATATCCAACAAGTATTTATCTACAGATGGTTCCTTGCATTATTTTTATGCCTATGAATGATATCTCTAAGTTTATCAGGAAATGACTCTAAGCCGTTTCTGTGTAATATTCAGCAACTCTCAAGCGACAAATTGCAGACGGTAGCTTTAGTTTAAAGTGAAGCATTAACGTCGCTTAACGGACTCGATTACCATCTGCAACTTCCACAGCGATACTTACCTGTTAACGAAAAAAGACAAAACTATTTATTGTACAGTGTACACATTACACAGCCCATTAGATGGTTCAGTTTTACGACAAAACATTAAGCGAATAACAATCTAAGCGCTGTGTTTGGCAACAAGATACCGACATAGGCTATAATAGTAATGGGCCCAGTATATCAGGATTATCCAGTAATATGCAACGCAACTGTTTGATAGAATTTGCTACGCATTTACAAATATTGCTAATGCTATCATTTGATTAGTCACTTATGGGTTAAGCAACAGTAACTTGCGCTACTGTAAAATGATATAATGTATATCTTGTAAATGTTTTAGTCGCCCAACGTTTAACTCGCTTGGAAGTTTGGTCCTTATTCCATTTTCCTTTTCTTAACTGATTTATTTCAATAACAATAACCTACTATTACTGTGCAAGTTCTTGTCCAAGGCTAATGTAAGTAGATTAGTCGTTTACTGATTGTATATTTCTCTCTAATGCTCTGCCAAAGCGGCTGGTCCAAGGCATATGATACTCACAGTTCGCTTTCACGCTCTATAAGGAGCACACAATCGAATAACATGTCGAACTCTTCAAAACGTACTGTGCATTTTTCACATTTTAATGTGACCTTTAGCTTGGAAAATATGACTTCTGATGCAGTTTCTCCATGCCTTCCTCATTTCTCACTTAGTTGCCTCTTACGACAAGTGACGTTCTCGGTTGGTTCTTCTCTTGCCAGGTAACAACGCGGTAGTCTCATACACATGTAGTAGAAGTAAAAAGAAGAAGTTTGAAATGCAATAGGAGATTGCCTTAGAAATATTTTTTAAATTAATAAGACATAAGATTAAGATTTGATAGAGGCCTATTTCTCTTGATTTAATCACCATTTTGCTCTAGTGAGCAATTGTAACTTGGAGCAACCGTCACTGACATCGCCTTCGAGTGAGGAAACTGACGTTAACATTAGCTTTACCAGCTTTACTGTGCTAATTGTAGTATCAAATAAAAAATGGCAAATCCAAAATCTAGAAAACCAGTCCAAAGACAGAGAATTAAATAAACGGAGGTAAGTTTACTGGGCGCAACTCATGGACACTGGATGGAAAACAAGCATCGAAAAGGTAGATCCATAACTTCCTATCTTTTGAAAAAGATGATTAGATCCTTTATATGTAATTTATTCTAAATTATAATTTATTAAATTAGCCTACTATTATTCATCATTATCATCATCTTCATCTTCCCTTTAATCCCAGTTTAATTAGGGAGGGGATACGGAAAGATTTTCTCCAATCCTCTCTCTCCACACCATATCATCTGTCAATCCCTTATTTTTCATCCCCTATTTTTCACCGTATCCTACGGTGATGCGGTGAAATTACTATTAAAAGTATTAAATTAAATTTGGCTAATTGATTTGAATTGAATGTATCGCACAAATGATATGACGCATAATTTCAATTTTACTTTTCATTTAGACAGAATTTTTAAGCAATAGAAACTTCGATCAAGAATATAAAGAAACCAAAAAAGTTAAATACAGAGAAAGTTTTCAACGATCCTAATCACATGACTTCCGGCCAAAGGTTACTTGCAGTAATGTGATGCTGAAGTCTGGAATACAGGCTGTAATATAAATATATTAAATAGAAAATAAAATTATAAATTCAGTACAAACCTTAATTTCTGAGACTAGTTCATCCGGAGGCAACGTACTTACAGTCAGTTGATCATATTTCTGCGTAAACCTCTGAAATACATACACATATAAAATGTCTCAATAGCGTAGGGGTAACGTCATGAAGTTTTAAATGACAGATCCTGATGTGAATTGAGCCATCGTGGGTTCGATTCCCAGCCGCGCTGATCTGAGAGTAAAATCTCGGACATTCACTGGACAGGTTTTACGGAAAATGGTCTAAATTGCCTAACGGTTTAAAAACGTGGTATTAAAAAATGATAGATATCAACCTAGTTGATCGTTTCACTATAGTGTGTGTTTACTTTTTTAATATTATATTGCACTACTCTTAAGATATTTCAGTTTATTAAAATCACAGAAGTTTAGGCAATAAAGTACTGAACGTGCACTTTAAAGTGACAATAAATAGCTAAGAAAATGAATAATAGTGATCAACGAAGCGAGAAAGTGGAGACAAACGAAAGTGTATCAATATCGGTAGAATATTCAATATCGGTAGCGATATTGAAGCCAAATAATTTTTACCTTTCATTCATTTCTGCCTTCAACCTGTTTGGCGACATATTTCATTAATTTTACGTTTTAATTAAATTGCATTAGGATGAATTTTAGAAGACCATACACTGTGTGAAGGATATACATATATGAATTGAATTTTTGAACTGAATGGAAGATATATCAATGTAAGACGACATAAAATTACATTTACAGACAACCTATAAAACTAATTAAATTTTCAAATATTGAAAACTTTTATCGTAGTATATTTTCTGATTTATACAGTATAGTTTAACAAGTCCAGACTAAGCTGAGTTTCATAGCAATCCTTAATAATCTAAGTAAATTGAGTTTCTTAATTATATGATTTACAGCTTATTAGTTATCAGGGTAATTCAAAGATATAGGTTTTCAAGTCTAAACAGAGAATACGGTATTCGTAAACATATTTGATGGGAGATGTAAATCAGGCCAGCCTAGATAAGATCCTGGGATCAGGCAGAGGAAGAGATATGGCGGCCCTATGGGATGTGTTATCAGAAAGATGATGCAGGATTCATTCAATGCAGGATTCATTCAATGCACAATATATTCAATGCAGGATTCATTCAATGCAGGATTCATTCAATGCAGGATTCATTCAATGCAGGATTCATTCAATGCATGATTCATTCAATGCAGGATTCATTCAATGCAGGAAACATTCAATGAAGGATTCATTCCATGCAGGATTCATTCAATGCAGGATTCATTCAATGCTGATGCATACAGTCCTCTGTTTGATTCTTCGAATTAATGTAAAAATGCGCAGGAGTACAAGCGTTCTTTAGTATATTACTTAACGTCTCTGATATAATCCGTCGATTAAGAAACAGACGTTAAATTAAGATTGTGAATAATATTATTTATATTGGATTTATGATGATATCCAAATTACTGATATTACGAAAGTAGCTTTAATATTGTTGAATATTAAATATTGTTATAATAATATTGTTTTAATATTGCTGTATAATTCATCATTGGATAGCATGAACCAATTTTGTTTCATCAATGGAATAAAGACATGTAAATATATACCTATTGCAAAAGACGTCTGCTATCTATTCAACCTTCAAATCCTGTCGAATGAAAATATCTCAGACAGATAATTTTTAAACGGTGGTTATACCTTTCGTTCAAAGAATTAATTTTACTTCTTTGAGTTACCAAACGAAACTTGAAAATCCACTTGCCGACAATTAATTTCAGCAGCAGCCGTTAGAGATAGATATCTTAACGCTCAGAATACGGGTTTGTACATTTGCAAAATACAATTGCAAGTGTAAAATAAGTTTTGCTAAGTGACAATTACCTTCAGCGCCTCAGGCTCGTAGTCTTAAAAGTATCACTTATCATTTTACCGAGTGTACAGATATTTTTGATTAAAAATACGATTCCAGCAAAAGAATACGTAACGATACACATGTATTTAATTTATCCTCAAGAGATAACCTCAGGTCTTGCAACTGGCTATATATCTATCTGTCTATCTGCGGTATATATACTGTATAGTGTATGTATGTATATATATATATATATATATACGTATGTATATATATATATATGTATATATGTATGTATATATATATATATACGTATGTATATATATATATATATATGTATATATGTATATATGTATATATATATATATACGTTATATACATATATATATATATACATACGTATATATATATATACATACATATATATATATATATATACGTATGTATATATATATATGTATATATGTATGTATATATATATATATATATATACGTATGTATATATATATATGTATATATGTATATATATATATATATATATATATATATATATACGTTATATGTTATTTATTGACGCAGGGATGGAGACAGCGAGAAAGAGATGTAGAGATAGAGACATACATGTAGATATGGAGACACAGATATGTAAACACAGAGATTGAGACACAGAGATGGAGACACAGAGATGGAGACATAGTGATGGAGACAAAGAGATGGAGACTTAAACATCGTGATATAGAGACACAGAGATGGAGATATAGAGGAAACAGAGATGGAGACATAGAGATGGAGATAAAGATATAGAGAAGGAACGATGTTTGACATCAGATCTCGGTCACGAACGTACACATCGGGGGATCCTTTGATTTTACTCAACCTCGTCGATTTACATTTTGATTTCCTGGCGAATTTCTTCCGGGCCAGCCTTGCAGTCCACCAAAGATATTATATTGACTAAATGGAGGTTTTTTTGGCTAGCAATGTGACTGATTTTGGGCTCTTCCATGCTCGAAGAAGATAATTATTGAAAGTTATCAAACCTTTGATTGTCGTGTGCAAGCTACTAATCAATAAATAAATAAATAAATAAATAAATCAATCAATAAGAGATTTAACGTAACGTCCGATTCCTCGTCATAATGCAATGACATTGACATCTAACTGATACACTCATATATAGTGGAGTTAGGACGTCAAGTATTGTTTGGCTAATAGTAAATAAATGTAATGTATGTAATGTAAATGTAATAATTATCATCATCATCTTTCATTGAATCCCATATTAACTTGGGTCAGGACACGAATAGACCTTCTACACTTTTTCAATTTGTTTAAATTTTATAGCAATTTCTCCAGCCATGGCGCCTACCAACCGAATGCCCTTTCTGACGTTGGTTTGGATTAAAAGTTTATGTCATGTAAATGTCATAAATGTAAATAATAAATGTAATGTAGGTATGACTTAAAGTAGATAAATGACCTCATATTCTATTTAAATTAAAAGATAAATTTGTTCATTATGATAATATGATATCATGCCGTCAATACATCATCGTTCACGAACTATCCGATTGACGGCTACAGAGGTCAACACATTCGCTCGTCTCTCATCGACGTTAGTTAGACTGTCGTTGTTAATCCACTTGAAATGCGCGTGTCTTCATGTTAGTGGACCGAGAATCAAATTTCAGTCACTAAAGGTTACTTTCTTTAGAATCCTAACCAAATTAACTGAACTGTAGGATGGTACATGGGGAGTCTTGTAAAAGGTTCAGTCGTTACTCTTCTGTAATCCTAAACCAAAAATCACTCGCCTTTCCTCGTGTACTGGTTCAGTTGCTGTACACGTGTATTTTTTGTAATTTTGTAAATCTAATTGTTTTAAGTCAAAGTATATCAAACTTTACTGGCCTGACAACAGCAAGTCGAAACTAAAATATTTTCACAATATTTAAAAAAAGCATTGAACTGTCTGTAGCTAGCGAGACTAATATACACTGTAATCCCAGTAACATTGGATCCATATGGAAGTGTTTATTCTTTAGCTAGGCCTACAATCATCTAATTCCTTGGTGCAGATGAATTTCAGACAATATTTATATCTGCTACCAGAATTTAGTATACTCAAAGGTCGAAGTTAGTTTTGAATAAAGTTAATTACATTACCATAAGCTATATTGTACTATATGGTATTATGTTGCATTGCATTGCATTTCAAAGCACTGTATTGCACTGCAATGCATTGTATTGTATTGTTTCTGTTTTGTCTTGCAATACCGGTTCTGTTATTTCTCTTTCCCACGTGGTTCATTCTCTATGACTAAAAACCCTTTTTAATAATAAACTCATAGTTTACGTAAAGAAAAATCTCAAAAAATTATAAAATCTCTTAATTTGGTTTTTATTATTTTGAAAAGAAGGCTAGGGCATGTGAGGCATATGAAGCACGATAGAAGTCCTACAGAAGATCCGGAGTACCTGAGTTGATTAGACTAAGAGCCCTGTTGATCTTAGCTGATTAATTGCAATTGATATCCGACAGTTGGAAGCGGCTCGATCTGTTACATCTGCGACCAGGACTAAGCAAGCTTTCTACATGAAGTCTGATATTTAGGCTGTGCTTTCTTCATTTTCCATCTGAACACTTTATTAATAAGCGAAGAGTTTGAGCTACTCTTATATTAATCAGAATATATTTCTAGAACATTCTTTAAAAAGCTGGAAATAAAAACTTTTACTCGAACAGAAATAATTTTGAGGAGCAATGGGATTGGATTGTCACAACAACATTTCATTGTCACAACACAGCAACTGACTAGTAAAACGTATACTATTACTGTACTATTAATAGAGACGTCCCTGACAATGCCTTATGGTGAGGAACCGGACGTTAAATTCTTATTGATTAATTGATTGATGACTGTTCACTCTCAATTTCGCATGTAATTGTCATTCACGCAGCCATTTTAAATTTATTGTTTTGTTATTGTTCCGTTTTCTGTTTGAAGTTTACCAGACAAAGTTTTGAGTTACTAAGCCATTAAGTTTTTATGGATCGACTGAGAAAAAGCTAAGGAAGGCCATGAAAAATCACTTCGAATGCCACTTGTTCGCATTTGCATGCCACATTGAGGTTTGAAAAAGAACATTAAACCATAATTTTTACTACTGATCAAAAGTGTTAATAAGATTAAGTTAATGCGTACCTTCACTCTGCCAATTTCAGAACACTATACGGATAATAACAATGGCTTAAGAGTAAAGGTTTAGCATCCGTTTCCTCATACTATGATGATGAGGAAAGGTGAATTTGGACAGTGAAACAAAAGATATATAATATATATATATATATATATATATATATATATATATATATATATATATAGAGAGAGAGAGAGAGAGAGAGAGAGAGAGAAGCGAGAGAGTTAATAGACGGTCAGTTTGCCTGACCTTGTAAATCAAATGACACAACACATACGTAGGCTCAGCGCATTGCAACCACGATTTCATTAACCGTTTTACTCTATGCCATAAATTTCTGCATTTCCTTTCAAATCTATTCCTGGAAGTCATTTCCTGATACGGCTACAAAACTGAAGCATGGTTTTACTACGCTCTTCGTCCACTCTAAAGTTTCCCATAAAGCTGAGTGCCATGGTCGTAAACAAATCCAGCTTAACTTGACGACAAAAACTGGAAAGCAATGGAAAGTTTTAAGGTCAGGTCGCAATGCAATTTCTCTTCTTCAAATCTCCAAGCGATGACATAATCTGAGATTACGGTGGTACCGAAAACATGTTTTCGTCTGAAAGTTTCTTCTGTTGTGATCGATTAAGAATAATCCAGTATTCTTGTTGGAGAAATCACTACATCAAAGCAATGTGTTTCGAACGGTGTCAAGACATAGAAAATCACTAATGTCAATCAATCAATCAATCAATAATAAGAATTTAACGTCCGGTTCCTCACCATAAGGCAATGTCAGGGACGTCTCTTGCACGTCCGATGTTGTTCTGTATTAATTGCATTATCAATATATGTCTGTGCATATATTCTATACTATATAAATTATTTGCATATAGTTCTGAATTCTGATAACATATTTACAATTCTATAGCAACTTCAATCTCAATTGAAAATGTGGATATGGAGAAGAATGGAAAGAATTAGCTGAACTCAAAAGGTTACAAATGAGGAAGTTCTGGAGATAGTTGGTACAGATAGACAGTTGATAAATGTATTAAGAAATAGAAAGAAGAGTTGGATGGGACATATTCTAAGGGGGAAAGTCTACTAATAGTAGTCATAGAAGGCAGAATGGAAGGAAATAAAAGCAGAGGCAGGCCAAGATTAGGTATGCTAGATTTTATAAAGATTCACTCATATACAGACATGAAGAGGAAAGCGGAAGACAGAGACACGTAGAGGTGTTATATACCATGGACCTGCCGGTAGGCAGTGCACTACGAGAAAGAGAGAGACATATAGGACAAGCTATATACAGGATGGAGAAAAAAGTAATACATAAATGTACTTTAGCATTACTTAGGAGCCTTTTCAGATATATGCTTACAATTTTCAATCTTAATAGGCAGTCCAATTTCGCATAATACGCGCAAATTTCAGCGCATTTTGTTTAATGTGAACATGCTCTCTTGATCACTGTGCAGATCTGCAACAAGCGGTTCGCTCCAGGAATCACTTCCAAATTCCAACTATTGCGCATGCGCCATGACCGGTGTGACAGGGTCAAGGTTGCAAATTTTGAGTTAAAAAGTTACAAATTGTTAATTTTTTTTAGCTATGCCTAACCCTAACCCCTACCCTTCACCCTAACCCTAACTAACCATATTCTTATGGAACTAATAAAATTTAGTAACTTAAACTTTATAAAATTAAAAGTGACTCGAGCCAGAATCTAACCCCGAACCCCATGATCTAAAGCCTTGCTCTATACCCCTAAGCTATCGGAGCTTCCATTTGAACACGGTTGAATACATAATGCCAACATATCGAACAAGAAAATCGTAATATCATATAAAAAAATTTCTTATTACAATTCTTGTGCGCATGCACAGTAGTTGGAAATCGTTCCTTCCATGAACCGCTTGTGATCCGCATGGCGGTGGAGATTGTTGGGCAGGTTCACAAGAAGTTGTATTACTGCGCCATCTGTAGACCTAATGAGGTTAAACTCTTCAGAGTTACGTAGAATTGGTCTGTCCATTAATTCAAAACTTTTTGTGCACCGATTATTCCAAAGTTGTGTGAAACTAAACTTGTTGTATACTACATTTTTCGCCACACTGTAGATACAGCCTATACTGTTTACAGTATATATATATATATATATATATATATATATATATATATATATACAGGGTGAGTAAAAAAAATGATAACACCTGCAAAAAATTTGAATATCTCAGGCTATTTTTAATATTTTCAAATAAAACTTTTACCAATTACTAAAGGACCAATTTCTGACGGGGTGGCCAATTTTCATCCATTTTGGTACACAGATTGGCCAGTTATGCAAGTTTCAGCAGAGCAACCCCCCATTTTTTTACCTAAAAATGGCGTAAAGCACTTCCTGCAGTTCTGTCTTGTTTTTAGGCTTCGGCTGGTGTTTCTGATAGAGATGCAGCATTGTTCCACAGACATAGTGATCCAAAGGATTTAGATCGGAAGAGTTTGGAGGCCATTTATTCTTCTTAATGAAATACGGGTTTCTCTCGCTGATCCATTCCTGTGCATGGCGAAATGCATGAGCCGGAGCACCATTCTGCTGAATGATGAAACCATTTGGTAGAAGAGCATAGCAATCATCAAACAGCTCCGGAAGCAAAGTATTGACGTAATACTGAGAGTTCACCTTTATTTGCTCGTCAATGAAGTGCAATCTGCCCTTACTGTTGCAGCAAATGCCATTTTAGGTAAAAAATGGGGGGTTACTCTGCTGAAACTTGTATAATTAGCCCATCTATGATTTAAAATGGATGAAAATTGGTCACCCCATCAGAAATTAGTCCTTTAGTAATTGGCAAAAGTTTTATTGAAAAATATTACCAATAGCCTGAGATATTCAAATTTTTTGCAGGTGTTATCATTTTTTTACTCACCCTGTATATATATTTATACATATAATATAATATAATATAAATATATATATATATATATATATAATTGTATATATATTTATATATATATACATGTATATATATATATATTTATATTTATAAAATATTATATCTACAAATAAGTTATATAAATTATATATACATGTAGAATATACATGAAAAATATACATACATTTATGTTGAGACATACATGTATTTAGTATGTTCGTTTGTGTATAAATTTATGATTCGCGCCGAAAATCTTACGTCGGTAAGATATTCGACCGCGGATCAGTATGTACGGGGATCAAATCTTGGGCTCGGCCGTCACTAACATCGCTTTCGAGTGAGGAAACTGACGTTAACATTAGTTTTACCAGCTTTTTTTATAGCCATTACGATTTCCGTTACATAGAGATCTGCTTAGATTATGTTTGTTAAAATAATATAGCAAAATGCGTATTCCAAGTTTGAAATTCGAAGTTACTGGAGTGCTATTAACAAGGTCTGCAGGATGAGACGTTAAGGAAGAAAAAAGCCCTTTAGTTACTTCGTTTGCATTGCACTCAGAGCCAACGATGCACATGTTGGACGCTGAGAAATTTTTGAAAACCTTCTTGTATTGTCAACAGTGCTTCAGCCATTAGAAGATATATTTGCTTCAACTTTTCTTTTCTTCTCGATTTTGTTAGGAAAGATAGTATACCTAGTGGTTGACTATATACGCCATATCTGAAGCCAGGTGTCCGTATTGAGTAGTAAAATGTTAGAAGCCAAAAATTGAGATTTAGCATCAGTTTTTCACCCAGTTATACCATGATAATTAAGGGTCGATTTGGTTCTGGTATTTCTGGTATTCGCTTCTTGAACTTTTTAAATTTTAAGAGGGCTTTGAAGCATTCACCAACTATGATTATAACTGAATATATATTTAATTATGCATTCACCAACTATGATTTTAATTGAATAAATAATTAATTAAGCAGAGTGCGGGGTTACCTGCTGTCTAGGCATTGTCAAAAAGTTGCTGGTTTGTTCAATCTTTGGCTTTCTAACTTGATTTCAGCACACGAACAGAGTATATGCATTAAATGCAGATAACAATGCTAGAGAGCGAAGTTAACGTCAATTACCGCATCACAAGCAAGCTGACAACTAGCTGAGAAGAAAAATATTTATTCCAGAGATTATAATTTCCTTTTCCTAGACCACTTCTGGAAGAAAAATCGATCGTTTATGCGCAATTCTCATTCCACTCACGTATTAAGCAATATTACGGCAAATCACATAGTACACTCTAATGATGCGAACTGCAATTTACAATGAGGAAATATTCTTAAAACAGATTTCGCTGCACTTCCTCATCGGATCGTAGGAAGTATTTGTACATCAACACCCACTTTTCTTTTTTCGTTCCATCTGTTGCCATGAATACTCTTCTTAATGCAACCCCTGCTATTCTCGCATTTATCTTTCTTCGCTTTCTCTTGTTTGGTCTACTATCATACGAATGGTTCAAAGCAAAAAATTCTAGATTTTTCTCGTTAACCCAATGTCCACCGTAGTCAGCTTATTTGTTAATAGCTTACCCTTACCAACAATTTTGTAACTTTGCTTAAGTTTAATTTAATTTAAATCTAAAGGTTGATTGGCACCTGTATTATCTCAATCTTATCGCAATAGTACTCTAATATTCTAAATCTTAAGCAGCAGTCAACAACCCAGTAGTAATTAATCCCATTTGCATTTCCTAACTAATGTCAATTTAATAGGTAATAAAAAATGGAGCCTCAAGATGGAGAAAAGTGCCTAATATCTCAGTTTAACGTCTCTTTCTGTACCGCAGGGATATTATCAGAGACGTTCAGGACTGGATCGCAGAGCCATAGCATATGGCGGTTTTATTGGAACACTCAGAAATCAACGCATTAATCTATATATAAAATGAGATTGCATAACAGAAAATGGTGACGTACTTAGCTTGTAGAAGCCGATTACGATTATCCTGTTGATATTGATCGTTATGAAGCTGATTTATACAAATTACACAGACTTTGATGGATATCTGATGGATGAAGGAATGTCAAACGACGATCAATATGATTTAAATAATTTTTATTCGTAGCTCGGGAGACTTATATAGGACATGACATCTAATAACTCAACGAGAGCGACTACGATATGGCTTCACATAAACGTAACTGATGCTGTTTTAATTAATTTTTGGAATTGTCTTCTCAATGGCTCAGTAGACAGCTTATATTTACACTTTTTGTATCTAAACAATATTATAGGTAAAATTGCTTTTGATTGTTGTTTGTATTCTATTTAAAGGCATTCTTTTTGTTACTCACAGACGTAATTTTTCTTAAAAGCGCGCGATGTTGTCTTGAATTATGGTGAAACTGTAATTGTCTTGTTGTTAACCAATCCCTTAGCCCTTGACGTGATTGTTTAGGATTCCGACAGCGGAAAAGCACTTCAGGGACTCAAATCCTATTCAAATAACATAGTTACTAGCATAGCCTAGTAACATAGCCAAGTAGCATAGCTAGTAGCATAGCCTAGTAGCATAGCTTATTAACATAGCATAGTAGCATAGCCTAGTACCATAGCCTAGTAACACAGCCTAGTATGATAGCCTATTAACATAGCCTAGTAATATAGCATAGCAACATATTCTAGTAGAATAGCCTAGTAATATAGCCTAGTACCATAGCCTAGTAACATAGTCTAGTAACATAGCCCAGTAATATAGCATAGTAACATAGTCTAGTAATATAGCATAGTAACATAGGATAGTAACATAGTATAGTGGCATAGCCTAATGGCATAGCCTAGTGGCATAGCCTAGTAGCATAGTCTAGTAATATAGCATAGTAACATAGGATAGTAACATAGTATAGTGGCATAGTATAGTGGCATAGCCTAGTGGCATAGCCTAATAGCATAGTCTAGTATTATAGCATAGCCTAGTATCATAGCCTAGTGATATTGCCTAGTGATGCAGCATTGTGATTTAGTGTAGTCTAGCGATACATTCATCCTATAATTGGAATTGACTGAAGACACTGTATGAGACTACCAATACAACTGGATGGAAAATTTCGTAAACAACAGCATAAAGCCGCTCATTTAAATCAATCTACTTCTGCGTGGAGAGAATTGCTCGCAGTATCTCGGAACATCTCGATGCTGGCGCATTACCGGCGGAAATACAAGTCTGTCTCCAGAGCGTCAACCAATTTCCGTTGTAACGATATAGCTACTCGTATATCACTAATTATGCCATAAATCAGACATTCTGATCCGTTATGGATGATACGATACACTTACGAACCGGTAATTAGAAATAAATCGAAGTTAAATCCGTTAAGTTTTGTTTGGCGGTAGAGTTTCAACCTGTTCTAATTGAAGTATTTGCCATGTACAATATAATTTCAAGGCCATGATTTGTATTGTTATATAATCTAGAAGATTTTGGGTTGCCGAAAATACTCAAAATGACAATAACTGATTCGCAGACAAGTTTCTATTTCCTATTCAGCTAAAGTTTAACCTTTAAAAGTATCTTTTATTTCAATTATGCTAATTTTGGTAAAGATGGTCGTCTCAAGGCGATACACTGTGGATAATATATTATAAATAATAACAGGCGATTCTATACGTATTTGTTGTTGTGATATTTGTAAACTTAAAAATTCAGTCATCAACGACATTCATTACTGCTATCTGATAGAGCAGTGTAGAGCAGAATAGAGCAGTGTAGAGCAGCATAGAGCAGTGTAGAGCAGCATAGAGCAGTGTAGAGCAGAATAGAGCAGTGTAGAGCAGTGTAGAGCAGAATATAGCAGTGTAGAGCAGCATAGGAGAGTGTAGAGCAGAATAGAGCAAAGTAGAATAGAGCAGTGTAGAGCAGTGTAGAGCAGAATAGAGCAGCATAGAGCAGTGTAGAGCAGTTTAGAGCAGAATTGAGCAATGTAGAGCAGCATGGAGCAATGTAGAGCAGCCTGGAGCAGTATAGATCAACATGGAGCAATGTAGAGCAGCATGCAGTAAAATAAAGCAGCACTGAACAGTATAGAGCAGTGTAGATAGCATAGAATAGTCCAGAGCAGCATAGAGCAGTGTAGAGCCGCATAGAGTAGTGTAGAGCAGCATAGAGCAGAATAGAGCATTGCCGTGCAGTATAGAACAACTTAGAATAGCATAGAACAGTCTAGAGGTGAAAAATTCAACATGGAGCAATATAGAGTAGCAGACAGAGCTGGATAGAACCGTGTGTAGAACATAGAGGAAAATAGAGTAAATGGAGCAGCAAAGAACGGCACTAAACAACAGAGCAGTATTGAGCAATTTTTAGCAGTATTGGGCTGCGAATATTCTAATTAATGCAATCTATGTAGCTTGCAAGTGTAATAGGACAGATGAATGCCGACATAGCGTGATCATAGTGGCATGATCAGATCAGTATAGTTTATTAACTTTCTAATGATTCCTTCACTATAATAGCAAGGCGAATACGAAGCTCATTTCAAGCGGCGTCATAATCCCAGGATTTAAAGTAGAGAAATTTCGAGAAACAATGATAATATTTTCCTGATATTTTTATGCCGGCGGTTCATGTCAAAACTTTCATTTACAGTATAATGAGATGCAAAACAGTGCAAACTGAGAAATAAATGCAATGAAATTCTAAAATAAACGCTGCAATGCAAGAAACATTTGCGAGGAATACTCTTTTACTTCTGTGTGTATTGAACAACTGTTTACACTATTAGATCTCTCATGAGTATGGAAATGACGCCAAATGTAGAATATAATTTGCTTATATTGTAAACTATTATGTTCTTGGTATCTTTTTTAGAATTTTGACCACATATTTTCTAGCATTAAGGTCGCAAATTACAAATATTTCGTACGGCATTGTGAAATTATCCGCGTTGATATCATATCCAAAGCATTTAATAATAAACTGGTATGCATCCTCACTTGTTTGCATAAGTGTATGTGTAGTCGATTGTTTCTATTTACGATAGGCAAATCCTGAATTTGATCCCAGGAACCTCAATATATACCTTTAAAGTCTAGCATTTAGCGTTCAAGACGCTATTGGACAGGTTACAGAAATGGATCAACTCAAAGAAGCTGACTTTTGAGTGAAGCAAATAGAATAGAATCAAGTTTTGCTTACCTTCCAATGTAGCGAGTGAAACCATTGATCTCGCAATTGTCTCGTGTTAGTCTGCAAACAGAGAATTAACACAGATATTTTCAAGACAATTTTTCTCATTTCTGCAGGGCGAGCAGTTTACGAGAGAGTTAATTTAGAATTACGACAGAATTATTATAAAAGAGCACGAAATGTATTCATTCATCACGCAATTGCGTAAAGAGACGAAAAGTTATGTGATACTTGAAGATAAAGGATTAGGCTACCTGATAAAATTCATGACAGTAAAAGTCAAGTTTAACGTCCGTTTTCTCCTCGACAGCAAGCCAGTGACGGGAAGAGCACTAGATTTTAACTCAGCAGTTACTAATTCGCCATCGAACAACTTGCCGATAAGCCACCGGTTCTGCCCTAGTATTGATATGTAAAGATGAAATATTGGCAAAATCTATTTCCAATTGAAACCCTTGACTGGCTGCTGTAAGTTTACAAGCCTGAAAACACTGCCTTATTAATAATAATTTATACAGCCCTATTAATAACTTACGAGAGCTAAATCAATCAAAAGATGTATTATTGTATTGGAATTAATGCTGACAGAAATAGAAATTTTAGGAACAGAAAAGAGCGCGAGAGGAAGGGGTGGATGATAGAGAGAGAAAGAGAGAGAGAGAGAGAGAGAGAGAGAAAGAGAAAGAAAGAAAGAGAGAGAGAGCTAGAGAGAGAGAGAGAGAGACGAAGAATGCCAAAAATATCTGAAGTAGAAATATTCATCACAGTCTGCAAAAAATATTACAGTGGAAGGCGTGGTGAATATTACTGTGACCAATATGTTTGGAGATATTTCGCTAAGGTCTCGTAAAACTGCCCCCTCGGTGTTTCCGTATCCGTGAGAAAACTAACTAAGTAAGTTCTAACTTCTGAACTAACAGTGAACTAACTAACTAGTGCTGCTCCAAGATTCAACGTGTTGTCTACAGTCTCATTGTAAAGTAGTAGTTGTTGGTACTGTTCATAGTCATTCCAATTTTTGCCTGAGAAGAAAGTGACGAACTGTTTTTGCCTTACTATGCGAACAGCAGTATCTTGAGTGGAATTTTTGGCAGCTGGGGTAAATCACTGGGGGGGGGGGGAAGAAATAACCTTTTACTAAATGGATAAATTCTTTTGACTGGGGTATTTCCCAAAAGTTAACGTGTATAAATAGGCTATGAAACAGTCCATTCTTACTGACAGGACTAACTAATTACTTATAGGAGTAAACTTGTAGAAACTACTTTCTAATTGCAAAGATTTTAATAAAATCTGGGACTAAATGCTACCTACGAAATGTTAGCCTTCACATGAAAGCCAACAAGTGTCAATAGTCACACGTTAGACAGCAAATGTAAGTCGTTATATACTGTACAAACCGCCTTATGCTAATGATGACACCTGACGTGTCTAGAACTAATAACTCACTATTTGAGATTTTAATAAGCCTGTTGGGGGGAGGGGGTACTTCCTAGTCGCAACCAGATTAGTTTAAAATTCTGTTGCATTGGATATTAGGCATTGAAGCATTGCCTTCCGTTCTTCCGCACCAGAAGATTTAGAGTCATCAGTCATGGTATAAAAGCCAGAAATCAGCTTCAATATAAACAGATGCCTTTACATCCGAATCGCAATAACAAATAATTTATTTTCTCTCTTCGTTTCTTTACAGCCGAGTATGCTTAGCGGTTAACGAATGGAGATCGAAAAGGAAACGTATGTCTCTATAGTTTCAAATCTCTTGCTATCTATTTCATGTCTCGTTATCAACTTTAGTTGTGCTAATAAAATTTAATTTTAGCAAACAATTCGAACAAATATGAAATTCGAGATGTGAAATTTGAGAAAAATATAATATAAAAATTCAATGAATATGGAGCTGAAAGCTGAGCCTACATTTCTTCAACAATTAAATTGCATTTGATTAATTAATTAATTAGAGTTTAAAATTAAATTCAAACAAATTAAACTTGTATTTAGTTAATAACACTTCAGTGTAAGGGAAGTCCACTCACTAAGGATTTGTGGGTGGGTTAACGCGTGACCGCAGAGATCGTTTGTTACTTAACTCATGTTCTCAGAAACAATCCTATTTGGCATAACAATTAATTCTGCGTAATTGAACATTTAAAGAATTCTCGAAGGTTGAAAGCCCGACGATACCAGCCATGCAACTAGATTCCTAATTTAACAAACAACACATGATGAGATGAAGAAAGCTAAAGATGCCATTGTAGTTTATCTCAGACTTTTTTCGGTTTATGAAGGATTAAACTTAGACTCGACTCTTTTGGTTTATGGAGGATAATGAACGGTTTAATATTGTCTTGATTTTGATCCTCAGATGAAAAATATGATGTTAACAGCAACCCTGGATGTAAGTAAAATTATTCTTTTAGAAGTTAGAATTCTAACACTCGTGTAATATTAGCTTAAACTCGGATGGCGGTTTCACAGGAATAATAGATTCTAGTCACTTCTAGGAGAACTTGAATTACATGTCGCCTCTATTCATTGCGACTGTGTCAGCTCTAGACGCTACACGCAATGTCCCTATTAATTTCAAGACACCCTTAATCCCGTCAAACTTTATGCGTCTCATGTCGGACTAAGTTTCAACATTTCCGCCGTTAGAGTTGTCATTTATTTCCGTCGTGCAATGTTAGCCCGATGATCAAATTCAAAATTTCAACCGGGTTTGCCGTCCAATCTTTCGAAAAATGACAGCTAATTTTTTTGGGGAAAAAATTACAGGCTGTCGTTAACCAATCTTCTGCAACCTGTCATCTTTGTATTAACTGACCTCAATTCCTCGTTGTTCTTTGCGTTCTTAACTTTGATCTAGATATGAAGCTTACTGAGACAGATTACTTCGCAAACGTGGCTAAGGAAATGCAGCAAATAATTTCAAATTGCAACGAAAGCCTTTATCTTTCTTTTATGCTATATCGTCAATTTAATGAATACTAATGGTAATATTCTCAAGGCTTAGGAAGATAATACACCATAGTATCAATGCGATTTTTATTTAACGTTTAATTTATAGTTTATAATTTTATAATAGAGCTAAATTTAGTTATGAATGTTTTCAATGAGCGTGAAAGCATGCAACAGTAAGAAAGAACATGTGCGGTGGATTCGTTATTTGGTAGGCCTACAACAGCAGCAAATAAATTCATATTAGTAGATGCATTTTTATATTGTACTTAAATATATTTATAAAGCGTAGGTTTGTTTCGGAAAGTTGTTGCATCAATTTAATTGTTTTGATTGCTAAAACACGTAGTTTTATCTTCTCAGTGATGTTGACCGTGAAGCTTTAGAAAGAGACAACTATAAAGCAGTCCCTAAGACGACTTGATAAGTTCAGGTTGATACGTTCAGGTTTTAAGACCAAGGTTTCTGATTTAAGGCGCTTTACATTTCAGCAAAGTCTGCTTCATCTGAAGTGGAAAGAGGAAATGAATTTTCTTTATTTGACGCAAGGTATTGCAGACCGAGTTTGATAACAAGAAATTACCATCTGCGTCTTTGAATTACTCTCCAGCCATAGCAACCGCCCTTCATGCAGTCCTCTTATGCAATATGTGCGGAACAACATTGGGAATTACTTTACACTTACGTGCAATTTAATACTATTTCAGAGCATTTGTAATTTTAATAGCTTGAGGCAAAAGAACAAGATATGTTGTACATGTATGATGTAGGCCTAATGCCAATATTTGAGTACAATATGTATATTAACTAAAACTTTATATATTTTTCATAAATCTACAGCAATTACATCTCTTTCCAAATAATTAGTACCGCCTTCTGTCTTTCATTTTACAATAGGCTTAGTTTTCAGTAACTTTTCCCTCACTCTGTTAGAATACATACAAGACGCTGCTTTTTCCTAAACAAATATGGCGAATTGCTGCTCTCAAACAAGAGTTCTAGTTCCTAACTCGCTAATAACACTTGTGTATACCAGCTTTACCTCGCTGATTTCGTTCGTTTTTCAGTCTGAATTGCATTTCGAACATACCAATTTATGCGGTATGTATAGCAGCGTTAAGCATGACACTAGTTTCCATGTAAAAATTGTTCTAGAGAAGTTCTATCTTTGGCTTTACTGCTTATCAGACAAGTGCGGTAACCACTTGATCACCCAACGGGGGTTTAAGTGAAAAGTTGTTTTTGAAATCCAAAATTATTAATCCGATAAAATATAATTTTCTTATTCAAATAGCAGATACAAAGAGAAAATGACACTATAGCAGTAGCGTAGGTTTTGTATTTCGTATCATATATCTAATGAAGCAGTAAATTAAATGATACGGTATCAATATTGTTCGTCATGCGGATATTTAAATTACACACCGTGCGTGCCACACCTTGTATTTTCTTCTGATTATATCTCGACTTCTTAACGATTTCAAACAATTCTGATTATGGAATGAGAGAACGGATAAATTTTTGGGTCTGAAAAATAACATTCGAAATGACTTTATTTCTATTTTAAGACTTCATTCACCATAAAATAAATACTTCATTAATAGTTTAGTCTCTCTTCGAATAATTGAGAGAACAATCAGATGCTACAATATCTGGATATTATGTTCAAAGCCATCATAACAGAATGATTAGAATGTGTGGCATTTAATATAACCGGTGCTAACAGACAACTATATTGATACTTTACATATCTTGTGATGCTAGAAGTACAGTCATTACAATTTATCTGGAGCGCACAACAATGACATTCATAAATCTAGACTATCATACAAGTATAAATACAAGTCGAAAGATATAGAAGTATGCTTGTTCATGTTCTTGTTTTTGTTCAGTTGTTCAAGGGTGCTCAATTGTTCGCTGAACGATGTTCAGGTGTTCATTGGTTATGCTTTAAAGGGTAACTAGAGCGAGCATTGAGCTATTAATAAAATAAGCCTTGAATAAGTCCGTGAAATGAGACTATCTTGAAATAGTAAGTCATAGGATAAGTGCAATTCTTCACTCCAAGCGAATGTCATTTTTGGATAACTCTCAAGTAACAAAAATATGTAGCACACATATAATAATAATAATAATAATAATAATAATAATAAAGGTTTAACTTCCGCTTCCTCATACAAAGATGATATCAGGGACATCCCCGTAGCACACATCACTACAGATCAATTCATCCAAACCAATCTGCAAAAGAAATGTACTGAGTAGAAGTAAGGTCCTAAATTAAAGCCGGTTCGGTTATCAAAAATGGTCATGGTAGATCTATTATGTCTACGGTGGGAAAAGATAGGTCTTAAGCTTACTAGAGAAATTTAAAAGAGAAGAACACGAGCGAAGATAAACAGGTAGAGAGTTCCAGATTGTGGGTGCTGCATAAGAAAACGAAAGTATGCTCAATGACGTGAGAATATTTGGAACAGAGAGAAGATTGGCATCGGTGGAACGAAGTGCACGTGAGGGACGATAGGGAAGAATTATTTCAGATAAGCAAGAAGGCTTGTCAAATCGCAGAGTTTTGAAAGTTAATAGTGCTACTTTATATTTTATGCGCTGATTAACAGGGAGCCAGTGAAGACTGCGAAGAAGAAAAAGAAAGCGAGATTGGAGTCTTGAGGACTTGCAAACAATACGAGCGAGAGAATTTTGAACTTGCTGCAAACGATTGAGAGAAGAAGGCAATCAATATAATAATTAATTACAGTAATCAAGCTTTGAATGAACTATAGAATTTGCAAGGATAGTAGCTGAAATTCTAGTAAAAGATAGACGTATTTGCCCAATTTGACGAATCTGAAAGAAAGAGCGCGACAAACGAAAGAGATACATGTATGGGATTTAAAGTCAAGGTTTTCACTAAATATGACACCGAGGTTTTCGTCGTATCGAGAAGGTGTAAAGCCAAGATTTTAAAAATGAACAGAGTTATTAGTACTTTTACATCTTTGCAAAGAAGTGTCAATCAATAGGTTTTACAATATGTTTTATACAATAGACTAAATGTGACTAAATTGCGTATGCCACATTCATAGAATGAATGTGGCATACGCAAAGAAGAACGAAAGCTGCAGTTTTTACTGCAGCTTTCGTTCTTCTTTGCGTATGCCACATTCGTTCAACCTTCGTATAGAAATCATTTGACTGTTGACTGCGTTACGAGTTGCTGTTGAAACGAGTATGGCCAAAATGTTTAATGTTAAATTAGCTGAATAATTCGATAGACAAGTAGGTTTTAATCTGTCTACAATATTTATGTTCAGTGAAATGAAATATTAGGTTTTTGCATGTCCTGAGTTATGAAAGCTGGAACTATATGCGTAGAGCTATATGCTTACTTAGAGTGGGTTGCGCGTTGATTGACCTGGGCTTTGAACCCACAGCCAATTGCGTCCGATGTGAACACTCTAACTGTTACGCCATAACCCCTCCATAGCTTCCATTAAGTTAGAAATATGACCTATATTTTGATCAAATTGCAGTATGTAATTTATATCTGTATAAGCCTGAATGAATAAAATGCCGAAAATTAGGACGAAAACTACTTGCTCTGCACTCCACAAAACATTTCTGAACACCGTTAAGCGTTCCATAATTTATAAGTGGAGTAAAGTAATGACGCCTTAGCTTTATATTTAGATAAACGGCCCAGGAATTGCAGCATCTGCAGTGTCACGAGTAATCTTTCACGTTCTTGAGATTGTATCCGCTTCAACACGGTTCAGTCAGTGTAGATTAAAGAAACGTATACCGCTTGAGCGAGGCTAGACTTCAGAAAGATTCATTTATCTTCATCTTACTTCGTTTAGTTCTCCAAACTAACTCGGCAATAAGTTTTCCGGTCAAAGCGTAACGCTCCTCTAATCATTCGAGGAGTTGATTCAAACGCACAAGTTGCATCAGAATGTAGACCAAACGAAAATTGTAAGTTAGTAAAAAAAACTGCAATGCCGATATTAAAGTCAGTTTCTTCTCTCGAATGCGATATCAGCGACAGGAGATCTAAGGATTTTAACCCAAACACCCAAACACACTGATCCGCGGTCGGATATCTTCCGACTTCGCCACTGTCTCCATCCAGTGGGATAAAGTGAGATAAACTGCAGCGAATGGCAAAATACCCTCACACTACTCTGTATTATGAGCTTCTATTTCCGATATTTAATTTCTGTGTCTTTACCGGACTAACTTTTCTTTACTGTTTTCTTCGTTGTCCCGTACTGCCCATTTCTTCACTTTCCATAATATTATGTTCAATATATAATATTATCGTTATTAATTTTTAATTAGTTATAAAACAGCACCGAATATATTAATATTTTATTTTTCCGGCTTTGTTAACTCAGTACTGAAACTTCTTATACAGTTTCTAATTAGACATGGTTGGAAGTAAATAATAAAATTTTGAAATCGTTAGCATTGCAAGTTAGAAACAGATTTGTTAGTATTCTATAAGAAAATCATGAGTAACAGCGGTATCGATCATTAAATCTTGATCACTGAAATAAAACAATTAATGGCAATTGTCACGAAATTTAAGAAAAACATTTAGCTTAACTCTAGCAAAACGTTAGAAGACTCCTGCAAGCGACTGAACCAGAAATCCTGAAATTGCCAATTATTTATGAACTGTTACCCAAATAGGTTGCAGAAAATTCTGTATTTTATCTCCTTACATCTGCTTAGGAGTTTGAACGAACCCGCTCAAAATAGGATGACATAAGCGTATATTCATTGCTTTACCGATGTTGTAGATTCATGAAAATGATCCAAGCAGACCTACTATTAATAATAATATCTATAGTTATAGTGAATAAAAACTAAAACTAAAAAATAAAAAATAAATAAGTAGTACAGAATAAATATATTATATATTATTTATAATGTCTCATACACTTGTAATTTTGAATTAGCGTACTGCAGGCATTTACGGACGGATATAGGTAGTTCATTTTGTAAAAAGATGATGTTCCAATTAAGGTTAAAGACCAGTTTAACGTCTGTTTCCTATCTCTAAAGTGTTCTAAAGTATATCAGTGACGTTGGAACTATCACTGGATCTTGACCTTGTACATACTGATCCGCAGTCGCATAACTTTACCGATATGCTACCGTCTCAGCCCAAACTTCAGTCTTTGTACTAAAAGTTATGATGTTTCGAACTCAATTCAAATAATAATTGCTAAGTAATTAGGTCTTTGCAGAGTATGTATTCAGTTCTCATCACTAGACTGCCGTTGAAATGTAAGCCAATAATATGACACAGCATCAATGAAGTCTTCTTCACAACCTTATGTTAAAACTCAGAGAAGTCTCATTATCTCGAAGCGAATACGAGAATGGTGGTTTCACCATTCTCACAAATTTATGTAAAAATAGCTCATACAAATATTGCGTGACAGTTTATAATAAACTGTCGAATTCTAAATTCTATTTATATTCGTAGGAAATCTCAGATAAAGTCGACACACGCACGGAAGAAGAAATCTTGCAGAGAAATTGAGATTAAAGGAGATCAGAAGGATTGATTACATTTCGAATCTTCAGAGTAACACACTCAGCGGAAAAGATCTGTAGAAGTAGCGTTAAATAGGTAGACGAAGGGTTCTCAAGCTTTTACAAGAGTCTAGAATTACTAATTCGTAAAGAAAAATAAGGAAAGACCAATAGATATATATATATATATATATATATATATATATATATAGAGAGAGAGAGAGAGAGAGAGAGAGAGATAGAGAAATAGATAGAGGGAGAGAGTGAGAGAGTTGTTTAATGAATGTAATAGAAGGTAGAGTGCAAGGGAAAAGAGTTAGAGGAAGACCAAGACATGGGATGTTGGATCATCAGATAACTAATTTATACATAGAGATTAAAAAGGAGGCAGATGATAGAATTGATTGGAAGAGTTATATGCCATGGACCTGCCGTTCAGAGGTGCAGTAGAAGAAGAGGAGCGAGAGAGAGAGACAGAGAGGTAGCAACAGGGAGAAGGCCTTAACAGACCGTGGTGCTGATAATCTGCTGATCACAGCTGCTGATGTGCTAATCACAGCTGCTGATCACAGCTGCTGATAACAGCTGCTGATGTGCTGATTACAGCTGCTGATGTGCTGATTACAGCTGCTGTTCACAGCTGCTGATCTGCTGGTCATCTGTTAGTTACATAAGATCTGTCGACAAGAGCTGATCTGCTGGGAACAGCTATATAGCTGACCATAGCTGTTTAGCTGACCATAGCTGTTTAGCTGATCACAGCTGTTTAGCTGATCACAGCTGTTTAGCTGACCGCAGCTGTTTAGCTGACCGCAGCTGTTTAGCTGATCACAGCTGTTTAGCTGATCACAGCTGTTTAGCTGATCACAGCTGTTTAGCTGATCACAGCTGTTTAGCTGACCGCAGCTGTTTAGCTGATCACAGCTGTTTAGCTGATCACAGCTGTTTAGCTGACCACAGCTGTTTAGCTGATCACAGCTTTTTAGCTGACCACAACTGATGGTACGCTGACCACAGCTGTTTAGCTGATCACAGCTGTTTAGCTGATCACAGCTGTTTAGCTGATCACAGCTGTTTAGCTGACCACAACTGATGGTACGCTGACCACAGCTGTTTAGCTGATCACAGCTGTTTAGCTGATCACAGTTGTTTAGCTGACCACAGCTGTTGGTACGCTGACCACTGGTTGAGATTCTCTGATTCCTCTCCACGTAGATGAAGAGTGACAAGTAGAAATAACCGAGACACGGAATAATGTAACGCTGTAACCTCGTATAAAACTGAGTCGTAGATTAAAAGTAGAGCGTCAGCATCGTTCTCCGGTGGACATTGGGATTAAAAGTGTCCATTATTGCAGATTGAAGAGAAATATGCTTAATCTTTCTTTGACGTCTTTAATATCGCGTTAATGGTATACCGTGCCATCATCCAGTATTGTGATCAGACAATGGTATATATCTCCGTCATTATGTGATGCTTATTTAAGCATTTGTCGCATTTTCTATACGTATCCGCGGTTGGGTGAGCCGGTATCATGCTTGTAAGTTATCCTATTGCGGATCAGTAGGTGCTGGGTTAAAATTCAGTGTTCTTCCAGTCACTGTCATGCTTTCGATAAGGTAAACTGGTAATGAAGTTGAATAAAACCTTATTCACAATATATCGCCCCTCACCACATTCCACCACTCAAAAACAAACTATTATTCAAATTGCAGAATCTTACATTTGTTACTGAAAGTTTCACGAATAGTTACAAACATTATTTACGCAAAAACCCAGTGGTATTCAAGCAATCGCGGAAAATAAATATAAAGCTCTACATGCTAGAAAAGCTTTGACAATTGGACAATTCAAATCGTATGTTAAGATTGTAATGTTTGTTAGCTAAATTGGTAGAGTTAACCTGTATTATAATTAGTTCTCCTAGTGGAAAAACTGAATTACAAGTATTACAGACTTAAACGATTGATTTATAGATATTACAGAGTTACACACCTGCATTGCTGATATTACAAAGTTATACACCTGAAGTACTGACATTAGAGAATTATGCACCTGAATTACTGCTATTATATAGTTGCACACCTGAATAATAAATATAACCGAGTTTCACACCTGAATATACATGTAGATAGCACAGAGTTACGCACCTGAATTACAATGCTGCTAAGCTCACTGAGATGTATTCCAAAGTGATATTTCTTCTTAGTGTCCCAATGTGGCAGTAATTCTATGTTTGCGATATCAATGTATCGAAGACCCGCTCCGAGTACGCCAGAGTGCTGTTAGCATATACAAACACAACAAACTCATTCGAGTTCTCTGCAGTCAACTCTCCTCTCCGTTTACTTATCGTTCTTGTACTTCTATTGGCTTGCAATTTATTATTACAGTAATTTTGTGAGACCAGGCAATAACGTCAGAGTTGGATAATATCTCTCTACAGAGGTGATGTTTATTTTTTCATAAATTTAGGAGGTATTTTCAACCACCTTTTCTTCCCTATTATCTATTTTTAGCCAAGCCAGTGATATACAATTCAAAGCACAATTGCCTTAGAAACATTTTATGGACACTTCTGAAGTTTTACATAATGCCTTTTTATTTGTATTTTATGTATTTTTATTACTCAGTATCATAAAATTGTTTTACCATTTTATTGGTTAAAATTAGTTTATCAGCATTTTCCTTTCTCGAAACATGTTGCTGACGAGGAGAGGCCATTGAGTGGTAACCTTGTACCTATAGAACAGCACTCAGATGCTTAGACTATGCCTATCATGCTAATGGATATACCTTAATAATCTCTCTCTCCATGCACTGCCTAATGGCAGGCTAATGGCATATACAACTCATACACATATTTCTATCCTTTGATTTTCTCTTCATATCAATAGGCCAATAAGTAATCAAATCATTCAGCATTACTAGTCTCGGTCTTCCTCTAACCTCCATTCTTCTCATTCTTCCTTCAGTTACCTCTTTTTGTTAACCATCCTATCTCAGAACATAACTCATTCAGTTCTCCTCGTTCTGTTCTGTTAATATTTGTCAATTTTCTACTAGACTCTTTTATATACCTAGCATTTAATTTATTCAAATAAACTATTATTGAGATTTTGATGTCAATAGTGACATTAAAATATTTAAGTTTGGAAATAAATACAGATAATAAACTTTGATGCTTACAATGCCATTCTAGCTCAGTATTTATAAACATAAGCTAAGAACATCCTATGATTACGATGTTAAATCATGAAGCACGATAAAAGTGGGATGGGCACTCTATGCTGATGCATCCATAGCTCTGTGGAGAATAACACAGAGATATGCTTGATGTCCGAGTTTTATAGCTGGACAAGCTTAATGTTTACCTACTCCGTTTCTGCTGAATTGTAATAAAATCGGTTGACAAATATACATACATAAATGTATATATATATATATATATATATATATATATATATATATATATATATATATATATATATATATATAGTATATATATACTTTTACATACACACATACACAGCACATCTATCTTCATCTTCTTCTTCCATTAAATCCCGTTTTAACTAGGGTTGGGATTAGAAAAATTTCTAGAAATTCTTGAGCCAAGATGCTCATCAACCAAATATCCTTTCTGAGGTTGGTTTGGATCTTAGTGCTTTGTCGCCTTTTAAGACACATGCAGTGCGCTGTTGGTCTATTCCATAGAAAACCCGGACACAACATGGGTAAATATAATTCTATTACATAGTATAATATACATGTAAATATATCACATCAATGCAACCCAGTTTGTTTTTTGCACATTTGTTAAATTGCATATTACTGTAGATAGCACAGCGATTAGGTGTTATAATAATAATAATAATAATAATAATACTTATTATTATTATTATTGTTGTTGTTGCCATTATTATTATTATTATTATTATTATTATTATTATTATTACTGTCATCATCATCATCGTCATTCCATTGGCATTCATACCTATATTACTGCTGTATATTCCTATTCTTACCATAATTCTTAACATCTGACCCTCACATCTATATTTAGCTTTCAAAACCATGCCATAGTCCTGTCACAAGCAATATCTCTACAGCAAGAGACCACGGACATTCTGTCATTATCGCGATCATATTTCTTGTTTACGATCCATAAACCAACGCTGATTACAAACACAGCAGCTGACCGCACTGCTGAAAGATGTAGCTTCGTGGTATTCATTCCTAAATGTGTAGTTCTATGAAATCCCCTAATCAGCAGACGTCAATCGTTTGAATATTTGATAACTTATAATTATACAATACATACATCGGTCTGTGGTGTTATGCTAAGAGACAGATTTAAGGCATACATTCCAACTTATAGTTGGCTTTCGCTTAGAGAATATTTTTGACCAAAAAGTTTATCCAATCACAAATGTGAAATCTTAATCAAAACTTACAGAAATCTTTATCTTCGGAAAACGTGGCTTCTGAGATGGTATCCAAATGCCTTCTCTAGTTTCCTGCTTAGTCGTCTCTTATTACCCGTACAATTAATGATTGGTCTATTATGTAACCCGTACTAAGAATCTGCTATTCCCTTGTTTTGTCTGTGCCCGGACACAACACGGACAATTCCTTATGTTCTGCATAAAGAATATAAAATATTATTTAACTGAGAATCAAATGAATCGATTATTGAAATATTGACTTCCTTTTCGTTATGTGAGCGACAAACAGCTGTAGGCTAAGATAGTAAAAACAAATAAATGTAAACTCCAAACTCTAACAGACAATGAAAGATAATCGCTGAGAGCTACCGTCATCCATGCGGCCTTATTCTATAAGCCTCAGGCTGTGAAAAGATTCACAATAAATTTATTTGAAATTTTTCTATGTGGTTGATACTACTTAGTTTTTATTTCCATGTACTTAAGACTAAATTTAGAAGACGGGTGGCTGCATGAATTATATGGTGTATCATCTGTTGATGATAAATTGTGTTTATCCTCTTTTGTGTCCCATGAACTAAACAATAGAACAACCGTAACTGTAGTGGCCGTAAGAGGCGACTAAACAAGAATTGAGGAAGGCAACAGAAACTACCTCAGAAACCGTAGCTTACCCAAGTCATAGACTGCATAAGGTATTAATAAGGCATAGACATTTTGTGAAGGGGTTAACTTGTTGATCTATGAAGTGGTTTCTTTATGGAGCGTGATAGCAGACTTTCAGTATGAATATATACCTTGGACTTGCCATTTGGCAGAACACTAGAGATAGATCATGTGTCGCAGCGCCGGGATGACTGTCACCTGAATCATCGTGTCATCGTGTCTCCTACTTATCACGCAAGACCGCTACCAGTATAGCCATGCAATCTTTACAAGGTACTGCTTTCAATAAGTGTGATAAATTTTATTCGATTTCATATTATTTCTTATTTCATATTATTTATTATGATTTCATATATTGATATTAATTATATTGCTAATATGCTAAATTTGTCATCAAATGCGACTAAATGTTTCGACCTTGAGTGGTGACGAGTCAGTTTGACTAAATTTCAATTTACTCGTAGTGTTACAATCAAACCAAACCGTTAAATTGAAAACCGGGATTTAAAGCGATTTGTAATTTTCACGGGATTTTCATTTCAAGTTAGCCGACTGAAGCAGTATTACTGATGTGAGAGTGACATGTGGCCATTGATTGAAAACAGCGAGAGCTCCGGCTAAATCGTAAAATGAGTTTAGTAAATCTACGCATCAACCTGCTCAATGTTCTAACAGGTCCATGTGTGCGTTCTCTTTAGCAAACTCCTGTACTCAGCTACTCGTGTGGTTTTTATGATCTAGTCTACTTCAAATGCAAAAACGTTATGCTAGTACATACCAGCTTTTTAAAATAAATTTCATAAGCTTAATCATGTAATATTCACTGAATTACGGAACTTGGCCGAGTGGCACAGTGAAGGAAATAGACAGCTTTATCTCAACTAATTGAAGAGTCTTGTATTCAAATCCGGGTCAACCTCAAATAGCACAATAAGCTTGGATATTCAGGCACATCACGGACAGGTAGATTGATCGCATATTTTTGCTAGTTACTTTTGAACTCTTGCAAAGGTTACGATCTATCAGTCAGTCAGGTGTCTATAATTATCAGCATCTTCACCTGAGTCCCAGTTTCACTAGGATCGGGAAAAACTCAGCTGACTATAATAATGTAAGAAAATAAATACGTGCTTGCTGTTGAATGAAGAGGAAATGAAAGACTTACTTACAATAAATAACTTAATTGATAGGTTGATTAAGCTCATGGATGTATTTATTTATTTTTCATATTCAATGTATCGAAAAGAGCTTGAAAAGTGTTGTACAGACAATACAGTTACAATCACTATTACAGAGAAATGTAAATCGAACAGTGAACTAGTTCGATCATAAGGCTATATGATTTAAAAATAGAAAGTAAAAGAAATATCGAATTAGCATACTAAATGTTGATATCGATAATTATGTAAAGGCACGCTCGTGCTAATACACTTAGCTCTCTATATATGGTTGCAATTAACTGCATGAAACAAGCAATTTTTATTCTGAAATTAATCTTTTGGACGTGAGGAGATACATTGATACTTATTTTGAATAAAGACTTAGCGCGAATTGATTGTACGTTCGAGTTAGTAACTTACTTTCCTGATACTGAGGAGGTCACGGTTCGATTCCCAGCCTGATCAGTGCTGGAAGTGCCATTATAGAAATAAAAAGGCTGGTAAAGGTAATGTTAACATCAGTTTTTATTCGAAAGCGATGTCAGTGACGGGCGAGCATATGATTTGAACCCCGCACATACTGATCCGCTTTATGATTGTAGTACGGACACGTTAATTTTCTATTTTCATCATTTATATTTAGACTATGTTGTGTCGGGCACTGAAGAATAGACCAAGTAATAACTGCACGTTGGTAAGAGGGAATAAAGTAAAAACTAAAGAAAGCAACGGAATATTTCTGTAGAAGTCATATGTTTCTTAGGCTATAGGCTACATAGGTTTTGATTTTCATAGCATTTTGTGAAGGGATAAATTTGTTGATCTATGAAATGCTGTTTTGGGAGAGTGAAAGCAGACTCAGAGTATGAATATGTACCTTGGATCTGCCACTAGGCAGAACACTGAAAAGAGACGGGTAGACTAGCGTGTGTACCAATGCTGAGAAGCAATGCTCTGATAACAGTGTGAGTTTAGCTTGCATAGTCTGTTTTGTACAGTCTGCGAACGGCAAGCAATGACGCTCTTCTGATAATTGCGCCTTGAATGTTTTACGGCACTTTAAAGAAATTCTCCACATTCTAGATACCGGCTATTACTTCGAGAAAATTGATAATCGATCAATTTTTCTCAGAAAAAGATCGAAGGAAGTCTCTTATGTAAGATGGGCCAGATGTAATCGTCTACGTTAAGGCTAAGACGTTCTATGGAGAGTATATTATTATGATGGTGCTAAATCTGCAGTGTACGATACTTACAATAGTGACCTAACGCTCGGATCTTTAACAGAATTGTATTTATACATTTTCTTCGACTAAATGCAACTTCATCGAAGCTATCAAACAGGCTTGACTGAACGTGGATAATTGGAATATCTATTTAAAAAAGAATAAAGGCCCACGATCCTCCATTGCACTCAGTAATGTGGACACCATCGACAATTGATTGATTGATAAAAAGATTGATTGATCGATTGATTGATTGATCGCTTGCCTAATTTATTGATTGATTGATTGATAGATTGACTGATCGATTGACTGATCGATTGATTGATTGATTCATTCATTCCTTCATTGCTTGATTTTGTTATCGATTGATTGACTGATTGATTGATTACTCACATTTGACGACGATAGCTGATTATTCTCCATTCGTATCCGGTTCTTCTCCCAGCGGCGCAAGCATGTGCAGGTGACGAGTCTCCTCCAGAGACTGGACGTCCTGAGCGCTAGACACAGCCTCACGTCCCCCTCAAGGATCAGCGGGAACCGGTAACTCGTTCCCGGACAGGGATTGATGGCAGAGATCAGATCCGTCATGCGTCCGGTCCTCGAAGAACGTGAAAATGTCAATCTTACCGATGGACTTCCTCTGTCTGTTAGTAGCAAAGCATCAGATGCCTGATCTTCCAAAGATTCGTCCGACTGTGTGATAGTTATGTCTTCTAGAGATCGTATCCGAATGTCGCGATGAATTTCCGGTTCCATTGGGGAACGTTTGCTACGTCTAGCCGGACTATCGCCGTTTGAGTTGTTATCCGATTTCGAATCAATTAAAAATAATGTTTCACGGGTTTTACCGTCAACCGATAGGAATGAGGAATTACCGAGAGGATCTGTGTTTGTTTTCGCGACTGAGCGTGTTTCTAAAATAATTAAATCCGAATCTTCTTCGACATTTCTCATGTCTAGCAGAAGCTCTATTTCTTCTTTCTGAGCTGCTTCACCGTCAACTGTTGTCAACATGGTTTCTGAAGAGATGGCTGATTTTTGAGGGGTATCGTCCTTTTGGCAGAAGGACGATAGTGCCGAGTAGGACACAGTGTCGCTGATCTTGATCGGAGGAATCCTCAGAGGACCTGATCCGGATCTTGTGGTTCTCAGATCCGTGAAGGGTCCGTTAGAAAGTAGAGGTTCGATCGAGTCTTGCTCAGATAACAGCTGACAGCGTGTGTCTATTTTATCCATAGTGCGTTTATTTAGAGTAGTATTGTTACTATCTTCTTGAGTTGAAATTGACGGACGTTGTGAAACTAAACCAAAATCAGTTTATAAGCAACCTATAACAATCTAATTATGGGCGTATTTAAGTAATCATCGATTACATAGCCTGTCATATTTTTTATATAGATACACTGCACATATACAGTAATTTAGTCATATTTGACGCTTTACTACTAGAAAAGTGTACATGTATAAGTTTATCAGATACCCATGCCAGCTTGACAACCCATTTACTGTTCTTTTACATTACAATTACAATTATATATTATAATTATAATTTGATTTTAAGACTGATAAGAATAGTAACACTTCTTCTGTTGATTTATTTTTGATTCAATTTATTAAACGCTGTTGATTTTCTGTCACCATGACTTTCTGCTAATGGAAAAGTTCAATGCACATATTTCTATTTAGATTTTGCTTTTCACGTTCACTGCTTGGTAGTTACTACTTTTAAAAATTATTTTGGAAACAAAATACTACAGGCCCATACGGTCAAGAACCGAAAATGTCAGATTGAGTAAATAGCCACAAATAAAAAGTTAAATTTCTACATGACTACATAAATACAATAGGCAAATTATACAGACTAAAATAAGGAGAACAACATAGACTTACGCAGTTCATATTGGCATATCTGCTACCACAGTAGAACTAATGTACCAGAAAAATATATCATAATTCAAGTCCTAATAGGAAATCAAACACTGCAGAAATAATGTTTAGTTGTCAGTAACTGTGTGCTCTGCAATAGCTGTGATCATAATTGTAAAGACTATATAATGTTGAGTCCATAGTCCACAGTCCATAACGTTAAGTTAATATTGTACAAGTCAAGAACCAATAAGCGGCGACTACAAAACATAAATAAGGTACGTCTAATAAGCGAGAAAGGACATAAAAATGTATTTATTTATTTATCATAAAAATGTATTTACTTAACCAAGAAAAATGACTAACGAAATTAAAAACACATTTATGTATATATATTTTTATTTTATGTTTATTTTCAATACAGTTGAATTTGTTATAATGTACTGTTGTTACTTTGTGTTTATTGTAACTTACTACCACGTCTTGATGGTGTAAATGGATTCATATATTTAAAAAGCTAAAAAGCTATAGTAAAACTAAGATTAACTTCAGTTTCCTCACTCGAAAGCGATGTCAGTGACGGGCGAGCCCATTTTACGGATTTGAACCCGCACCTACTGATCCGCGGTCGAGTGTCTTACCGACTTCGCCACTGGCTGGAACCAGTGGCGAAAATTCAAGTCGGTAAAATTAAGAAATACTCACAGTATAGCTATTATTATAATAAATAAATGTAATAATAATTAAATTAAATTAAATTATTAGTACAGTAAATTTGTGTTAAATAGTATTCTATTTAATGTTATACTAGAATATTAGTTATAAAGTAAGCTCTCTATACAACATATAGGTTACACAGTGAATAAAAAGGCCTATTAGCAAGAAAATTGTTTCTTTAGCAATGTGGAAATTAAAATAGAATAAATAGCAATAAGAAAAGTATTGAAAATAGCTCATAAATATCATGAGGTTATATGTGTAATGATAATTAAGTCACTAGCACGTACAGTGTTTGAAAATGTCGAAAGTTGCTTCAAATTAATGAAATAAGGCCTACAGATTTCGAATAGAATTGGAGAAATTACGCAAAACATGTTTTACATAGATTATTTTATTTTCTTGCAGGTTGACAGACGATCGATAACTATACATACGTCACGTTCATATCGTGGGCGTGGCTAGCGTGTACTTTGTTCAGGCCTATAATAACTCTTTTTCTCCAGAGTTTTATATATATATATATATATATATATATATATATATATATATAGAAGCAATGGTTAATCTAAAATGAGTGCACTTGATGCGCATTTCACCCATAGATAATATGCTCACTTTAGCTACTGAAAGTAAGACCGAAGAATAATATGACACGAAAGCATGCAAATGGTTAAAATTAGAGTTTGCAATTACAAATTATTCTATAGTGAAAGCTTCAGTGCCGTTGAATGTCTGATCTTCATTGTAGAGGCGGTTGTATTTAAAAACAACGATATTCCAAAAGAAAATAGTCGATGATTTAGTAGTGGTCAAAACTTAAAATAATTTAATAGTGGCGAATAAACACCAGCCTGCATAAAATTACGAAAATATTCAGATTTTTTAAAATTCTTTAGATCTTGACATAATTCTTTAGATCTTGCATAAAATTACGAAAATATTCAGATTTTTTAAAATTCTTTAGATCTTGACAATAGGCCCTATTTCATTATCTTACTCAGCTACTAATATGTAGGTCCAGAAGTGATCTACCGATATTTGATCTACAGATATTTGATCTACCGATATTTGATCTACAGATATTTGATCTACCGATATTTGATCTACAGATATTTTATCTACCGATATTTTATCTAAAGATATATGATCTACCGATATTTGATCTACTTATAGTTTGCTCCTCTAGATTATTGCCTAAGTCACGCTCTAAAGAAAAGCGTTTTGACCGCTTTGCTTGAGTTCATTATCTGAGGGTCATATGGCTAACTCAACAAGGATGACAAATTTGTGACACAGAGCAGATGATCAAATTAGTCTGCATTAGTTAACCAAAATATCTATTAAACCGTATCAGAATGAATACTTTTCGAGGCATCTGTGATTTGGCAAAACAATGAGCAATGACACTAATGCCACTTATTGATTGCCAGAATTGTTACGAATTACCGTAACGTATTGTGAATTTGTGAGCAAAATATGTATTCCATACCTATCAGAACGGCCATTTCATCGAAAAGTGTAGAGAGTGATAGAAGAAAGTGAGAAGGAGAGAGATAGACAGAGAGAGAGAGAGAGAGAGAGAGAGATTGAGAGAGAGAGAGAGAGAGAGAGAAAGAGTGTGTGAGAGAGATTAAGAGAGAAAAACCAAGTTCCAGACATCAGGAGTATAGCTTGCGGTTAAAACATCAGATTAGCTTAATCTGAAGCCTGTAATGATAAACAATGACATTTCAGGGTTGTCTCTTATCACTTCTCTTATCATTTCTCTTATCATTTCTATTATCATTTCTATTATCATTTCAAATCTCGTCCAATGTAGTTCCATTCATTATCAATTAGACAAAATACCTTTTAATGCAAGTCGTCTTCAATCTCGTTATTAAAACATGAAACAAATCACGAAAATTAATAATTCATTAGTATCCCTTTTATGCCATAGCTAATAATACAATGTAGCTTTGAGAGTCGTTCAGACAGTAGCAACAAAACCATATGGTTGCACTATTGAACAAAACACCAACTTCCCGTATTTCATATAATTGAATGAAATAGAGTACGAAAGATTGAGAGAGTCAAAGTGAGATACAGAAGGAAAAACTGAGAAGGACAAAAAGATAGAAAAATTAAAGAAAGAGAGAAAAATAAAAAAATAAAAAAGAAAGTAGGAAAGCATACAGTAGCGATGATAACAAGAGGGTGAGAAAGAGAGAAGATTGAAAAGATCTGCTTGAAGTCTTATTTCACAAACGTTACACGAGATAATCTCGAAGCTTATAACCAGAATGTATCAAATTATTATAAACTAATTCAATACTGAAGCGTGTTTCAAGGGGACGAGGTATTGACGCAGAAGAAAATGTCTAATTAGACCTGTTCTACTTTGTTAACAAACACAAATTATTCTCTACAAATAAATTTTTGTTTCAAACGTAGTCAAACGGATTACACTGTATAGCTAAAAGTAAAGGCTGAAACTGTATGAACAATGAATATGTCGAAAACATACTTTATTACAGTGACAACTTAAATGGCTACGGCATATGCATCATATAAAGCTCTAAAAAGATAGGTCGAAATTGTAGATATAAACTGTCAATGAATGTAGATATAAACTGTCAATGAATGTAGATATAAACTGTCAATGAATATAGATATAAACTAGGCCTACCAAAAATAATCACGTAACACACAAAGTGTGCTTTAAACTGTGTAAAGAAATTTAGTTCGAAACTCAACAAATTTGCGGTGGATCGTTGGACATATGTTATGCACATGATGGAATTTAAAAATTCTTTGAAATGGTTGAAGAGGAAGCAATAAAACAGGAAGCTTTCACGCATATGCGCGGATTAGGATTTAAGAGGTTGGCTAAATTTCCTTCTCTCTCTCTATTGTACGGACAAATCGAAGTCCCATTACATATATTCCTACTTATATTCTGCTATTATACTCAGTAATGAACACTCCATGGACTAGGCATATAGGCCTACTTCCCGAACATAGTAAATCGTCTTTATTACAACTTGCAGTTATTTTAGCTTTAAGTTGGCATTTAAAGTACATGTAGTTGTCCACATTCTATGCATTTTTATTACATTTTGAATGTTTCTAATTAGTTAGTAACATCACAGACGCATGTGCTGCAATGATTCCTTCTCAGAATTAATCGCATCTCTGCTGTTGATAGTGCCAAACTGCAATATGCTCTGATACATGAGAAACTTTCTAGGGTCCTAGAGGATAGCCTTGCGTTGCTGACGGACCTCAGTGGGCTTTGAACCCAGACCACTAGCTTCCGAGGCGAACAATCTAACCGTACGCCATATCCCTTCTCTCTTGCTATCAACAGTAGTCCGATCTTACAAAAGATGCAGTTTCCCTTTAATATATTCCAAATTTTCTCAGCTCCAATTCAGATTAAGCGCGATTAATAAAAAGTACATATAAAAATAAATAAATAATAAAATTAATAAAAGTATACATAAAGTATATATAAAGTGTAGTTTATTGCTATATTAAAAAGATTTATCAATGAACGTAATAGGCTTTCTAGGTAGGAACGTGTTCCTGTAAAACCCCCTTAACCGCATGAATTCGCAACAGATCCTGGTTCTAGGTTGTTAGGTTATACATCACAGTTTCAATTAGCAACAGTAGTCGTAAAACCTTCCCCAGAACCAGTTCTCTAGTATTAATGGATTTCAGCATAAGCTTGCGTCGATCATTATATGCCTCAATGCCTGTAGAAAACCACGTGAATTACATGCAAGAGATCCTCAAATGTAAATTCGCGCATAAACGTAATATTGCGAAGCACTGCTGAAAAAATAAATAGCAAATCAACGGCTACACATTCCAAAGGCATCTTTGTAGGCCTAAAAGAATATATTATATATAGATATATATATATACAGTATATAATATAATATATATAGTGTATATATATATAATTATTTCTATATATATACATGTATATATATACAGTATATAATATAATATATATATATAGTGTATATATATATAATTATTTCTATATATATATATATACATGTATATATATATATATATATATATATATATACAGTATATAATATAATATATATATAGTGTATATATATAGTTATTTCTATATATATATATACATGTATATATAGTGTATACATATATATATATATATATATACATGTATATATAGTGTATACATATATATATATATACATGTATATATAGTGTATACATATATATATATATATATATTATGTATATATAGTGTTTAGAACTCTAGCTAAATAGTGTTTAGCAATTTTGTAACGAACCACACGTTGGAATAATTCATATAAAGAAAGAAATTAAGATATGAAAATCAATTCTAAGTTGGACTACATTGACGATAACTTGGAGCATCCTACTCCGCTATAACAAAATTTTTCAGTAACCCTTCAAGCACGCAGAATACACACACCACGCACACTGTGCCACGGTGTATTTAGATATCTTGAGGCATTTAAGATCGGTCTCGCTGAGTGGAATATGAATCCATTGGTATCTTTTTATTAAATAAATCTGCGTCAATGACTACTGTATACTTCCAGTAGGTTGACTCGGCAGCATGTCGATAAGATTCTAAGACTCGGAGTAGTATGTTCTGGGTTCAAAATCACGTACTGGCCGAGTCATTGACAAGCTTTCGAGAAAGAATAATGACGTAAAATAGGCTTTAGGCATCTTTATTTTATTTATCATACCAATACCGCAATCTTGTCCTTTATTGTAAATAATAAGAGCGCAAAAAAGTAAATAAAGCCCACAGGTTGCAAACAACTTAGTGGTTCGACTGAACACCTAAAGCATCGAGCCTCTTAAGAATTTTATAGCATATACAAACTACCATTTTAACTAGCATTTTGCAGTATATTCCGAATTTAAGAACAAAATTTACAAATATATACTTAAAATTAAGAATATTACTTTACATGATAGTCGCCTAAAACAACATCACGATCGATAAAAGCATTATGTCACTAAGAACAATCAATAACAATAACACACATTATAGTGAAATGATCAACTATGTTGATATCTATCACTTTTAATACCACATGTTATATCCATTAGGCAATTTAGTCCATTTTCCGTGTTGCCAGTCCAGTGAATGTCCGAGATTTTACTCTCAGATCAGCGCGGCTGGGATTCGAACCCACGATGGCTCAATTCACATCAGGATCTGTCATTTAAAACTTCATGACGTTATCTACACCCTTAACCATTGCACTATTGAGACATTCAAAAAATATAATACTACTAAAGAAACATTAAAGAAAGATGCTGAAAGATTGATTAAGATCAAAGTAATTTTAGCTACAAGAATTTAACGTCAGGTGAAGGATATGTTAGGAACGACAGCAAAATTCACACGAATTTTATTGTATTATTATTAAGCAAAGGAAGGAAGATATTAGGAAACTGGAGGCATTGGAAATGTGGATTTGGAGAAGAATGGAGAGGATTAGCTGGACTCAAAAGTTACAAATGAGGAAGTCCTGGAGAGAGTTGGCACAGAAAGACAGTTGATAAATGTATTAAGAAATAGGAAGAAGAGATGGATAGGACACATTATAAGGGGGGAAGGTCTATTAAAAGAGGTCATAGAAGGTAGAATGGAAGGAAAAAGAGTCAGGGACAGGCCGAGATTAAGTATGTTAGATGATTTAAAGACCCACTCATATGTGAAAATGAAGAGGAAGGCGGAAGACAGAGAAGAGTGGAGGCGTTATGTACCATGGACCTGCCAGTATTCAGTGCACTAAGAGAGAGAGAGAGAGAGAGATTATCAAGCAAAACTGGAATAGGTTGTCGGCGGTTGAAACTTAATTATAGGGCGCTATATTTCAACGCCTGGAAAATCTATAATCGATTTGCAGACCAGGCGCAGAACCTCTAACGTAATGATCGAACCCGGAAATGATCACTTGACTGAGAAAGAAATCGATCAGGCGTGGAATTGTTCACATTCCGAGAAATTCGGTTGAGTCCGATGCGCCTATCTGTCAGTCGAGATATAATTAATATGTTGACGGTATCAGTAGAGACCAGTGCACTGAATTAAGAGGCTAGTGCATGGTTAGTCTTCAGTAATAGCAGCGCGGAATGGTTAGTATATCTACATCATAGAATCAGTTGAAATTTACATTTGAATTAAATTAATTCAAAGAAGTCAGTTATATTTTTATTGTTAAATTTAATGAAAGTTTTATGTCAAAAAATCTTGTGCCAAAAACCAATATTTTAAAATATATTTAGAGTATTTTTCTCGCATACTTCGAGTTTCTTTTAAATAATAAACGGACCCATGAATAAAATCTTTTTAGACCATTCCATATCACGTATGAATTAAATGCTGATGTTGAGCACGAAAAAGCATTTTCAGACAGCGAAAATTATAGCTATATTATTGCAGCGAAAATGATATAAGCTACATGTACCATAAGATACAATCCTTCAATTAATCATTCTTAACTTTCTTAAATAATTTCTGCAAGAGAAATATTGGATAAATTTCGCACAATAGCACAGTATACTGTTGACATAACATCTCAATTGATAATGACGTAAAATGTCGACTTTATCATCAGCTTCAGAAGCTGAAACCGCCGTCAGTGATTCAGCCTACGGGAAGAGATACGGCAAATGATAACGTTATCATAATCCGCATGATAGCGTGATCATAGCGAAAGCTAGATATAACAGGAATTGCATCAGCTAACAGACTTATTTCAGCCGCCTTCTATTCCAGCAGAGCTGACTAAGTAACCGTTAATTTAATAACATCGAATTATACGGCGAGCTTCCGTGATAAACAGAAGAGATTACAAAACTGGGAATTGAGTCAGATGGCGTGATAATTAATCAAACGGGAATCTGGCAAAATTGTAGTTTCATCATGATTCTACTAATTAGCACATATATTTGGAAACATTTCCTGTTCTATAATGTCTATTGTTCATGAAACTTACTTTAAAAAAACCTGATGCTGAAAATTCTGTGTATGCTAAAAAAATTGTGTATTATCCGGAAATTTGTCGAGAAGAGGAATTAAAGGGTTGGTTAGTAGAGAAAAGTGGAATCAACGATTGGCAAGTATTATACAATAAATTTTCTGATTGAAGAGATGTCCTGGTTCCCATCCCTAACTTTCTCTCCTTATCTCTCTCTCTCTCTCTTTCTCTCCCATCGAATATGACTCGTCCAATCAATTAATATTCTCAGCCTTCGTTTTCATTTCAATAATCGAATTTAATATTGCAATGTCTCAGCCTGCCTCTAACACTTCTGCTTTTCTTTCTTCCTTCTATTACATTTTCAGTAACCCTCTCCCATACATTACGTCTTATATAATTTTTCATTGACTGAGATTGGCGTTTTTTCATAGACATATGAAAAATCGCCAATCTCAGTCAATGAAAAATAATTTTCAACTGATATTGAAACTTTAAGCATTTTGTGGCTTTAAGGAATTAGACCTTTCATTGACGATTAATACAAAATGTATAATTTTATGGGGTCCATAAAACTGACTTATTCTTCATAGCTAAAATTAGTCACCATTATAGTTTAAGACATATTGTCGTATTTTATTCATCCCCACGATATGCAGAGAACTACGGAATGTATACAAACCATTCAAACTAACTAATAGTCCACTAGTTCTGTTCTGTAGAAGTGCACTATGTATTTATATTCATGTATATTATATTAGGCTAGCTACCTGTGGAGCCAATAGTCACAGGCAGTTGATATGCGATAGATGTTTACACCAGACTAGATGCTTTAAAAATCGTATTTCTGTATTTTTCATTTGATACAATACAAGTAAATTGGACGATACACCTATAAGTCCACAGATCTGTGGTGGATATTAATGTTAGTGATATTATATGTGATGAGGGGACATCCCTGATATTAGCATTGTAATAGGAAACGGACGTTAAACTTTTATTATTATTATTAGTATTATTATTATTATTATTAGACTAGAAATCTATGCCAGGATATTTACAATAGGCTAGCTACCCAGAAGTCCACTAGTTCTTTTTTTAGGATATTTACAACAGGCTAGCTACCTAGAAGTCCACTAGTTCTACGTTAGGATATTGACTAGCAACCTAGAAGTCCACTAGTTCTATGCTAGGATGTTTACATTACACTATCTACCTATAAGTCCACTAGTTCTTTTTTAGGATATTTACAATAGGCTAGCTACCTAGAAGTCCACAAGTTCTATGTTAGGATATTTACAATAGACTAGATACCTAGAAATCCACTAGTTCTATGTTAGGATATTTACAATAGACTAGATGCCTAGAAATCCACTAGTTCTATGTTAGGATGTTTACAACAGACTAGCTACCTAGAAGTCCACTAGTTCTATGTTAGGATGTTTACAATAGACTAGCTACCTAGACTCCACTAGTTATATGTTAGCATATTTACAACAGACTAGCTGCCTAGAAGTCCACTAGTTCTATGTTAGGATGTTTACAATAGACTAGAGCTACCTATAAGTCCACTAGTTCAGTGTGGTTACTCTCGCCGTCATGTTACAACCGAGCGATGTGACTTGATGGTGAACAAACCCTAGCGCAAGCTGCGGCTCTCCTAGCTCTACCTTGACGTCTGTAATAACAGCCGCTGCATGGAAAAGTATTTTCTCATATCACAGTAGAGGGATGGAAAAGATTAGTTGGACTGACAAAATTACAATGAAGAAGTTATTGAAAGAATCGGTATAGATAGACAGTTAATAATTGTGATAAGAAATAGAATGAAAGCTGGATAGGACATATTGTAGGGGGGATAGTTTGCTGAAGGAAGTAATAAAAGGCAGAATGCAAAGGAAAAGAGTTAGAGGAAGAGCGAGACTTAGGATTTCTGATAATCTGATCACAGATTCATATATAGAGGTGAAAAGGAAAGCTGCGTGTAGAATAGTTATATGCCATGGACCTGCTGATATGCAGTGATAAGAAAATTATAGTAGTTGTTACACCTAATATTGTGTCTAGGATATTTGACAATTGAGCTTAATTTCATTACGACTGAAGATTTCGCTTTTTGGACTATGCAATTTTAAATGCCCAATACTGTGATGAACTGATGTTCAGTGGATTCAATTCCAAGGTCAGGATTATCAGAGAGTAAAATAGCGAACATTCACTGAAACTCTTAATAAATAACGGACTATCATTGTAGTTGATAATTTCAATTTTCAGTGCTCAATGTAATCATAGACGAATGCTTAATCGCTACGTCAAATACTGTGCACTTGATCAACATATTATAAATTTATTGCTCAATCACTAACGTCGGTTTCACGTTTATCATATACATGTACATTGCATTATTGTTACAAAATACATGTAAAAGACTGCATTTTATGGCAAAAGACTACTCGCCGCGCAGTTTAAATCAAGATATATTTTTTTAGCAGAATTGTTATCGTTATTCTATATCTGTTACTGCATTTGTAATAGACTAAATTAAATCCTCAGTTCAGAGAGATAAGCTAAACATTAGACAAACAACAGTTAGATCAAAGATGTATCTAAGGTAGTGATCCATTCAGCGATCGATCAACAGAGCTGTGGTCTATACCACAGAGAAAGTTATTAATAGTTAATAGTTAGTAATTGCATTTAAAAATATAAAAAAGTGTATAACTGTAATAATATAATTACTACAATTTTAAGTGTAATAATTATATAAATATAAGTTATAACTGTATACATTTATAAATAGTTAATAATAATGGTATGTAAAAAGGAATGTTATAAATAATTTAAAGATCCACTTGCATGTGGACATGAAGAGAATGACGGAAGATAGAGATGAGTAGAGGCGTTATATACCATGGACCTTCCAGTAGACAGAGCACTAAGAGAGAGAGAGAGTTAATAAATACTAATTAAGCGTATCGTTATACAACCTTCATTAGTTTAATTATATAAATTACGCAGACAGTTGCATACGCTAAATTATTCTTATAACAGAAACAGTATATTTCTCTCACCCATCATCATCGTTGTGAAAGAAGTTCAGACTACGAGTGAGGCCGAAAGCACAAGGAGCGTGACAAACGTTGACTATTTCCTCTTGCCTTGTTTTTCTCGGTCAATGGTATCCCGGCGTGTTCCGGATTTTAGATATGGACACCTTGGATATAAAATTGACAAGACGGAACAGTAAAATCTAGATGGATAGATAGACATATTTTATTTGCAAGAAATCAGAAAGATATATTATAATATGCACAAGCGGCGTGAAAAAAGGACACACAGGCCCAACGGCTCTGGCGTATGCCCATCAAGGCTAGAATTATTTTTAAAAAAACAGTTCAGATTACACTCTTGCAAATGTTCGTATGCAAAAATTCGATTAATATAGAATTAATAGGCTTGTCTGTAAACAATACATGAATGTACGTGAATCGATTTGTAGTGATATGTGATAGAGAGACGTCCCTGACATCATCCTTGTTTGAGGAAACGCACGTTAAATCTTCATTATTATTATTATTTTCACAAACTGCTCTTTTACAAATGCTATTAATATCAAGATGCACCGATACAAATTAGCTAAACTACCGCAATGTTACTAGTGGAGTATTTTTAATGAGTAGGCCCATCCAGAATTTGGGTATAATGACCCATTTTATGTCAATAAAAACTAGCAAACAGGTAATAGTAATTAATAAATAGTAATAAATAAATAAAAATTAAATAGTAATTGAAAGTATTAGCAGATATTTGTGGAGTTCAGCTAAATTGAAACTTCGCTTGTCTACGAGATAAGGTCAATTTAGTATTTATTTTTCTGTCAAAGTTTCTCAATTGAAGGTCGACCACGAATATATATTCCTGTATTATCTTCACAATATTAATTAAAATGTTATGAACAATCTACAATTAGAACGTACTTACTGTCAATTGATTTAATATTGTAATATTACTTCAAATATGGCGGACTCCAGTCATTCTTGCCATATAAAAACCTAGATGGAGAGACTCCAACTAGAGGAAGCCATTCTTTGATGCATTAAGAGTTGATGTGAGACGCCTGCATAGCCCATCACGAACACAACTTGACCAGCACAACTCATCTGCATGTATTCGGTTCTACGTACAAGTACCACCTTATCGTCTGATGCAGGAATCCGGATCAAGTAAATAGAAAGCCCTCTAGAAGCTAGAGTAGATCCGTGCAAATGGCACCGATAGGAAGAAATGCTGACGAAAGTAAGTAGTTGCAATAGACATCGGTTGCTTAGCGATTTTTGCGGTCACGTGTTGTCTAAGGTAATTCACTGATGTCATTTTATCTAATCTAATATTTGCCTATAATAAACTAAGCTTAGTTTATATAATCTAATGTAACATTTACATAATTTGTAATTTAAATATCTATTTTGGAAGTCGAAGTTCAAAATAAGATCTCCTGTTATAAGATGCGATGTAGAATGTGAAAAATAGATGCGATGTGGAACGCGAGTGATTTTTGTAGATTATTTAATATAGGCCTATTACTGAATGCGAAACGCAATATTTATAATTTTACGATGCTGTAAAATTTTTCGATAAATCGAAGCCGAATTATGCTATGAATAGCCTACATTTATTTTAATAAGTATATGCTACGCGTCTTATTTCAGGAAAGTGATACACTTTTTATTAAGGTAAAGCTCTGGGATCATTCGTTAAAATATTCTGCTTATGGCGATGAAGCAACGCTAAGAAAAATAAATAACTTCAATATTGCTCTGATTAATATGCGTGGATAAATTAGCTTTTTTGAATTTTGCATTACAGCATTTAGAGAAAAAAATAGTATTTTTATTTTTACTTATTAAAATTTTAAGTCAAGTATAGCGATTCTATTGCAATATAAGGGATAGACTACAAGATGGACTGGCTGGGATTTGAATGCAATGAATTTCTGCTTATTAATTATTAGGCATCGGCAAACGTGCTATCCTCTAGTCAAATTGTACACACCAAGCTGTACAACTGGTACAAATATAATTTATTTCCGCATCGAAATCCACTCTATAACACAGCTTTACTCTATAGCTAACTCTATAACAACATACTCTATAGCTGGAATCCTAATCAATAGGCTGCACAAATATGTTTAGACTAATATTAATCGCCAATGTCGCACATATTATCTGCACATATTGCCCAGAGATTATTATCACAGAACATCATTAAAATTTATAAATCCTGAAGGCGTAAGGAAGTAAGAAATCATTTCACTCGTAGTGTTTGCCCTGATGAAGGATTTGGCTGTTGGTGTTTGGGAGGCACTAGACTTCAAGGCTAGATGACCGCTCTCATTCAGTTAAGACTCCCAGCTGGGTTAGTGGTTGTGGTTATGATATCTGCGCTCTAATAAACTATCTTAAAATGACGGGATTGAGATCTTTCGGCCATATTGGAAAAGTGTCTGGATTTGTGTACGATTTTGTAGTCAATCATCAAATTGGTCACTAAAGGTGAAAGAACGTTTTTGATTGGTCGCTTTAGACGTAAGAAAACTTTTGAATGCTTTTGATTTGCCTAATTGTTATAGAAATTATTTAGAATGCTTAAATTAAAAACCTTCTAATTTGAAAAATTGTCTCTCATCCAATAGCTAACTCAAAAAGAGCAACAACGACATAATTGGAGCGCGAATGGCCTCTCGGTTAACATCGAACATAAGCAAACAAGGACGAAGAGTCATGTAGCAAGCTTTTCCAGCTAATTATAACTTCTTCGGTTCTTGCGCTAAAGACAACAAACTTCAATTAACGGAAGGCATCTCTTTGTACTCAGCATGTTAACTGTAATTGCATTATATAGGGACTAACTGCTACCAATAGAGTCATCCGGTACTTTAAGTTATTTCTAGAGGATTTATTCACTTTCGTGAACTTGAACAGACGTGGTAAACCTAACGAACAGAGTTCTATCTAGCCTACTTTCTCCTTGAACCGTTTTTGTGATATTAAATTGAACTGTTTAATTTATTGAACTATTTTTTCTTTAGATTGATTTTGTCGTTACTTTGCTCAATGTCGCCATGAACAGCAGTAGTAGACAATCATTAATTATCTTATTGTTGTTGTTGTTGCCAGTGTATGATATGTAGGCCTATGGTATATAAGAGATGCTGCTGTAATCGAAGCCTAGATCTAATGTTTAATAGACATGAGCATATAATTCTAATTAACATTGATGTATCATTCCAAGGCCTTTGAAATGTGCTATTATTCACACAGAACTAAGTAAATATCTACACTTCTCTCTCTCTCTCTCTTTTTCTCTTTCTATTTAGTGTTCTGACAGACTGCAGGGCCACGATGCGTATTCCAAATCAGATTGTTTTAGCGCTCATGAATTTTGGAGAGCATTCCATTGGCACACTGGTTTTTCGACTGCGTTCTTTAAAGAATGAAATAATATATATGACGAATGAATTAATATACTGGCTGGAGCCTGTGTCGGTAAGATATTCGACCGCGGATCAGTAATAAATAATAGATGAATAAATGTTTAATAGACATGAGCATATAATTCTAATTAACATTGATGTATCATTCCAAGGCCTTTGAAATGTGCTATTATTCACACAGAACTAAGTAAATATCTACACTTCTCTCTCTCTCTCTCTCTTTTTCTCTTTCTATTTAGTGTTCTGACAGACTGCAGGGCCACGATGCGTATTCCAAATCAGATTGTTTTAGCGCTCATGAATTTTGGAGAGCATTCCATTGGCACACTGGTTTTTCGACTGCGTTCTTTAAAGAATGAAATAATATATATGACGAATGAATTAATATACTGGCTGGAGCCTGTGTCGGTAAGATATTCGACCGCGGATCAGTAATAAATAATTCAGGATGTGCGGAGTTCAAATCCTGGGCTCCCCGTCACTGACATCGCTTTCGAGTAAGGAAATTGATGTCAATATTAGCTTTACCAACTTTACTTGAGTATTTTATATAAAAGCCTGAGTCAGAAATCTTTGAGACTAATAGACGAGTCAGAATGATCAATGAAAACCGATCATTATAATATTTCGAACTGCCAGAATCGCGTGTTCGTAATGATTCATAATCCTTCAAGCGAAAGATGCATTGGTAATATTTCTGTCACGTCTTCTGAATAAGCCGGAGAAGATATAAATAAGTTGTGTTATGTTTAGGTTGTATATCTTCATAAATCATCTTTCAGGGAGACCTTCTACTAGAATAAAGGAGGAGGGAGGAAGCCAAATCTGTAGAGCTGGAAGCGTTGTGAACTGACGGAATGTATCAACAGCAGCAACAACAACAACAATAAAAGTGCTACTGTATGGCCCGGCATGGTCAGGCTATGATCGGGCTATGTATGATCAGGCTATGTATGATCAGGCTATGTATGATCCGGCTATAGCATGATCAAGCTATACACGTCAGCCGATGAACATTGATGAATATTTTCCTAAGGCTATTTTTGCAACTCACTTTTACCATTCCGCGGGGAATTTTTCTTTTCATGCAGTTTTATGGCGGAAAAGCCATCTATTACCACTCCATGGCAATCTCTGTCACTCCGCGCGTCACGTGACGAAGGCTTTCGCGCCGCAGACAAATGCTCGGCGTAAGCCATGGCTCACATAGTAATGGCGCTCATATCTGACAATACATCGAATAGGAAATTCTAAATGTATTTTTCTCAGCTCACTCAAAGGATCCTTTACAAATGCGTTCTTCAACCCTGAGTATGCTGAGGCCTATATGTTTCCAGTGTAGGAAAGCTACAGAAAATGTTACAACAACAACAACAATTATATTAATAATAATAATAACTTTTTTAACTTTTAATTAAATAAAGTCTCCTTTATATTATATTTTAGCCAAAGGCCCTATACAGAAAAGGGCATTAAAAATATTATTTTTGATTTTAAAGAAATAATATAGATATTAAAATGTGGTGGCTTAGGAAGGGATGAGTACAATTTTGAAGAATCAGTTTATATAGAAGCATAGCCTAGCTTGCATGCATGAGGACTACGCCTATAGCCTATAGGGGATTCTCAGGCCTATCCAGGAGTAAGAAGGAAGTCCAGGACTACAGCTCTAGTGGAGACACGGAAGTCCCATAGAGCCGAGTACTCTGGAAACACCAACAGTAATAGTAACAACAACAACAACAGCAGAATTAAAGCGATACTGTTGTCCACGACAACATTCAGCGCTATGGCACCAAATCTAATCCTATGAGCAGAGTGTGGGGTCAAAACAGTGCGAACCAAATGCGGAAAGAATATGCCAGTATACCTGACTCAGTAGGTCATCACCTTTATACAATGGAACTCTACCGCAGCGGCTGATACGGACGTCAAACGCCTGGCAGAATTTTGAATACTATTCTCTGCCATATCGTTTGAGTATTACAGATTTATAATCCAATTCCAACAAACGCGTTTATCTCGAGAATTTCATATTTTATGAATTTCACATTTAATGCTATTTTATATTCAATGCATTCATCTTGATTTGTTTTGGATATATTATGACGATTATGAGTTAGTAATAAAAAATAGGCCTATGTATTTAGAACATTTAGGTGGTATTTAAAGTGACTTACCTTTTAAATGTTACACATGTGCCCTATCATAAAATAGTTCAGCTTGTGAAGGGTATTTACTATTTTGGAAATCCATGAAATATCACTTGAAGTGGGCTAATAAACATATTCCTTACTGTTTTAGTTTTAATTTTCCACAGACCAAAACAAAAAAAAAAAAAAAACACATTAACGTATTTAATATTTATTAGTTTCTTAACATATTAACAACATAAAAGTCAGAAAACAGGATTAAAATACATGAATAGTGGCACCTGTGGAAAATTAAGAATGGTTCACTACACAGATCCAACTAACACCCTTATAATCTCTAAACACAGTGAGTCATTCAGAAAGAAAACCCCACGATGTTAACGATTTAACTGAAAGCTACGCTGCATACAATATAAGTAGTAGTAGTCGTCATATGCACTTCTGCGCACCGATGTGCGCAAGCAACACTTGCAATCGTAGGTAAGAGAAAAAGAAGGCAGCACACAAGTCAAACGTTCAGGCCATAAATCAAATATATCGTTTCAGTCTCATCCTAATTCCACTCTGCTGTATATTTTAAATAAGAGTAACTTCTAAAAATAAATATACCCACGGTTCGTTGAACGTCTGGAAAAAGTAAGAGCCTGAATCTTCAAAGCAAGTAAAGTTGCGCCAGAGTCAGCAACATTCCGTTTATCGTCCGCTAAATCAGACGACAAAGCAGATTCAAGTCAGCTGCAAATGCTCGTAGAAGACGACTAATTCAGATAATGAGGGAGGATGGAAATGACGAAGTATAAACTACAGATTCACTAACTAGAGAAATTTAAAATCAGATGACAAAGACAAAATCATTTCATAGCTTTAAAAAGTGTTCACTATAAGTAGTCTGATACACTGTAGCCAAATTGTGATGTATAGAGTTGTTGAAATTTTTCCCTATAACAAAATCAGATAATTTTTAAAGAAGTTAGATAAACAAGTAGATATTCATATAAAAAATTACATTATGCAGAAATATGTCAAAATCATTGGCTATAAAATGTATATGTTTATAAACCAGTTATGCATATGCTGTGCTGGTTTCCTAACATCTATGGATATTTTCTTAACACCAGTGCGAGCCTAAATTTCTTTAGCATCTAATGTATACACGAATTGAATGATTACTTAGAGCAGTTACTGTTGGGAATTACTGATAGTTTATACTTATGTCTTTACTATTGCATTTTGAAACCAATATATCCTACATGTCCATAATGACACTATCATGTCTATGTCAAAGTACATTAAATAAAAAGCTATACACACATAATAGTGAAATGATCAATAACGACAATATCTCTCATTTTTTAATACCACATATATAAATCATTATATAGTTTAGTCCATTGTACATTTACCGGTGAAGTGAATGTCCGAGATAATTATTCGTTCATTTCGCCCGGGAATCAAAACCATTACGTGTTATAATTAAAAATACAAAAAATTGTACGAAATTCTCACAAAAACCTAGCAGCGAGGTTATTAATAATATAGTTGAATCGATAGAGAGATCGTTAAATAACACGTAAATTGGAAAAAGTCACACATAGCAATCATAGCCTATACATTCTACAATCTACATAACACATATTTCTAACTACACAGGGAAAGTACCTGAGAGGCAGATTCTTCAGTGCATCACATAGAGCGGGACGAGTGCAAATAAGCCGAGTGTAACACGATTACACAGCACGAGAATTAAATCCAGAAAAGTCTAACATTTCAAACACGATTCTTTACCCAACGTTGTATCTCGCGATGAATAGAAATGGACGTTGAATAGACCTACAATTACATCCGTAGGGACAGCTCAACGCAGATATAACAGCTTGGTTTGTACACTTCGTGCCATCTGCTTACGCAGCGGCGTGTATTGCTAAGACGTCCCTGACATCAACATAGAATGAGAAAATGGACACGAAACCTTTATAATTAAATCTTTATTATAAAATCTTTAATATTAAATATTTATTATTAAACATTTATCTATCGCATGGCTTTTCTCTACAACTGAGCGTTTGAGACTGACAAAGAACACGTATAAGAGTCAGCTCATTAATTCCAATTTCACCTAGCTGAATAGAGCCCTCATTTCAAATTCCATAGATCAGGAGAGAAAGTCAGAGAAATGCAGAATTCTGCAGATCACACAATTGATTAGTACTAATTACTTCACAACATAGTATTACTTCTTAGCAGCCTCAAAATGATATCAACTATTGTGTGTCAATTAGCACCAAAATTAGATACAAATTAAGAGTAACTTTTTGATAGCATGAAATCTGACAGCACAAGATCGTCCCCTTTCTGACATTGCCGTAAAAGTAGGGCCTGTATGGTATATTTTTCCTTACACAGCGGTGAACTGGGCACTTGGCAAACAACCAAAAAATAGTCACAAATCATAAGAACTGACAAGCACTCCGGATATTAATATAAAAGCTAAAATGGGATTATTGAGACCTATAGAAAAGGAATCCATAAAATAACGGTATTTAATATAGCAAGTAATAATGAATAACAACGAAAAGCACAACAAATCAACAGCAGCCGCATATTATTGCACATTTATTATAAATTTAAACAAATTCTAGACAAGTATTGTTAGCATGAACACACGTCAAACCTTCAGTAAGCTCTTACCAGTATAACGATCCTTGCATAATTATAGTATTGGCCACTGAAACCAGCACAACAAAAACTTTCTTTACATTTAACTTGTGTTGCATGGATTTGGGACTTTAATACCAATGTCATTACTGTAACCCACTCAAAATGTAGGATAGCCTTTAGGCAAATCTCTTATGCGTTTAATACACGATTAAGGGGGAAAGCACATCCCTTGCGCATGGACTACATATCATTGAAATCATTGAAAATATCTAAATACTCTAAATCTAGTCAATATCTTTCTTATCTTTTCATTTCTTAAATAAAAAAACTTGCTCGTACATATCATAAACAATTTCATAGTATATAGTAATTATCTAATAACATTATATATTATATAATAATATTCAATACAGAAATTATTCAGTTATAATACAACTTAAATGCCCAATGTTGATTGATCAATAAAACATAAGCATTGATTGATTTTTAGTAATTCTATAACTTTTTGTATTCCTTTAACATTGATCCAATTCACTATAAATTAAGAAAACTACAAATTAAATTAAAACAAGGACGTCTTAGGCTATATTGCATGGTTTGATTAATATTTATTTTCCTCGAACAATGATCACAATAATATAACTTATTGGCAAAGTGAACAGCAAAATATTGAATAGCACAAATCTTTCTCTTAGTGCACTGCCTACTGGCAGGTCCATGGTATATAACGCCTCTACGCTTCTCTGTCCTTCGCTTTCCTCTTCATGTCCACATATGAGTGAATCTTTATAACATCTAACATTCGTAACCTCGGCCTGCCTCTGCCTCTACTTCCTTCAATTCTGCCTTCTATGACCTCTATTAGTAGACTTTCCCCCCTTAGAATGTGTCCTATCCAACTCTTCTTCCTATTTATTAATACATTTATCAACTGTCTATCTGTACCAACTCTCTCTAGAACTTCCTCATTTGAAACCTTTCGAGTCCAGCTAATCCCTTCCATTCTTCTCCATATCCACATTTCCAATGCCTCTAGTTTCCTGATATCTTCCTTCCTTAAGGTCCTTGTTTCACATCCATATAATAGCGCAGTCCAAATCAACGTTTCCAATATTTTTATCTTTGTGTCCTTCATTAGACTTTTTGTGAAAAGTTCTTTCATATTTCCTATTACACAAATATGCACAATAAATTAACCACTATAATGTGCCACCATACAGCCAATTGTCATGGATTAACGCTGACTACATGATTAATATACAATTTTACGAATGAGTCAGCATCAGACGAAGTCAGGGATGTAATAATGTGGCGCTACCCTGTACCAATAGCCTTCAATACAAAATAGAATATATTATGGCGAATATGGTCCATCTAATAACAAATCAGTTTCTAGCATTAACAGTGCTTAGCCAACATTACGATCAATTCATAAATAAACACTATTATATTAAAACATAAATGGATAGGATAGAAATATGGGGGAGTTTTATATCAAGGACCTGCCAGTAGACAGTGTACTGAGAGAGAGAGAAATAAATACGCCTAGAAAAAAATAACGAAAAATAAAGAGAGGGGAGAAAGAAAGCTTTACAAAGGAAAGTGTCTTTGCAAAAACACTGACGGTGAAAACACATACAGTCACAACTTCGTTTAACTTTTTCAACTCTTAACGTCATCTTTCATTAAAAGATACATCACTAAACTTAAGAGAAAGGAATGGGGAATTCCGAGAACTGCATAATGATCTGAAATCTATATAATAAAGATCTGCAGTTAGATCTACAGTACTGAATCACTAAAATTAACTTCATCCATGAAATAAATTAACGGGGATTTAATGCTGGTAGTTTATTCTAATAATACTAGAAGCTAAATTTAAAGTAACTAATACTATGTAGAGCGTTTTAAACACGGTATCTGATAATCAATCAGAAAAAGCACATGGGAGTCTATAGTCAGGCGATGCGGAGAACGTAATATGTATTATATAAAATAATTGCTTGCGTTACAAGTCTAGCTATAAACTATACACGTATCGAATTTATCCTAAGCACTTGGCTACAATTACAAAAAACATGAAAAGTGATAGTTATTAGATTCTAGTACTTTTCTGAGGAAATACAAATGAAGGCCGTATTGCACTCAGTTAATATAATTCATACAATTTTGTTGAAGGCAGCTTATATACTGAGCTACATTTTGGCACTTCATTTTAGAAAATACATAGCTCCTGTAAGAGAAAACTGCCTTTTGATAATTTTATTTCATCGACTTTGCACGACAACAGTATATTACGAAGTCTTTATTATAATTTTTGCAGAATGCTCTAAAAATGCACAACTTTCAAAAAGTCTTATGATGTGTGCTGTGGGGACGTCCCTGACATCTTCCTTGAATGGGGAAAAGGACATAAAACGTTTTTATCATTATTGCTATTATTATTATTATTATTGCTATTATTATTTGTAGTTTACATAAAATCTACAAACTCTCATCAATTTCAAGAACTTAAACACTTCACTCAGAATTTCAGTTTATAAATTTTCTAACATGGCTGCAACAAAGAACCAGTTTTAATATTCATTCAAATGCAGATAGTGCATATATCTACCAAAAATAACCTATTAAATCTAAGCGTATAAATATAGTATAAAAAAATCAAGGAGCGAGACAAAGCGAGTATAGAAATTTAGAATACAAATAGCAGCATATCGATATTTACAATAAATTATGTTACTAAAAAACCCACAATTAATTTATGACATCAAGAAAAGCAAATCTTATGCCATGACAGTCTGACAGCACAAGCAAAAGGGCAAGTCATGCTACTGCTATACGTAGTTGATCTAGTAGAAAAAAGAATAGCCATGCACTGTTTAAATCTACGTCGATATGGGTACTAAGTACATATTCAATACAGCCAGATTTATAACTAGCGAATGCAAATCGTACATGTTAACACTGTAAATACAAAAGAAAACATATTTACTACTACACAGAGACAGCAAATACACATTAATCCAGACGTCGCATAAGTTTTGATAAAATATTAGTCCGTATATTGACAGAAAATTAAATTTAGCGAGATCAAAACTATACGGAATTACACTATTTTAAACAGAGATAATCTTAACATGCATTGAATGCAAAAATACTTAAATTTCTACAAATTTGCAAAATTGGACAAAACATTAATTACAGCAATAGCATTATTTTACCAGTACATTGAAGTATATATATGAAGTTCTTGCAAATAAACGAGCCACGTACAAAGAAAACCCAAAATGGCTAATCCACAAATATGTGCAGCTGATGATTATTTTGCTAATGTGAATCAATATGACCCTTACTGTATGCCTAATATAAAAACACCACTCTTAATTAAGTCTTGTAGCATACAATTGGTGTACCATAATACGAGATATATTATTCGCTGACTACAATTTATTTATTTTTGATCTATATTGATATGCATATATCAGCAATTAATAAATTTGTTATAAAAAGTAGCATTAACATCAGTGGTAGCGGCATAACTGTAGATATGGTAGACATAGGAGGTGCTATATGTGCTTCCTACTTGAGAAAACGTTTTACACAACCAAGAATACCTTAAAGTTAATGTAATTTGATATTACTCTCACAAAAATAGATATGACAAATCATTAACCGACAAAGCTAAATTATTAGTGTGCAGAGCAATTTGCGAACGTATTGTTATTGCTTTAATATTTACTGCGAGAAAGACAGATACAATAAAAATATTATATTACCTTAATTTAGTAGCCTTACAAAATAACAAAACATCTAATATTTCTTCATTTTGTTTTAGATATTTCAATAGACGTGCATGAATTCATAACGTCGTTCTGTTATTGTAACGCCAGCAAGCTGATGTTCGTGATAGAATCATAGAATGAGGAATAATGTTAAAGCCCTTATTGCTATTATTATAGTAATATATTAATTTTCACAGATATTATATTATACATTTTCACTATATATTCATGAACACGTATAAGTACAAGCTTGCAACTACGAGAAAATTACACAAGCTTAGAGTAACAACACCGCTTAGATAAAAATACAGGAAGACATAGTCCTACACGTGCACAGGAATCTGTTATTGCTTGTTAGTGCTTATAAGCCGATGCGCTCATACAGTCTGTGAAGCTAGAAAACAACAAAAGAAAAACACTTAATTAGTTTATAAATTACTTCATAATTATAAAGAGAGTATAAATAAGCTAACGTTTATAACTAATAAATGTTAAAGGATAAAGCAAAGTTTAACTTCGGTTTCTAGCTCAAAAGTGTCAGTAATACGTATAATCTTCACATAACGTATAACCGTCATAAGGTATAACTTCATTTAAAAGCTACGTTAAGATAATTATTTACTAAATAAATCATATACATAATAAATACACGTAACTCTATAAAACCTAAGATACATTTTACTGGTGTTAACATCGTTGATTTTTCTAGAGCCACCTTTCTGTGAGCAACAAATAAATGTAAAAATCCACATTAATAGGAGAAAGTTATTAATTTAAGAAATGCATTGTAAATAAAACACACTACAGACATTTTTTAAAATTTATTGCTACACAGTACGTAGCTACCATTAAGATACTCAACTCACCTATAGAGCAACAGCCCTGTTTTCAACTACAGACCCAGCCATGCAGACGTCACTCCCGCCAGATCGTATGACGTCAGAGTAATTGACAGGTGTCAAGCTGGCTGAAGGCGTGGCATAAACTGACACTAGACTGACAGGTGATGAAGTCATATTAGCCGACTGACCTTCGCTCAGCATGCTAACCGACGGCGTCATGTAAGCAGATATAGAGGGAGATATTAGACTAGGAGACACAACGTTAGACACGGGGGACATGTACACCGATGGAGAGCTGGACACTCGCGGGTTCTCAGTAACGTCGCCTTTAGGAGGTTCCGCTGCCGCAGTGGATCCGAGACTCAATGACGTCATCGGTATTCTAGTGATTCCATCATGGAATGATTCGTGATTATTGCCTGAAAATAACAATAAATGTTTCATCCACGCAGCCAAGAATGACTCCAGGGACTAAAAGTACACATACTAACATTAAAACTACACATTCTAACATATCTGACATCATCCTTGTATGAGGAAACGGACGTTAAACCTTAATTATTTGTTATTATTATTGCATTACAGCGCGATAGTCAACATGATTGCTGGTGATTATAGGAAGCACTCCGACAACATACATATTTTTTCTGAGTCAAACTTTCTCAATTTATAAAGTTGTATTCTGCATAAATTAATATCAATTATTGAAGGAATTGACAGTTATAAGTTTAACTATCTAAAGGCTCCATTCAGCTGTAGGTAAGGATAAGCCATTTGTGAAAGGATTAACTCGTTAATCTAAGGAGTTTTCTTTGTAGAACGTGAATACTAACATGTGAGCAGGAATATGTACCTTGGTTCAGCCAATTGGCAGAACACTGGAGAGAGAGATAAGTTAAACTAGGTTCTATTTACAACAGATTTGGTAAACACACACACAAATATAGGCGCAGTTTTATAAATTTAGCTTACATATATATATATATACATATATATATATATATATATATATATATATATATATATATATATATATATATATACACAATTATACATGTATATTAAATATATATATATATAAGTAAAACTAGGTTCTATTTACTACAGATTAGGTAAATACACACACAAAAATGTAGGCGCGGCTATATAAGTTTAACTTATATATATATACAGACTGGGACAAAAAAAATAATCCCCTAGCGAAATCTCAATAATTTTAACAAAACTCAAAATATTTGTACAAAATTTTTGGAGCTTCTACCGGAGGAATTTCTGCGTATAACCTGCAAATTTGGTGGAAATATTTTTAGTAGTAACGAAATTACAGCATTTCTAAGAGAAAAGTGCAAAAATCAATTTCAACAAGGCTTTTCAAAATGTCAGTCATTCTTTTTTAAGAAAATAAAGAAAAAACTGAAAAGGAATATTTACTTCAGTGGTGGAGTATAGGCCTACACTACCTTGTTGGCTGCTCCAATAAAAGATGCTTAAAAGTCTTTCTTCTGTGAAAATTATTCCAAAATTTTGAAGAAAATTTCCGATACTTTTGTGTAAGAAAATTTCCGATACTTTTGCAGTCAAGTATCTTACCGACTTCGCCACCGGGAAGTCAGTAAGATACTCGACCGCGGATCAGTTGGTGCGGGTTCAAATCCTGGGCTCGCCCGTCACTGACATCGCTTTCGAGTGAGGAAACTGACGTTAACCTTAGCTTTACTTTAGCTTTAAACAAGCCTTGTTGAATTGATTTTAACACTTTTTCCGAAGAAACGCTCTATTTTTGTTACTTCTGAATATATTTTCACCAAACTTGCAGGACATAGGTAGAAATACCTCTTCTAGAAGCTCCAAAAATTTTGTAAAACTATTTTGAATTTTGTCGAAGTTATTAAGACGTTTGGTAAAATAGGCCTTGCTAAAATTGATTTTTGCACTTTTTTCATAGAATCGCTGTAATTTTGTTACTGCTCAAAACATTTTCATAAAATTTACAGGTTATATGCAGAAATTCCTCCTCTAGCAGCCTAAAATTTTTTTTACAAATATTTTGAGTTATATTAAAATTATTGAGATTTCGCTAGGGGATTATTATTTTTTGCCCCAGTCTGTATATAAAATATGTATAAGTTAAAGTAGGTTCTATTTACCTGTTTGACAGAGTTCTCGAGTGCCGATATTGTTACAGTTACTCCAGGAGGACGAATGCCCCTCAGGGGGCTCATCAGGGGTGCCCCAGGCATAGACTGCTGCACCAGGGGGCGGCCTCGTCGTTGTGTTCTGCTCTGACCACGTGGCGTAGGTCAAGGTCGTCTTGTGTCGCTCAGTAGTGTTCAGCGTGTTCAGCACCGGGCCATCAGAAACATCAACATACGCCAGACCACGCCGATCTATTAGACTGTTTAACAATCAATCAAATCAATCAACCTATCGTTTACTAAATCAATTAGTCCACCAATCATTGAGCTAATCAGTCAATCGATCTATTAGACTGTCTAATAATCAATCAAATCAGCCTATCGTTTACTAAATCAATTAGTTAATCATTGAACTAATCAGTCAATCGATCTATTAGACTGTCTAGTAATCAATCAAATCAGCCTATCGTTTACTAAATTAGTCCAACAATCAGTGAGCTAATCAGTCAATCGATCTATTCGACTGTTTAACAATCAATCAAATCAAATCAACCTTTCGTTTACTAAATCAATTAGTCCACCAATCAGGGGGTTGATCGGATAATAAATCAATCGGTTTAATCAATCAGCCAATCAATCAATAAGTTAATAAATCAATCAGTCAGGGAATAGAAGGAATCAATGAGCAATTTTAGTTGCTCAGTAAAACTTTGCACAGGTCACATAAGTTTACTGACATGCGAAAAACATTTTGTCGCTCTGCAAAATTTGCTTAGATTCGTTCAATCAATTCTAAATCAAACTGTTCAGTTGATTCTCATATCAGACGATCAATCCATAGTATGTGTGGGTTCAAATCCTGGGTTCGCCCACCATTGACAACGCTTTTGAGTGAGGAAACTGACATTAACATTAGCTTTACCAGTTCTTTTATTTCAATAACTTTGAAGTGGTAACGATTCCAAACAGCTATAAACTAGTATCCAAACACAGAGTTCATGTTTGTCCAAATTCATGACAATTTCTTACGAATTATGCACTAAGTTATCACAATTTTGGAAATGAGTTTCTAATTAACTCGATATTCAAAATGAAATAAACTGTAAATAGAAAGCAGCGATACCTTGGAGGCAGAGGCCCACAGACAACTTCACAGTAGTTTCTGCACAGCGAGTCATGACCGTAGCTTATTACCAAATTCTCCTGCCCTGAGGTTTTCTTAATCTACACAACATCATCATCATCATCATAATAATCATCATTGTCTTCCATTTAATTCCAGTTTAACTAGTGTCGGGATGCAAATGGACGTTCTCCACTTCTCTTTGTCCCATATCATACCAAAATCTCTTCCATTCGTTTTAGAAAATTTTGTGGCAATTTCAGGAGCCTAGGCGCTCACCAACCGAATGCCCATTCTGACGTTGGTTTGGATCTTAGTGCTGTAGTCGCCTTCTTCGACACATGCAGTCACCGGTTGGTCTATTCTTCAAACAACCCGGACACAACACGGGGAATAACAACACGGGGAAAATCTACACAACAAATAACACAAATTAAGGACAATAATAGCTATAGAAACGATGAAGCAGTAATAATTAGAGATGGGAATTTTATGAATTTCCAGAGTTCGGGTTCCGTTCAGTTCGTTGAAAATGAAAGTTCGGTTCGGTTCGGGTTCGGTTAGCAGTTGACAATTTGAGAGTTCGGTTCGTTGAAAATGAAAGTTCGGTTCGGGTTCGGTTCTAACAAGGGTTCGGGTTCGGCTTGCTTTCCAACTCGCAAGAGTTCGATTCGAGTTCGAAATAGTTTGGTTTGGATAATGTTGCAATTGTTTAACTTTACTTATAATAATTATGGTTATGACAAACATGTTTAAAATAGTTTATGGTAAATATGCTTGAAAATTAATTCAGTCATAATAGCTGCCACATTTTTTCACCTTGGCAAAAAAATATGACAATGAAAAAAGGATAGAAGTGGCATTTATTCCTGTACATTTCTTATTTCATTTATTGTTAGTTGACCAAAAAATGTTCATAATATAGATAATTAGCTTTATTATTGTATCTGAAATATTTTCCTTGATTATAACGAGCAAATAGAATGCTTCATCAATTTTTAAATTTTTATTGTCACTATAGGCCTATATATTAGATACGTTTATAATTAAGTGGAAACGTCTTGGCTAAAATTTGATCCAATATTTCAGAGACAAAGTGCAATTTTGTAACATAAAAATGTCAAATAAAGATGATTTAGTAAACACGTGTACTTCCATAGAAAAATTATCATAATATATACTGTTTGCTATCAACGGACCAGTAATAAGCTTCATAATTTACCTTAGGGTTTCAAATTTTAAACTCTCAGATCAAAAATTATGAAGTTACGAAAATAGTTATGGAATTATTGCATTGCTATGGTGCAAAATTATTTACTCCAGATAGCCTTAACACATACAGAATGTCATATATAATTATTCGTAAATCTGGCTGCAAAAATATTAAGGTAGCACACTAAAATTAGGAAAAAATTCATAATTTGAATTTAACAAGAACAAATCCACCTAGCTTGAGTCAAGCATTTTCAGATTTTTATGGAATACTCTCATCACGTTTATCTCTTTGATGCTAATCTTCATTCCATATTTCAATGCCGTATCATTCAGACTATCCATTATCTTCGGTAGGCCCGTCTCGCTTCCCCCTACCATTCCTTTGTACCGCTACCATTTTAAAATTTGTGTCGGAATCAGCCTTACCTGAATATACGTGTATGTTGTTAGATACTGCTAAGACATGTAAATGAAAAAACTAATATATATTTGTATTGTTATCTTTATTTTATGTCAGACTGGTGAAGAGGAGAGGAACTCCAAGAGTTTGGTTCAGTTCGATTTGGACGAAGTCTGGGTTCGGGTTCGGTTCAGGTTCGGCCAGAGTCTTGGTTCGGGTTCGGTTCGGCCAGAGTCTGGGTTCGGGTTCGGTTCGGTCAGAGTCTGGATTCGCGTTAGGTTCGGTTCGGTCAAAATTCGAGATTTTAGGGTTTGGTTCAGGTTCGATTCCCATCTCTAGTAATAGTAATAATAATAATAGTAATGCCACCTGCTCCAGAGTTTGTATACAATGTAATTTTTCCAAGAAGCAAATTAACTCATTCCTAGTATCAAATAATAGGGTTAACAATAATAACAGATTTTAGTTTACTTATAATTCATGGAACATGTACAGATAGAAACAATTAATTTAATAGATATTACCTAAGACTAAATTTTTCTTAAAGTAAGAAAATTTATGGAAAAAGCCTAATAAATAAATGAATATAGTTAGTCACAAACAGGCCAACTAAAAATATAATAACGGATAAATAACCTCACAGTAGCAAAATGTTTCAATATATAAAAAGCTTATTGTATTACGATGAAGACATCCTCAGCAATATTAACTTAAATGTAGAAAAACTAAATTAGTAAATTACTAAATAATAAGAAATAAATTAATAATTTTAGAATAACAGTATAAACAGATTCAAAACTGACAATAAAATTAAAAATTCCTAACATAGATTAGAATCATTAAATTACCTAAACTTATATTAGATTGAACAAATCGGTCATATGAAAAAGACATTCAAAACAACGATCTAATCAACATTATCATTATCATCTTTTTCCCCGTGTTTCGCAGTTTAACTAGGATCGAGAAAAAATATTTTAAAAAATTAAATTAATCGATCCAATCAAAACTAAAATTTCAATAAAACGTGGGCAGTTCTTACATCTTCATTTGTAGTTACATTGCAGACAGCCAAGTAAGTGTGGAATCCAGCCAAACCAAACACAGACCAGATGGAGAGAAAGGCTATCACAGCTTCTAATAAAGTGATCAGCTGTTATGGATCTCAACAAAATTGGTCAAATATTATATTACTTATTTACAATCTTTCTCTATCTTAGTGCATGGCCTACTGGCAGGACCACGGTATATAATGCCTCCACTCTTCTCGGTCTTGCGTTTTCCTCTTCATATCCACATACGAGTGAATCTTTAAATCACCTAACATTCCTAATCACGCTATTATTACTCGTGCTAGGTTTTTAAAATTATTAATTTTATTTACGCATATTAGCAATTACATCACAACATACAAACTAGCAGTGCAGAAGAAGAAAAAATAAACTTTACAGAATAGATAAAAATATCAACTGATAAATAGTAGGGAACAAATTAGCGAGATCAGAACTTTCATGTGTGCATGAATTAAATACTAATCTGTAATTAAGAGGAAGAGAATGAAAACTTGGTAGAACAATAAATTTATATACTATATGTTGAATTATGCATATTATATTATTTGTAAATCTTAATAACAATAACATAACTATATTGAGAATAATTAAAATTATAATTCTAGCAAGAGAAAGATCTTGGGTATTTAACCATATAGTCCAAAACATTAATTTATAACAAATTTAAGTAGTAGTAGATATAAATTTAAGTATAAAGATAAAGTATATTAAGTATTCCAGATTCACCTTACAAATGTTATAAATACCACTAAATATTATTAAAAATTTTAAACAGTATTCAAGAATTTAATAAAACATAAGGTTTTACTTTATAAAGCCTTTTTACGCATACTTCATACTTTTATAATTCATCAGGAAAAAACGAACATTTCAACAAATCCCGGCCAAATTCAAAATAGCAAAGTTAAAGGATATCTCGTAGGTGATTCCTTTAAAGCAGTTACAAAGTCGCTATTTAGAGATTCTGAAACAAGAGCAAATCAAAAGTACTAATTTATTTTTTAAGATATTAGAATGTTGACATCAATAAAACTGTAATTTTATGACAAATTCTTCGACAACATTAAAAGAACTTTGCAATTTTAATATATAATGAATGCTTTCCATTATTGAAATATAAATAAAAAGAGACTTGTACCAATATCTAATAGTTGACAAATGAATTCGCAATATTCCAGATCTGAGAATACACATATTTATAAATATACTAAATTTGTTATACAGGTATTTAAAATTAAATTTATAATACAGGTATTAAATTTTAAATATAATTTAAAGTTATATAAACATAACTTTAATTACAATATAATGGTGGCAAGCGACCACAGAAATCTAAAAGAGTAACATTTAAATAAATTTTACAGCCATAAAATAAAAAGATTTACAAATGAAACAAACACAATGTCAAATTCAATATATAAAATAAGTAATTTCAGACATATTTTACTTACTGAGCACTAATGTAGTTACAGAGAAGCACAATATGAGTGTGCAATGGAGTGATAAGAATACGAGAAATAAATAAAAGTAGCGATAATTTCTTCTGCCGATACAGTTGCCAACCCAAGGACAATGATGATCAAATCGTTCTGAAAGTACAAGTAATGCATAGGAACTATTACGCAGCTCAAATTTAAACATTTCGTTCATTTTTATTAACTGCAATAGAAAATGGCCCATGCAAATGATAAAAAGTTCAAAAGAATATGGCAACAAAATAATGCTACCATAAAACATTTTCATATCGCAGTGGAATCACAAGCAAACATAGCTTTAGGAGGTCAATAGTTGAACAAATTCTTACATGAGTCATGCAGAGGTTCATTCCAGTATTCTGCCAACTTCAGAGATCATCGTGAATGTATCTTCAATGGATGTTCATGAACATTCATTGAAATCTTTCATAAATGTTCAAACAGACTAGTAGAATAACTTTCATAACCTGCTAAAGAGAGTAAAGCACCTCGCTTGTCAATCAATAAATCAATAAGAATTTAACGTCCGGTTCCTCGCCATAAGGCAATGTCTCGCCATAAGGCAATGTCAGGGACTTCTCTAGCAGACTCTACACATCAATATGTCTTCAACCAAACCGATTTCTGAACTCCTGATGAGTGGTTTTAGGTGTAGATCTCGCTTTCAAAACAACATGGTTACCAACAACAACATACAACGTCGAAAGCATGACCTACCAACGCAGTTATCACAAATGCTGCAGTGAGATGAACGTGGTGGACGGAATATCTTACACGTAAAGCAGTACTTGAGCTTGACCAGCTGACCATTAATGACCACTTCTCTAATCCTGGGAGGTGGTCGATACACACCATCTGGTGACAGATCTATAAATATCATCATCATAATCATCATCATCATCATCATCGTCATCATCATCACCATAATCCTCCCTTGAATCCCAGTTAACCAGGGTCGGAATACAAACAGACTGTCTCAAATCCTCTCTGTCCTACACCACACCACCAGTCAATCCCCTATTTGAGATATTTCCATTTGTTTAAATTTTATAGCAATTTCTGAAGCCTAGGCGTTCACCAAATAATGCCCTTTCTGACGTTGGTATGGATCTTAGTGCTTTAGTCGTCTTCTACAACACGTGCAGTCACCGGTTGGTCAATTCTTCAAACCATCCGGACACAACACGGAGAACTATAAATATCATCACAAGGAATAAATACATGGTAAATTTTAAAATTAGTAAATTGCAAACTTATACTGTTAAAGCTTATGAAATTATTAATAAACTCATTTGATTAAAGATACAACTCTTAGAAATTCTTAATGAATGATGAAATGGTAGATAATTTAACATTCAATGAGCACATCCGACATTGCAAGACCTCTGCTTAAATTTGTTCAATCTATTGATCTTCTAAACACAATCTACAGCATATAGAGCTGTATAAGTCCCCAAGAATATAAAGAAAGAAGTAGAAAATTTACATACCAAATGCAAAAATTGAAGATTACAATGTCTACAGACTAACCTACAGAATGAATACGGCAAATTTAAGTTGTATTGCCTAAAGATGACAGAGAGAACCATGATCATTTATTTGATTTGTAACTGAATTAAAATAAAATAAAAAGATGACGTACCGATCCGCCGCTCAGTTTGTTCCCACTCGTCCTGAGTGGCCCGGGGTATGATGCCAGGGTCACTGAACGCAGTACGAAATAGAGCACTCATAACAAATATAAACAACACCGCAGCAGCCACTGGTACAGCAGGACTAATCTGCAGAGCAAGGTACCTACAACTAAACAAAAAAACACCAATATACCTGCAGATATTTCCCATTTTGTGTTGGGGTCAGCACAGAAAATTTTTACCAACTGTAAAATACAAGTGTTTAATGCATTGACTTAGTAGAAAGACAATGACTTGACTGAAAAGGCAATTAAAGGCAATTAGAATCTATCTCAGATGCTATATTTCCCAAGCCAGATGATATATATAACTTTTATGAACATTATAAACAATTTACTGTTAAATTATATTACAACAATGAAACACTGCATAGAGATTTTACATTTGACCTCAAACAGAAGCAATTTGATCCTGAAATAGATTGGGGCACAAGTGATCATGCCACAGTCAACATTCTTTCATATAAATAATGGTAATACAAATTTAAGGAATAATATCATAAATTTATAAATCTTGATTTATTAATTTAATAATTGATTCATTAATTGCATGCGTTGCCAGCAAGGAGATCGCTCTCTCTAACATGAATTTGTCACTTGATGAATATTATGGATAGTACGCTTTCCCGAATCAGAAAAAGAGAGTTGGATATACTTACTCAAATGCAAAGAAGAGCGAAGAAGTAACGACAATTAATCCACACGTCAGATAGAACACGCCGGACTGTTTGCTCATCATCAGACGCCCATCGCAGAAAAATCTCGTCTTTCCTGGGAAAGTCTGCCATTTTTTAACCTGACCTGTATGCACGCAGGCAGTTTTAGCAGGAGAAGGATATCCTTCACTGGGGGCGGGGCTTAACTGCGAATGTACAACAGCTCTGTTAGCGGTAACCAATGGGGCTTCTTCAATGGTAGCCACGGAGCTATATGCACCACGATCAGCAGATTCTGAGCGCTTCACCATTTTTTATCTACATATATTCTACAAATAAAATAGAAACAGGTGATTAAAAATGAGTCAAAGTTATAGTTTAACCTTTTACAAACAAAAAAATTATTTTGCAAATAAATTCAGAATTAATCATTTGAAATACAAACAATTACAATTTGCTAGTAAACTGAGTTTACTAGTAAATTATTAATATTAGAGAATCCTGTACAAGGTATTCTAATATACAAATCACAATGCCTATATTATGCCAATTTATGAGGTCAATAACACAATATAGGATAAATAAGTATTAACTATAAATGGCAGATTCAAACATCAGCGCCAAAGTTACAGTGCCAAGTTACGTTAAAAAATTTTAAACTATCAAAATTGAATTTCAATTTTGATAGTTTAAAATTTTATAGAATGGGAATGTATTGGGAAAGGACTGGAGAGTACGTTTCATTTATGGAAGCATCTGATGATACTGAAGATAGAAGTTTGAAGTAAACTTCATAGAAGTTTGATTAATACCTTCTTACCTACAATCATGACCAGGAATGGTAATTCTGAGTTAGTGAAAAATATGTTTAAAACTAAACTTTCAAAGAAATCAATTAGAGTTAAATCTAAAATCCAAAAACTAAAGCCAAACTTAATGTTAGTTTCCTGCTCAACAGCATATCAGTGACGGGAGAGCAGTGGATTTACTCTGCACCTAATAACAACAATTAAGAATCCATTGTCGAACAACTTACCAACAAGCTACCGGTTCAGCTTACTGTATTAATATTGAATTTATTATACAATATGCGACTAGGGGCTCAGGCACTTGTACTATCATAAGTAGGATAAGTGTGCTTATCCCACTTATCCTTAATTGTCCTATGATTTTAATATTTTAATTTCTATGATCAAAATGAGGCTACATCTATGATCTATACTTATCATCATCAAGATCACTCAATGCACTTTTTAACGTTTTACATAAATATGTAAGAACTGATCAACATTCTGACCACATAAATTGACATAATATAGGCATTGTGATTTGTATATTAGAATACCTTGTACAGGATTCTCTAATATTAACAATATTAATACATCAATTAGATGAAATTCTCTTCCATCTAATCTTCGGAAATCTTCATTTGAAGCACATCATCCTTTGCTTTCCTATGATCAGTTCCATAGGCAGTTGAAGACCTATCTTTTCCATCTCGCTTTTCCATTCAGTGTCCATGAGCAGCGACCTGCGCCTAAACCTCCTTTTCTTTAATTCCCTTCACTATGGACTGATTTTCTGGATTTTGGAATTTGCACCGTTTTGGACCTTCTTTTTGCTCGCCGGCTTGATTTTGTCTCAATAGTGCTCGATGTTGTCACTGATGACAGTAGCACTCTAATTGTTGTTATTATTATTATTTAAACATTGGCCCACTTCATACAGTATTATTCATATTAATATTTTTAAATACCGAGTTAAAGGCACGATATCGCTACATTTTTATTTAAAATGCAGCGAGATCGTGCATGAACGTAACATTAACTAATGATCTTTTTATTTTAAAATGTCTAATAAAAATATAATTAGTTGATGTTCAATGCAGTTTAGAAATATAGTCCACGGATAAAATATTGTATACCTACTACGAACATGAATTTACTATTAGCATAATATTTATATTCAGCCATTATAAAGTTAAAAGAATTAATTGAGTTACCATCTGTAACATCAATAACAATTTATCAACAAATTAAGGTCCAATTTTAATTCCATTAATAAATAAAATACAATTTAATGTAAAAAGATAAACATCACGACAATATATCTATAGCTAGCGGACGATTATTAGCAGCTATTTTACAACATTTTAAATAATATTGTTTTTCATAATAATAATAATAATAATAACAACAATTAGAGTGCTACAGTCATCAATGACAACATCGAGCACTTTTGAGACAAAATTAAGCCGACGAGCAAAAAAAGAAGGTCCAAAAACGGTGCAAATTCCAAAATCCAGAAATTCAGTCCAAAGTAAAGGGAGTTAAAGAAAAGGTGGTTTGGGCCCAGTTCGATGCTCATGGACACTGGATGGAAAAGAGAGATGGAAAAGATATGTCTTCAACTGCTTATAGAACTGCTCATAGGAAAACAAAGGCTGAGGTGATTCAAATGAAGATTTCCGAAGATTGGATGGAAGAGAATTCCAGATCTGAGGTGCAGCATGCTGGAAAGAACGATTAGATAGCTTAGAGCGTGAAGGTAAGCTAGGTCTCACAAGAGTAATTAACTTAGAAGACCGAGTAATAGCAGCTGCATCACTTTAATCAAGTGAGACATACAAGTTTGTCCAGGGATGATGATGGACTTATAGGTTAACGAAGCTGTTTTGTAAATGATACGCTCTTTAATCTTTAGCCAGTGCAAAGACTGCAAAATAGGCGTAACATGTGAGTACTTGGAAATACAAAAAATTGCTTGCGCAAGAGAATTCTGAACAAACTGCAACCGATCAATCTCACAGCCAGGGAGATTTAAAAACAGGGAATTGCAGTAGTCCAACTTCGATTGCACAACAGCAGCACCAATTGTAGCAGCTGTCTCACGTGACAAATATGGACGTACTCGACGAAGATCACGGATATGGAAGAAACGTGCTTGTGAAGTTTTAGTTACGTGTTCGTGGAAGGTTAGTTGTTTATCAAGGATAACACCGAGATTTCTCACAGAAGAAACAGGTGATATTTTAATACCCGAAGATAACGAAAGAGTTTTCCTATTCAGCTTCAGAAGCTGTTGAGGTGTCCCGACCAAATGACCAACAAGAATTCATATAATGACCAACAAGAATTCAGTCTTAGATGGATTAAGTGCCAAGAAATGAGCAGACATCCAAGAGGATATTGACTGAAAACTTTGTTGCAGGAGGGTTTCAGCATTAGAATAAGAGTTAGGGGTGAAACAAGTGTACATTTGAGTGTCATCAGCATATAGTTCATGATCAAGAGAATGAGAAGAGATTAGAGTGCTTAGGGGTATCGTATAGAGGTTAAAGAGGATAGGACCAAGAACGGAGCCTTGAGGCGCACCATACTTTAAGTGAGAAGGCGAAGAGATGTACTCCATCACTTTCACACTAAAAGAACGATCCGTCAGATAGGAGGAAAACCAATCAAGAACAATTCCACGAACACCAAACCAGGAAGAAAGACGTTCCAGAAGAATATTGTGATCAATGGTATCAAAAGCGGCTGAAAGATCAAGCACACATAATCCAGTTACGCGTTGTGTGCACATGTCATTAACAATAGAATTGCACACAGATAAAAGCACCGTTTCAGTTGAACGATGCTTAGTATAAGCAGCTTGATGCTTATTAAATAGATCATTGTAAGAGAGATGAGTAGAAAGCCTCTGAAGAACAATTCTTTCAGTGAGCTTAGATATTATGACAGATTAGATATAGGCCTGTCATAAGATAAAGAATCAATATATATATATATATATATATATATATATATATATATATATATATTATATTCGTTTATTGCATGAAATCTGACATACCGCAGAAAACGTACACACACACAAATGGCAATATAGAAAGTAATAAACATAAGCAGACATTGTTTAAAAAAACTTAATAAGAGTCTTTGTATAGCATTCTAATTATAAAGTTCTTATCCATCAAAGGTGTGCGCTTAGATGGTAAAGAGAAAGGTTGAGCCCTCTCCCTGAGCTTAAAGTTAATATTATCTTTAAGCGGCGGAAGAAGCCGGTGCAGGACATGCTGTTTGTTACTGATGATAGCGTTAAACAATTTCTCATCTGCATCGGCAGCGATATCCGCAAAAGATCTTACTCAATCATAGAAGTTACGTCTTGTAGCATAATAATAATAATAATAATAACACGCATTATAGTGAAATGATCAACTACGTTGATATCTATCACTTTTAATACCACATGTTAAATTCGTTAGGCAATTTTGTCCATTTTCCGTGTAGCCAGTCCAGTGAATGCCCGAGATTTTACTCTCAATTTTACTCTCAGATCAGCGCGGACGGGAATCGAACCCACGAGGGTTCTAGTCACCTCAGGGTCTGTCATTTAAAACTTCATGACGTCGTTATCTACACCTCTAACCATTGCGCCATGGAGACATTGTAGCCTTCCTGAGGAAGGCTTCAAGGCGTTCACTCTCGGAGGAACCGACATACACCCCACCAAAATTGCGATGCATATGTTAACTTGGAGAGTACAATAGATTTAAAGACAGTGACAATTAGGTCTGAATTAAGACCTTTTGATTTTAGAATGCGAATGGGAAAAAGATTAGAAGAGCAACTGCTAATTATATCATCCACGTGGACAGAAAAGGAGAAGTTGGATTGCAGTGTGAAACCTAAGCACTTCAAGGTGTTGACTCTGACAATTCCATCTAGGAGCGGTGGCACAGAACTTGCTAGAAATCTAAATCGCGGAGGATGGAAAAGAAGTTCACGGGATTTCGACTTATTCAACTGTAGATTGTTCTTACTGGACCACAAGTCAATGTTAGCAAGTTCATCGTCAGTGGCATAAAGATACTGAGATGGGATAATGAGGTATGTATCATCAGCGAACTTAATAATGCCATTATCAGAGTGGATAGGTCTTAAATCCGAAGCAGTAATGGAATATGAAGCGGGACCAATAGCTGAACCTTGTACAACACTAGCTGAAATATTTGCAGTAGAGGATACATTGCCATCAAATTTAGTACAATGTAGACGGCCAGTAAAGAAACTAACAAGCCAATTATGGATGCAAGATGGTATGTCCAGATCAGCAAACTTTTCAATAACAGTTGAATGTCTGATCCGATCAAAAGCTTTGCTAGAACAATAACTCTGACAAAGGGATTACTTGACAACATTTGTGAGATACTCTGATAGAGTGCTATCAGGGCACCTGTGGTAGATCCGGTTGGCCTGAAAGTGAACTGGTCATATAAACAAAGTGTAGCAAGAGGACTTAATAGAGCAGGATAAATGTAAGTTGAAATGATGACTCTCTCGCAAAGTCTGGAAAGAACAGGGGTGATGGAGATAGGACGAAAATGGGACAGTGTAGAGGGTTTAGAAACTTTAGACAAAGGTATTATACAAGAAGTTTTCCACTGATTAGGGACAACAGACTGTGCCATGGAAGCATTAAAAAGTGTTGTTAGAGGTTGACAGAATACAGGAGCAGACACCCTGAGAAACCAGGCAGTTAGACCATCCAAACCAGTAGCGGTTGTTCAATATATTAAAAACTTGAAATTCAGAAAGTGATTTAAAATCGGCCTTAGAATTGGTACTTGTGAAGAGAGGCGCAGAATATTTAGGGTCAGCTGATATATTAGCATAATGATCGTTAAGGGAGTCAGCAGTGATGTTACCAGGAACTAGATGCTTAGATTTTTTCCCTAAACATTGCTTTACCATTTGCCAGAGTTCAACCGTTGATGAATCTGTATTGAGACGCGATAGCTGCTTAGAATTAGCTTTAGCAATAAGATTACCAATTTTGTTAGCAAGAGAGTTTGCCTTTTCAATCTTGCCAGAGCGCATCAGAGCATTCTTCCGTCGTAACAAACTCTTGATTTCTGGCGATACAAAGCTAGGGTCATTAGAGGTTAATGTTATTGTCTTTGGACGAAAGAAATCATCTTGCAGTTTCCGAGCAAATCAAATAAAACTCATCAAACATGTCTTGCACATCCAAGTCAGACATGTCTTTGAAGACATCATTGTTAGATAAGTAGTTAAGGTAACAAGCATTAAGAGAAGGGGATTTCGGGCGAAAAGTAACCCTATCTTTTAGTAGTACATAAAATTTGAGCACCAGAATAAGCTACAATAGCACTGTGGTCGCAAGTTACTGTAGAGTTAACGACCTTAATGCTATCAAAAAGATCGTCAATTGAAAGAATATGGTCAGTTGATTTTGACCTCTAGTTGGTTCTTTGGTTAAATCAACCAGACCCGTAATATGCGAAATTAAATTAGAATTCAACTGGCTAAAGTCACCCCCTAATATAGCATAATCAAAGTCATGTAATCTAAATAGTTGCTCATATGATCCTTCAAAAAAGGCAAGAAAGTTATCAATGCTATAAACAGGATTGGGCGGGTGATACAATGCACCCACAGCTATAGACTGAGATTTGTGAGAACATTTGACCCACAGAAGTTCGTAATCTGAATTGCTATAGTCAGTGTTCTATAATTCGCTATTCATCGAGTCTCGAGCATATATGGCCACGCCACCACCTCGTCTACCTAACCTATCCAACCGGTGTATGTTATACCCATCTATGTTGAACGCTTCATCCTTATGCTTCGCCTTGAGAAGTGTCTCTGATATTATGGCCAGGTCAATAAACATGGATGTGAGGTCGGCAGCTAAGTTGTCAACGGCGTGAGGTTTGGCTAGAACGTATGTTGAGAACGTAGACAGACGGCGGAGGAGCATTAAATCCTCTGATGGCAGAATAAGGGCTAGATGATTTTAGATTACAAGGTTTAATTCGAATGATACCAGAGTTTTGTATGAGAGCCGTGTGAGTTAAGGTCTTCTGCGTGAGCTGGGTTGGATGACTCTGAATTCTTGATGTGGTATGAACAGGAATAGGTCTCTGTTTAGCATGTGGTTCTAAAAGTAATATCGACACAGTTGATCATTTCACTGTGATGCTTGTTTACGTTTCGGCCTATAGTTAGGCCTATACGTACATCACTACATTATCGAACTGACTTCGGACTGACTTCCCGGATTTTGGCTTGCACCGTTTTTGGACCCCACACTCTGCTCATCGGATTGGATTTGATACCATAGTGCTCAATGTTGTCATAGACGACAGTAGCACTCTAAATCTGATGTTGTTGTTATGGATGCACTGACACACGCAGCAAGTAATCATCGCTTATACAATGTATATTCCTGTTCACACCAGTCTTCATGCAGCCTTTAGGAAACACGTGCAACTTTCGAACATTCTCTATTGTCTCAATAGCCCCTAGTGGTTTTAGAGGCGCGTCAGGCAACGTCATCAAGTTTTAAATGACAGATTCTGCTGTGAATTGAATTCTCGTAGTTTCGATAATCCCGGCTGCTCTGGTCTGAATGTAAAATCTCGGAAATTCGTAGGACTGCATAGTTATTTAGAAAATTGACTAAATTGCCTAACGATATTTGCATATCGATCTCTATCAAAATGAAGATATCTAGATTAATTGCATGAATTTGGAAAAAAAATTAACCTAACCGAATCAATCAATCAATCAATAATGAATTTAACACCCGGTTCCTCGTTATAAGGCAATGTCAGGGACGTCGCATTAACTGAACTGGCCAAATAAATATTGCTTAAGGAAATTTCTAATAAATTATAAAGTTGGAATCTGCAGGTTCCTCACTTAAAATATGCTGTCTTATGCTTTTGCTGCCCTGAAATAATTTGTATCGTAGCCCCGTACGTAACTGGATCTGAATAAATCATAAATAATTCTGTTAAACCTAAAGGCCTACATCGAATTTAGTATATGTAGTAAAAGGTCAATATTTGCTATTATTATATATTTACATCATAATAATGAACATAATACTATTTAGTAATGAACAATAATCTAACATAATAATATTATAATAAATAATAATAATATTTAGTAATGAACAAAAGAGCAGACTTTTAAAATTAACTAGTTCAATTTTATTATTTCACAAGTTACCCAACTTCCTGTTAAGTCTTCGATTTATTAGAGAACAATCAACACATAGTGCATTATAATTAAAGCGAAAGCCGGAGTTAAGCTCAATTTAGCAGACATTAATCTCATCTACGTCCGACAAACCTAAGCTTGATATCGTTGTCTATGAAACTCGTAATAACTTATGCCGCTTTTACAGATAGCATTCTCTCATTGCAACATATTGTTCTTATGCAAATATACACGTAGATCGTAAAGCACAAACTAATTATCTGTTATAAGCACATTGCGAGTTTCTATTACATCTAATAATCTCGTTAGGTTTCTGTGAAAACAAATAAAGACTGTAAGAAGTCTCAACGAAGACTATAAACGTACAAATTAGGAGACAGAATGAGAAGATGGACAGAGTAGAGCAATTAACTGCCTGATGTCGAGAGATCAACGCACCATTGAAACAGACAGAGAGACAGAGAGAAAGAGAGAGAGAGAGAGAGAAAAAGAAATGAGAGAGAGAGAGAGAGAATGAGAGAGAGAGAAAGAGATTTAAGAAGTGAGTTTTTGAAGAAGTTTCTCTAATTCCTGTCGCACGAGAGCTTTGAACGAGTTGTTATCGTTTTTATTGTGATGCCAGCTCCAGGTTGCTGCAGATAACACAATAAAATGATGATATAATTATTTGTATGAAATTTAATGAATAATTTAACGAATAATTATACAAATTTATAATTATTTGTATTCATATAATTATTTGATCGAGTGTAATTTACTTAATCACTGTCAAATATCTCTGCTATTTCAGACATTTTAAATATCGTATAAAATTAAATCTATTATATATACCAATAATAACAAATTATATTACAATAATATTGTTGCGGTTCAATAAAAGACTATATCAGACGGGCAGATACATATATATCAATATATACATACATATATACATATACATGTATATCAAGACATACAGGTAATTAAAATATGAGGATCAAGGCAACGTTTTTTTAGAATGTCCAGGTTAAATGGCTTTGTATGTAGGTGTGTAGACTTCATGATATTATAAATAGCTGTTCCTGAGGTCCTGGGATCAATTCTTGGTAGCGCTGACCAGAGAGTAAAATCTCGGATATTACAGGACTGGTAACATGGTTAGTTAACTAAATTTTCATATTATTAAACATGTAAAAAGTGATAGATATCATCTGAAATGGTCATGCACTATAACGTGTGTTCAACTTTTAATTAAAACGCAATTATACCGAAAGATTTTCGCAGGTCGAGACGGAGGCTCTGCCCTTGGCCCTCATATGACCCAGAATGTTCTCAGCAGTGTCAGCTCTCGCCTCTGACTCCTCTAGGTCATGTTGGATCTTACGATACTTGGTCAGATTAATTGCAGCTATCTCCTCCTGACAACGCGTGTAATTAATGAATCAATTAATTAATCAATTAATGAATCAATTAATGAATCAATTAATGAATCAATTAATTAATCAATTAATTAATCAATTAATTAATCAATTAATAATAAAGGTTTAACGTCCGTTTCCTCATCCAGGGCTGATGTCAGGGACGTCAAAATTAATCAATTAATCGCAGCTATCTCCTCATGGAAACACATAAAATTAATTAATTAATGAATCAATTAATGAATCAATTAATAAATCGATTAATTAATCAATTAATGAATCAATTAATTAATCAATTAATGAATCAATTAATTAATCAATTAATTAATCAATCGCAGCTATCTCCTCCTGGCAACACATGTAATTAATGAACAAATTAATTAATCAATTAATCGTTGCCATAGCTCATAAAATCGAGCTTTAATAATTATTTTTTAGTTACTTGCAGCTGCCATCAATTAAATAATTAATCAACATTGTAGTCACATGTATCTCCTCTTAAAAACGTCAGTCAATCAATCATTCCATAACAGAGTGTCTAGGAATTACAGGGATGTAATATTATCTTGTATAATACGCAATTGGAACAGGCAAGAAACTTGTAGCATTTGGGACGATGGGATGTGTGAATCATAAACAAAATGTATTGAATTCAATAAAGTGAAATGAACTCAAGAGAAAAAAAGAGGAATGAACTCCTAACAAAAGGTATTGGAAAAAAAAGATAAAGATTGTGAAAAAATTTGGGCGGTCGCAATTTAGTACGGATGTGAAACATAGACGTTAAGAAAAGAGGATATCAGGAAACTAGAGAAGGAATGGAAAAGATTAGTTGGATTCAACAAAATTACAAATAAAAAAGTTTTGATGAGACGGCACGGATAGACATTTAATAAGTGTGATAATAGAAAGTAAAGCTGAATTGAGCATATAACATAATATAATAATAATAATAATAATAACAATAATAATAATAATAATAATAATAATAATTATTATTATTAATAATATTATTATTATAATTATAAAGGTTTAACGTCTGTTTCCTCATACAAGGATGATGTAAGGGACGTCTCCATCACATGTCACTGCAAAATCGATTCACACACACGATCTAATATACATATATGCTATATGTATAATACTACGTACCGCCTCTTCCACTTGTTTCTTGTAGCTCTTCATCTTCTGCTGCATCTTATCGATCATATCATGCATCCTGTCCTGAGCCTTTCTATCCTCTTCTACCTGCAGCGTCAGCTCCTGGGCGCGTCTCTCGTGCTTCCTCACGTTCTTCTGCGTCTCCGTGTGCCTCTGCTGCTCTGTCTCCAGCTCCGTCTGGAGCTCCCGGACCCTCTGCTCCAGACTCTGGATGGTCTTCTTGCCTCCGTGAAGAGCTGCTGCCTCCGCCTCGTCCAGACGAAGCTGAAGTTCTTTGATCTGAGTCTCGAGTCCTCGGCGGATCTTGTCGATCTGGCTGGCGTGATCTTGTTCTTGTCTCAGTTCTTCTGCCAGACGAGCGGCATCGGCCATGGCCTTCTTAGCCTGTTCGTCCATGATCCTCAGCTCATTGACGTGCTCGTCGTGGTCGTTCTGCGCACAGGAAATGATTTTACGTTCGTTTTCTCGTCAGGTGATGATAGGCGTGTGTGTTGTTGTGGTTATGAGAAAAAAGGATATACGTGTAGACTTACTGTCTACACGTATATCCATGTCGGTACGATACTCGACTGCCGAACAGTATGTGCGGGGTTCAAATCCTGGGCTCGCTCGTCACTGATATCTCTTTCGAGTGAGAAAACTGATATTAGCATTAGCATTTTTAGCTTTTTTACATTAGTAGTTTTCCACGGGCCTTCATCCCTTTGTTGCTGACTGATTAGTTTTTAAGCCACTAGCTTCCGAGGCGAACACTCTACCCGTTACGCCATATCCCATCCCAAATCGCCCAAACAGTAAAAGCACTTACAAATACACTAGTGTATATAAGTACTCCAAGTTGTACTAGAGCAATCGTATTGTATTTGACTAGTATCGGTAATACAATACATGTATTATTTATTAATTGTATATATAATAAGGAGATCACTATGCATACATGCAGAGCTTGTATTTCGGTCTCGAGTTTTTTCTTGGCAGCAGATAGGTTGTTGTTAGCAGCCGTGAGTTCAGTCACTCTGTCCGCTGCCTCATAGAGATCTGCCTCCACAGTCTTCTTGCTCCGCTCCAGAGTCTCTATTTGAGCTTTCTGCTCCTCCAACTCTCCCGCCAAAACAGCTGCTCTGCGCTCAGCTGCTGCCACCTAAACACAGCAGCAGAAATCTCTCTTAGAGCACTGCTTACTGGCAGGTCCATGGTATATAATGCCTCCACTCTTCTCTGTCCTAAGCTTTACAACAGCAGTAATAATAGATTACTCAATCTCAAGCTAATATGTCTTGAGACCAATTAATTAATTCGTTCATGTAATTTTTATGAGAAAATGTTTTGCAGGTTAATTTTTGATTCTGATTAACATTTAGGACAGCTAGGGTGAGAGGGTGCGAGAGAGAGAGCTAGAGAGAAAGAGACACAGAGAGCGAGAGAAACAAAAAAGAAAGTAAGGTAGAAAGAGAAAGAGAAAGAGAGAGAGAGAAAGACAGCGGAATATAGAAAAAGAGCTTGAGTGATATATTCGTAGAAAGAGCTAGAGATATAGAGAGCTAGATATATTTATATATTTGTATTTCATTTATCACATCATACACATTTAAATATGTAGAGAGGGCTGGGTGAAGAGAGAGAGAGAGAGAGAGAGAGAGAGAGAGAGAAAGAGTGACAGACGAAGCTAGCAATAGAGCGATAAGAGAGAAGCGATGGCAGATAGTACAGTCAGATGGCAGAACCTCTTCTTTCATCGTTCTCTTTGCTCGCTGCTCATCATCCAACAGCTGCTGTAGATCACGAATCTGTTGCTGGTACTTCTTGAAGCTCTTCTCTATCTCCGCCTTAGTCTTGTTCTGAGCGTCCAGAGCCATTTCCAGCTCATTGATGTCTTGTTCCAGCTTCTTCTTCATGCGTAGAGCCTCCACCTTGCTGCGCGTCTCTGCCTCAATGCTCACCTGCATCGACTCCAAAGCTCTCTGGTTGTTCTTTCTGTAAGATGATACAAACTATTGGAATTTTGGAGAAGTCAAAATACTAGATAACGCGGGTTACTGGAGCAGCCAAAATACATTTATTAGTTAATGTAGGTTTCTGCAGTAGGCAAAATACATTTATTAGTTAATGTAGGTTACTGCAGTAGGCAAAATAAAAGTATTAATTAATTTAGGTTACTGCAGTAGGAAAAATAAAAGTATTAGTTAATGTAGGTTATTGCAGTAGACAAAATACAAAATAACATCATCATCTTCGTCATCATCTTCCCTGAATTCACAGTTCAATTATGATCGGGATAGTCAACTCGGAGTGAATATTAAATTAAATAAAATTTATATTTCACAACATTCAATATTGTAATATTATTTTCCACTTCTTTATTTAATACGTACCTGACATTTTCAAATTCTTCTTCTTTTTCCTGAAGACGTCTTTCCATGTCCTGTTTTAGAGCGGCTATCTCCATCTGAGCACGTGACACCTTAGCTTCCTCCTGCTCCAGAGCTGTTTCTGCTTCCTCCAGTGTAACCTAGCAACAGCGAATATGTAACCTAGCAACAGCTAACAGGTAACCTAGCAACAGCGAATAGGTAACCTATTAACAACGAATAGGTAACCTAGAAATAGTAAATAGGTAACCTAGCAATAGCGAATAGGTAGCCTAGCAACAGCGAATAGGTAACCTAGAAATAGTGAATAGGTAATCTAGCAATAGCGAATAGGTAACCTAACAACAGCGAATAGGTAACCTAACAACAGCGAATAGGTAACCTAACAACAGCTAATAGGTAACCTAGCTATAGAGAATAGGTAACCTATGACTCTAGAAGTAGTGATTAGGTAACCAAATAATAATAATAATAATTAATTAATAATAATTAATCTAACAACGGCGAACTGTTACCAAGTAAACCTTGGTTAACCTGCTAACTTCTGCTCAGCTGTTAATAACCCTCAATTCTTAGCTAAAGCTAAAGCTAAAGTTTAGGTAATTCATAAATATGGTTATTTACAACAAAATCTCCAGGAAGTTGCAAAGAATGTTTAATGTTTATAGGCATTAACTAATCCAAGAAAAATAGAGATATCAATATTCCAAGTAATAGAATTAACAACAACAGAATCAAATTAATCTCTGTGACGGACAGACGGTAGCTCGAGTGTGTAGAGTATTAAAATTAACAGTTTAATTCGGACAACTACCTGAAGCTCGTCTTTTTCTGCTTCGTGACGTCTGGACTGTTTCTCTATTTCCTGGATCTTATGATTAGCGTGTCCTAGGGCCTCCGTCAAATCGTTTATTTCCTCTAAAATAATAACAATTAATAATCTTTACTTAAATATTAAACATCCGTTGACTTTCTGCAAAATAACGAAGATAATAAAGACGTAGAAGCTATAAAAATCAGCTTCACATGTTTTTTGCTAGCACAAGGATCCGTTTTGAGATGATATGCTTTTAAACACGTGAATGACTTTAGCAGGCAAGTCAATAGTTAAGCAGTAAATTTGAAATTGCTTACAGAATCTATTTTAACGGTAAAGGCTCTAATACATAAACTTCAAATCAGGACACTTCATAAATGTAAAACCTCAATAGACAATTAGATGAAGCCAATAATTAGCTGATTGAGCTTTTGCTTATAATTATAAAAGAAATACTTTATTTAAGTAAAAAGAAGATGAAAAAGAAATATTTAAAATAATTCGTCTATGCTCCGGAGGCCGCATTCGCCAATGTGCCACGAATGCAAGCAGCATTAAAACGCTGGAGTGCAATGAACAGGCGCTGCCATAGAAAGGCTTTTTCTTTTTATTATTATTTATTGTTATTATTATTATTATTATTATGATAAAAGAGACTTTAGTTAATTAAAAGTTTTTTAAAAAGCGATTAAAATAATTCCTCTGCACTCTGGGAAGCCGCTTTAGCCGAAGTGCCACTGAAGCAGACTGCATTGAATCGCTGGAGAGCAATAGACAGTCGCTGCCACAGAAAAGATTTTTCGCGCTTATCACCAGTAATGGCGCTGGTCCTCCTGCCTATTTCGTCAATGAAGTCTGATGCGAGAGAGTTGATGGGCCCCAGGGTCTCAAAGGCAATAGGCATGAAGATATAGTTGCCAGAGATTTCGGCATACTTCAGAGTTTTCCTATTAGCCGCGGCCTCTGCTGCAGCACCAGCAGCAGGGAAAGAAAGGCCGAGATTGCTTATTGAGAAGTGTCCGTAACAGTGACGTCCCAGCTAACACACTTTCCCTCTGCCCATGGAATTTGAGAGACACCGTCTGGACGTTTACCATCAGTGCGGATCAATCCCAGGGGCTCTTTAATGGCTGGGATATTCGCTCGACTCAGGGCGCGCCAGATCAAGTCGTTTATGAACTGATGTCTGCACTACGCTTGCACGACAGGCCGTGAATGCCTAACGCATTGACTGAGACACCACAAATGCAGTTGTGTGGCTCACATAAGGTAGTGCCCAGACGAAGACCGGCCGCGATGAGATTGGTAAAGCCTTGATCCATTCTCCACTATGGGGGGCCGACACTGCGAGCAGCCGCGCCTTTTCTTGTGGCAAAAGCGGCTTCGCAAGGAGTTCCGTTATTATTATTATCATTATTATTATTATTATTACTATTATTATTATTATTATTATTACTATTACTATTATTGTTATTTAATATAACATTTTTATATTTATAAACAGCGACATACGAGCGACATTCTTTCCATCCCGCCTCAGGTTCTCTATCGTCTCACTCGTCTCATCCAGCTGAGCCTTCAGCTTGTACGCCTCGGCGGCGTTAGATCTCGCTTCCTTCTGGGAGTTATCCAGTTCCATCTGCAGGTCAGCCACCTTCCGCTTCCACTCCTCCACAAGCTTGTCAAATTGCCTCTGCCGCTTCTCGTTCTGAGCGTTCGTAGCCTGAGCCTACAGGCAATTGAAGGCAAAATTGCAGGCAATTTAAGACAATTTAAGGCAATTAAAGTAAAAAATGCAGGCAATTGAAGGAAGATTTGTAGGGAATTGAAGCCAATATTATGGGCAATTAAAGGCAGTTGAAGGCAACAATGCAGGCAAATGAGTGCAGTAATGCAGGCAATTGAAGGCAATATTGTAGGGAATTGAAGCAATTTTGCAGGCAATTGAAGGCAATATAGCAGAAAATTGAAGGCAATTGCAAGATGATAAGCAGTAATATCAAATGGGTTGATAAACATGTTCTCTAAAACAAAGAATTTAACTATTTAAATTTATTTTCTTAGAATACAAGAACGGGGATTCCGAAGTAAGTTTTCTGACATTTTACAGCCTTTACTGTGCTTATCAACAACTTGGCAACATGGAATTTAACCTTCATTAAATGGAATATGAAATGTCTCAAAATGTTTCAAACAGTATAATTTTTAGACAAATAATGATTGGCAGTGAATGGTCTATTTGAAACCTGTTTTATTAGCTAAATACTAAATCATAAATGAACATATAAAACGATTCAATTTGCTACTTACCTTCTCAAGTTCACTGAGAAGGTTCTCAATTTCTAGCTGAGCTCGGCCTTTTGCCTTTTCCAGACCCATCGCCTTCGAGACGACCGCTTCCAACTGGGTTTCAACTTCCTGGAGCCTTGCCACGAATTTCTTCTTCATATCCTCTACCTCCTCTGGTCTGATACTTCCCTCTCCACTTTCAAACTTCTGCTTCCACATCTGGGCTTCACCATTGGCCTTGGTGAGCTGCCTCTGAAGGTCAGCCGACCTCTCCTGCTCTTCATCGAGCTGAGACTTGAGCTGCTCCAGAGTGGCATGAAGAGTTCTGTTGTCAGAGAGGACCTTGTTCCTCACTATCGTCTCGTCGTCTAGCGAGACCTGGGCAATCAATCAATCAATCAGTCAGTCAATCATTCGATCAATCAGTCAATCAATCGACCATTCAATCAGTCAATAAACCGATCAATCAATCAATATATCAATTGAATGATCAATCAATACATCAATCAATCAATCAATTAATCAAATCAAATCAGTCAATAAATCAATCAATTAATCGATCAATCAATCAATAAATAAATAAATAAAGCAATCAGTCAATCAATGTATCAATCAATCTGTCATTCAGTCTAAAAATCAGACAGCCTGTCAATCCGTCAGCCAGTCAAACAATAAGACAATTAATCATGAAATGAATCGAACACTCAGTAAACCATCAATAAATCGGTAAGTCAACTATTTACCAGTAAATTCATATTTAAATAGTATCTAATAAAGTAAAATAATTATATGTATAATAATTATATGTATAGATAATAATTATATATATATATATATAAAATTATATATATATATATATAATTTTCTATACATATAATTATATATATATATATATATATATATATATATATAATTTTGATTATATATATATATATATATATATATATATATATATATAATTATATATATTATATCAAAACGTTTATAAATAATGACAAAACGTCAATCAATGATATAAAATGGAGCCGCGATGGAAAAGGCGGAAACAAGTCAGATTAGAATCACAGATATGTCAAAAGAAGTAAGCCCTCGACAGAATTTATTTAAACTACAACGTTGTTATCAAACCTTCATTTCTTCCAGCTGTTTGGTTAGAGTGACCTTTGCCTTGTTTGCCTGCGCTAGTTGCGACTCAGTTTCCTCGTGCCTACGCGACAGTTCAGTCACCTCTGACTGAAGTCTGTTCTTGTGTGAATTTGAATCGAGTAACTCTCGCTGCATTTCGCCCAGCTTGTTACTTAATTCCGAAAGTTGAGACTCGAGTTGTTTGCTTAACTTTTCTGCAGCCATCTACAATTAAAAACCACGGGATAACAGTTATCTCCACAGAAACAGTCAGATATAAGTGCATCTACATGTAGAAACTAATAGATATCCGCAGAAACAGTCAGACGTATATGTAAATATATCTACATGTAGAAACAACTATATATCATCATTATTTATCTTATTTTGCTCTAAGTTCACCATAGTTACATTTAGTTTGTTTTTTATCCTGTTATACACTTTATGTTGTTATTATTAAATTTAATTGAATTGAACTGAATTGTATTGAATCGAAATAAATAGATAAAAAATATCCACAGAAACTGTCAGACATAGAAACATCTAAATGTTGAAATAACCGTAGGCCTACATAGCGAAATCTAAGCATCAAAACACCTTAAATATCCAGATATAGAAATAGCAACAAAGACACACAAAACAGCAATAGTCTAGAATATGAGCTAAAGAGCTCATTTAACATCCCTTTAAACCATCTAGTACGAAGTCATAGACAATAGATTTAGAAGAAATATCTAAACTGCAGAAATTTGACAACCATTTAGCACTGAAAGCTTTAAACTATCTTCGATGTAGACACAATGGTCCTGTTTTTTTTTTTCTTTCCATCATTTTTATATTTGCTAATTGAGCTAAATAACAGTTGATTTTACCTTTGACTTCGTAAGTTGATCAACTTGGCCTCTGACTTCATCAGCTTCAGCTTTCAGTACGTTCTTCTCTTTTTCTTGTCTATCAAAACATGATATGGATTATTAAAGTATCCAATATTAATATTACTTAACAAATATAATATTAATATTAGGACAAGAGTGAGAATGAAACAAGATTAAAATTAACATTAATATTAATTAAATATTAATCCTAAATATCAAAACTTCGTGGAAAACGTATCATTGAACAGAATGAAGTCATTAATTATAAATAATAAGCAATAGTAAAAAGTAGCAGCGGATTCCCTGTGCGAGCAGAGCGAGAACAGCTTATTCCTGCTAATTCTAAGGCTAAATTTAATTCACTTTAAACTTCGCCGTTAGCATTTATCATTTAGTAATTAGCATTTAGTATTTAGTATTTAGCATTCAGTATTTAGTATTTAACATTTAGTATTTAGTATTTTGTGTTTAGCATTTAGTATTTAGTATTTAGCATTTATTACTAAGCTTCTTTTGTCGTGATATACCATTATTAATAATGGTATATCACGACAAAATACTATTATTAATAATAAAGGTGAAGTTAATATCACAATAAATGGTACGAAATTGGAACAGGTAAGGAGTTTCAAATATTTGGGTCATACTATAACCGATGATGAGAAATGTGAGACGGAAATATGCAGTAGGATTGCACAAGCAAAAGCGGCCTTTGGTAGTAGAAAAGAACCATTAACAAAAAGTCTAAAGAAAGACACAAAGATAAAGATAGTGAAAACTTTGGTTTGGACCACGCTATTCTATGGATGTGAAACATGGACCTTAAGGAAGGAAGATATTAGGAAACTGGAGGCATTGGAAATGTGGATTTGGAGAAGAATGAAGAGGATTAGCTGGACTCAAAAGGTTACAAATGAGGAAGTCCTGGAGAGAGTTAGCACAGATAGACAGTTGATAAATGTATTCAGAAATAGGATGAAGAGATGGATATGACACATTCTAAGGGCGGAAATTCTATTAAAAGAGGTCATAGAAGGTAGAATGGAAGAAAAAAGAGGCAGGGGCAGGCCGAGATTAGGTATGTTAGATGATTTAAAGACCCACTCATATGTGGAAATGAAGAGGAATGCGGAAGATAGAGAAGAGTGGAGCGCTATGTACCATGGACTTGCCAGTAGGCAGTGGACTAAGAGAGATTTAGCATTTAGTATTTAGTATTTAGCATTTAATATTTAGTATTTAGTATTTAGTACCTTTGTTTAACACGATGCAGTTGATCGATTTGTTCAGCAAGTTGGTTGATGCTGTCCTGATGCTTCTTACGAAACGCGGTCAGCGTGGCCTCATTTTGAGCTTGGCACTCTTCCAAGTCCCTCTGAAGCTTTTGGAAGTCTGCGTCCCGCCTTCTCACCAATTCGATCTTTAGAAACAAAATGTAGAATTAACCTCACACACTCTGGAGATTTGACTGTCTGCGTTATTTCATATCAATCTCAAATAGTAAAATGTCTAATTAAATTAATTTGTTCGTTTGGTTCATTTGATAAGGCATAAAATTAAGCAACCAGTAACAAAAAATCATGTGCTCCAGTGTTCATATCTCACAAAAAGAGAGATTTTGTTGTTGTTGATTTTACTTCAGTACAAATATTTACAAATGGATATCTATAATATCTATAGTATAATGAGGTGAAAATTTCAAAACAACTATTGTATTCACGATTTTACTACTGCAAATTAATTAATTAAATTTATTAACTAATTGGCACAGCTCTAATGCACACGATTATGTCAGGCATATAATACAACTATTTAATGTACAGCTGTCACTAAGGAAAATATTTCAAATTGGATAGCTTAGCTATCCAACTTTAAGGGTAAACAGGATTTTTCTCAGTTAATGACGCCCCTGCCCAGTGTATGCTAGTCGAAGCTGAGGAAGGCATGGGGGCCCACCTCGTCATAAACAGAATCCCCCAAGAATAATGGTTTATCAAAAGGAATGTTATAGATGATTTAAAGACCCACTCGTATGTGGGCATGAAGAGGAGAACGGAAGATAGCGATGAGTGGAGGCGTTATATACCATGGATCTGCCAGCGGGCAGTGCACTAAGAGAGAGAGAGAGAGAGAGAGAGAGAGAGAGAGAGAGAGATTAGCTCTCCCAGGCCTACCTGTGTTTGAGAAGATTCAGTGGCCTCATCGACACGTTCATTGAGCTGAGAAACTTCTCTCTGTAGATCAAGTCGCTGCTTCTCCACCTAAAGACAGAACTCGTAATATACATGCACGTGTATAAGGCGAACCATCCGAGAAAGGGCTACAACAACCGTAACTATCAAAGAGCCCGTTATAACGGCATTGTTTAATATAATAGAATGTGCATTACATAAAGGTATGTTTAAAAAATTAAAAAGATAAATTTAATACTAGCCTACTAATTATAACCTTTAAGAGGAATAGTTAAATCAGTAAATCTAAGTTAACCTTATGATTCTGTATCTCAATTGATACTACAGAAATCGTCCTGTTAGGATTCGAACCGATGGCATCTTGTTACACAGGTAAGCGTGCTATCCATTGGGCCATCAAATCTGCACAGCAGGTAGATGGAGGTACAATGCCCTTCTAATAGAAATAACTACATTTACAATCCAACAGCTACAAGCCTCGCTGTGTAAGATATCAGTGTAACAAAGTGCGTATAGTATTCTGAAATAATTATTTTAACTTTACTAGTAGAATAATTAAATTGACAAAATTTTAAAATTTTTCTCAGACATAAAATAATCTCTAATACAACCTTGCTCTTGGCGTTTCTCTCGGCGTCTAATTCTTCTTCCAATTCTTTGATCCGCGTCTAATAATATAAATTACAAAAACATAATACGGTAAAATGGATAGGTATTTTGTTCATACTGTAATTGTTTGGATGGTTAAAAATGTATTGCTTGACGTAATAACAGTGCAGCCATACATACACACTGCACACGCTGAGAACTTCGTCTTAAAAAAGAAAAATGACTCACCACGAGATGACAGGTTATTAACTTTTTGATTGGCGTAGTTCTTCCTAAGAAGTTCGGAATTGAATGAGAGATAGAGAGAGAGAGAGAGAGAAAGAGAGAGAGAGATAGAATCATGATTATTTTTTTTTTTTTTATCAAATTACACACAATGCGTGTACTATGCAACGAAACAGAACACAAATAATACGGCCGTTAGAAAAAGCATAATTGAGCTCTATCTAGCTGACTACCGGAAACATGGAAACATAGTAATATAGCAATATACATGTAGCAAAAAAGAAAAATTAGAGATAATAAACAGTAATGATGAAAATAGCATTAACCTGCAAAGAGCAAAAGAATGCGGACTAACTCGAACAGAAACTAAGTATTTGTAATACTAAACATGAATTTAAATTAATGCTGGATTCAAACAAAAGTACAGCCAAGGCAAATGTAGTGAAATACTTTGAACAATCAGAAGTTATTATTAACAGGAAGACACTGTACGACTATAGACATAATAAATCATTTGTACAAATATACAAATGAGAATAGGAATATGTACATTGAATCTGCCCATGGTGTATCATTGAAGAGATAGTATAACTAAGATGTAAAAAAAATTCTCAACGAAATATACTGCTATTATCAGTACATTTATAAAGATAAATTAGTACTTAGCAAGATTAAATCAACAGTGGATGGTTGTGTATAACAAAATCTATTTGGTGAAATAGGCCTAGGCTACTGGCGATAAGGCGCTTATTGTACTACAAATATCTAAAATATTTTAGAATGTCTCAATAGCGTAGGGGTAACATCATGAAGTTTTAAATGACAGATCCTGAGGTGAATTGAAACCTCGTGGGTTCGAATCCCAGCCGCGCTGATCTGAGAGTAAAATCTCGGACATTCACTGGACTGGCTACTCGGAAAATGGTCTAAATTGCCTAACGATTTAAAAACATGTGGTATTAAAAAGTGATAGATATCGACATAGTTGATCATTTCACTATAATGCGTGTTTACTTTACTTCAATATCTAACAATAGTTACGCATTTATTATAAATATTATTATGCAGATTTGAGTCTAGGTGATGGAATATTACTGAAAATATTGTTATTTTATACTTATGCAAGAGTCCTTGCGTTTGAAACACGCAATAATTTGCATCGTTATTTTTTCTATAAGCTTATACTTTTTAACAATGAGTTGCTAAAATATAAATTTTTCTCAAGCCGTTAAGAAATAGATAAAAACATTAACATGTTAAAATCAATTTAAATTAAATTAAAAAATTGAAACAGACAATTGACATATTAATTATAACATTATGCTATCAGACTTCATATTATATAGTGCCCGTAAATACACATGTTCAATTGAAAATGACGAAATTTATATATGTAACCATTCTACTATTAAAGTCATAATACCAAAATATCATTTCATATCAAATTACAATGTAAATTGTATAAAAAATTACTTATATACGAACCCCTATCGAATTAAAAAATAGATTATGTCAAAAGATTATAGTTTTGTAAAATAAGTATGTAAAGAAAACGATGGAGAAAAATTAAAATATTGATAAAAATTAGACAATGAAGTAGGCCTACTTACGTCGTACATCATACGTAAAGCCGGGGAACCAATCCCCAGGTCGAAACCTTTACGCATGACATGTCTACTCTCGCTGCTGATATGGGCGGTAAGCGTGCTGTCCGTCCTATTCTTTAGCACCACTGGGTGAGAAAGAATATTTTCCCGAACGTTGGAGGTCAGACCACTGGAGGAGGACAAGAAACTTTTCGAGGTGTAGTCTCGGTCAAGGTCGAAGTCGCTAAGCTTTGTGGTGCCTCCGATGGTTGGGAGAGACTCATCGAGGTGGAAGTCACTGCTGGCTGAAGTTGCAGAGAATCCGTAGTCCTCCGTTGGAGGAACTTCGTGGACTTCCACTGGAACTGGAGCCGGTGGCGCTTCATCCACTACGGACTCGGTGAGTTCTTGAGGAGTAATTGGAGCTTCTACATCCGCCATGATTTTCCGGTAATATCAGAAACTTCAACTAAATTCCGATAAATATTCGAATATCGCTCACAACTGTGGCTAATGAATAATCTAATAATATTCCTGAAGTAGCAGACGCCTATAGGCTTCCACAAGTAATTATGAATTAATCGAACCTCTCGAAATCTAGTGATGCCGCGTAACAATCTGCCGTGATCGTAGCAAAATCTGAACAAATCTGAATTATAGTGCTGTTAATTCTTACGTTTGATTTGATCTATGCAAGCCAATTTCATTCGCTGATTATGGCAAGACGAGGCGGAATATTTGATGGAACAGTTGTTGGAATAGACAGCGGCTGACTACCAGACGAGATGCAGAGGCTCCTTCCGCCAAGAAACTACGCGAATTGAGTGAGGTCTGAAGTGAGAACTGCCAGGAATTTGTCTGCTACGTCAGACAGGGCTGCTACGACTGCGCATGCGCAAATCTCTGCTGCTAAGAGCTCTTCTGCAACTGCGCATGCGCAAAGTGTTGCTGCTCTGCGGAAAAGTTCTGCCGCTTCCAGTCGATGATAGACAGGTAAAGTTAAAGCTAAATTAAGTGTATACTTATTAAAAAGGAAAGAAATGAAATATTTTTATGATATTTTGTGATAGCTTTGTTTAATCTAAAGACAGGGTGTAATTAAAAGTTTTACAATAAATACTAAGACTCAGTTAATAACTTTAATATCAAACTTACTAGACATTTTCTTACACAGTTAATAATCTTAAGGATTCTAACGTTATAATCTGAAGCTAACTACTTCTCTTCAAACCGATAGAATACACTCGAGTTACAGACACAGAGATAATTTGAAGCTTACAAGTTATAATTGCGCACTTGAATAGTAAGATCATTATCTGAACCAAATTGTTTATTCTACTATGAATATAGAAAAGTCATGAAATTAAGGTAATATTTTAAAAAGTACTTCAATCTATATTGTCGTGTAATTTCTAAAATCTCTGAAGTCTGTAACATTGCTTTTATTCAATTTTTCAGGTCCAAGAACTTGCACTTCTAACAAGGCCGCAGAATCTGATAGGCCTATGTTGCTAACTCATGCAATCTGCAAGCTGAATGCATGATCTATGACTATACATACGAGATTCGCAATCATATTTCTCCATTTTCTTTCAAAGTCTCTCTTTTTCTTCCAGTTGAGTATTTATTTCCATACAACAGGTACTTTTTGTTTTTAATCATGAACATCGCAAAACGTTTAAAGTGAAAGTCAGCTGAATTCTACACCGAAGTATTTTCTAAATTACGTCTATAATTTTTTTTCAAATACACGTATGTACCTTAAAGAATATTTGAAATGGTCAAATTTGGTATGCATTCCTAACCGGGGTATGTGCAGACATTTAAGCCTTCAAAAATTTAAGCGTAAGTTTGGTACAACGTGTATCTTGGACCTAGATTTGTGTTTCAAGACAATACCTGCAACAGTTAAAATAAGTAGTAGATATATACACAATACGATAATAGTTTTTCTGAAAAATTATTTTAGCATTACGTTTTGATCTACTAATGAATTTAATCCTAGAACAACTAGCTTAGTAAGTCTAGATCAAAGAGACTCGACTATTCTTAATTGACAAATTGAATGAGTTATTTCAGTAAGCTACTTGACCTGGGCACCGAAAGTCTTCAATTTTTTGTCTATTATTTACGAATACCTGGCCGCATATTATGAAAGTTCACTTAGAAAGTGATTAGTAGAAATTCTGCATCTGAAATTCAAAAACCAATAAAAATCAAAATTCAAAAACCCTAGCAAAGCCATCAATTTCGAAATGGACTCTCATATTATGCTACCGGGTAAAATGTGGGCTAATTGCAACTTTTAAGAATATGTTTTGCAAAATTTCGCACACTGAATTTGTTGAATATTAGGGTATTTGCTTATTGGTTGAAGCAAGCTAGCTATAGCAGTGAACATCTCAACAGTAGAAAGTGGGCGGTATAACTCATCTCTACTTGTTTTCGTCTGCGTGTGTCTAAGCTGAAGAATTTTTTATATAAAAATGTAACGGCCTTCATAGCAGGAACTTACAAGCTAACCGAATTCTGAAACTAAACATCAGCTTTTATTCATCTAGTCTTAACGACGGATTAAAAAGTTGATTAGCAATTAGGACAGAGTTTTAAATCTGATCACGATGCAAATCAAAGCACAAGTTTAGTATACCTTGCTTGCGTGTAGGTTACTAGTATTAAAATAAAATGTAAAGACAATAATTTGCAAACACAGCAGAAGGAACTTGTAATGTAGTCTCAAAGATCAGCATCAATCGTTACCATGGTATAGAAAAAGCTGTTTTAAAATCGTCTAGAAGTCAGTGCAAAGCTATAGCCGTAATTCTTTCGGGATTTCTGTGCAGTTTCACGTGAACCTGTGACTTCTATTACGCTATCTTGGAGAAATCCCGACGCTATAGCACTATACCGGCTGTCTATAGCATTCCTGACCGGAGCATGATGCAGGGCTATGCCATGACTCAGCCCTAGTTGCATTTATCAGCATCGTTTTGTATTTCAATATATGCTGCACGGCTATCAGAATAGCTTTACACTTTCATGACACGTATTAAGAATAAAATTTGCATTAGGCAGTTAAGAAAAGCCTCAATTAAATTCTATATATGCGATTTATGTCGCGGATTAGCGAAAAAGTATTTAAACTGAAGTCGAGTAAATGCTATATTTGTTATAATTGTTATATACAATGAATAGGCCTATATCAAGATTTTATTGCGTCCTTATAAATTGCAATATTACTTGCAGAGATAAAACATTACCGTATAAAGTCTTCCTAATAACTCTTCTCTTTAAGACCTACAGCAAAACTAAATAGAGTAGCTGTCTATGCCAACAAGGTATATAACTTGAAAAGTTACAAATTATAAGAAAATTTGCAATCTATGTGCCCGGAGATATTAACATTTATTTAGCTATACGCGTATTATATATAACCAGCAGTTCCTCGGTAACGTTAATGTTGTAGCTTGCGGGAATGCGTAAAGCCAGCTTATACATTAAAGTAAATCATCAATTACAAATTGAAGGCCTAAAGTCGTCAATGCCATCAGGAAGCAGCTAGATAGCTACAAGTAAAGAGAGTAAGGTGCATATATGAAGTACCAGTTTAATTTGGAAGCTCAAGAGATAAGAAAATTTAATTTTTGAGAAATTGAGACAAGAAATCTTGATAATAATTTGTTAAAGTCACTTTCGTTTTTAATTATAGTTAATTTGGCAGCTCATTTACTCTTGATTATTTTTATGTACAAATTAGCTACCATACATTAGATAAATATATAATATATAACAACAAATAAAGTGCTACCGTCGTCCGTGACAACATCGTACACTATTGAGACAAATCCAAGCCGGTGAGCAAAAAGGAGGTCGAAAACAGTGCAAATTCCAAAATCATTAGATCCGTACAAAGATCAGATAAATAAATTTAAATATATTAAGTACTTCATACTTATTATTAGATAGTTCTTATTAGAAGTAAAACAGTTTAAATTTTAAAAAAATACTAAAACTGCTTCTAGCTAAAACTGTAATAACAGAAGTTTGTTCCACTTAGTCCGATGAGAGTCTGTTAAGAGTTCACGTTGAAGTCAAGGTGAAATGTTAAAAGATGAAAGAGCAACTACATGTATAGTCAAGAAAAGCATGGTGAAATAGACTTTTGAGGTCTATGTTAATAGGCATATGAATATTTAACTGGATATCCAAGCGATGCAGACTCTAGACTTATATAACCATAGCGTCGACATGTTAATAGGGAAGTGTCTTCCATTCCAGCCAGAGGGGGTGCCTACAGTAAAGGTAATTTTCCCCACTCTATTGATGACCTCAGTTCGTAAAAAATAAACTAAAAATTTTTCATAATTATTAGGCCTATACATGCGGAAAGTCATCGTTTTATTTTGGAAAGGAAAACTAGCTATCTGAGATCAAAAAAGAGATTAAGGAAGATTGTAATACCATTTGAAGGACATACTAACATTTTTCCTAACTCAATCGCAATAACTTTGTTTAAATTTTAACACACCCCAGTGATATGTTTCTGAAAGAAGTTATGTATCTAGCTATTTTAAATGCAGTAAAATTAGTGTCTTGTCTCTCATCGGTAGTTAAAGCGAGAGCTCCAGACTAGCGTCAAACGTTTCTCTTGCTACATTTAAAACATTCTAGTTCCTGCCTAACCATATTCCGCCTTCAGCTTCCTCCAGGCCTGACCCACTGCATCAGTTTTCACAAATAAGATTTCATAAACGGTGCAATCCAAGTTAACGCTATAGTATAGCTACGCGTATAGACCTATACTAACTGCATAGCTTACTGGTTTACCGTTTTATAATGTATGATAACATTATGGTATTCGTACATGTACACGTATATACAGTCTACATGTACATGTATGCGAAAATTAAGGTAGGCTATACCAATGTGTTCTCCGTTGTGCCATATCAATATTTTCCCCATGTCGTGCTCGGGTGTGGTTGGACCACTGCAGAATAGGGCAACCGCAAACAATCTCCTGAGTGTACGTAAGAGGCCACTAAGGCAGGAGCTGAGGATGGCTAGGCGGGACCCAGCTCACCATGAAATATTTTCCCCCAGGATTAAATGGTTATTAATCCATATAACTGAGGAAGGCAACGGGAAACCACCTCAGAAGTCCTACTTTTCCCACGATATAGGCTACAAAGGTATGGATAAGGAATAGACTTTGTGAAGGGATTAACTTATTGATCTAAGGAGTGCTCTTATATATGCTCTTATGGAGCGAGAAAACATAATTAGAGTATGATAAGTAACTTGAAACTTGAACCTGTCACTTGGCGGTGCACTGAAGAAGAAGAAGATACCAATGTATGGTTTATGCTAAGAAGATGGTATATCCAAGTACATTCTAATCTAACATTATAGAATATCTATGCTAACAAGTTGTAATTGTGTGCTCAAGCAACATATTGAAATTGCAGCTCAATTAAATACGTTTGATGAAAATCTTGGCGAGTTATGCATCAAAAATTGAAACCTACAAAAACCTAAGATACTATTTAAGCCCTTAACAACGGTGTATCGATAGAAGCAGGTATATTGGTAACTTATTCGCTACCGTTGGGTCATGTTGTTATTTAAGGGTAGTTGGGTTAACGTCATAACGTCATGATGTTGTTTAAGGGTAGTTAGGTTAACGTCATAACATCATGATGTTATTTAAGGGTAGTTAGGTTAACGCCATAACGTCATGATGTTATTTAAGGGTAGTTAGGTTAACGCCATAACGTCATGATGTTATTTAAGGGTAGTTAGGTTAACGCCATAACGTCATGATGTTATTTAAAGATAGTTAGGTTAAGCCATGAAATTTTAAATGACTGCTCCTGAGGTTCTGAGTTCAAGTCCAGGCAGATCTGATCAGAGAGTAAAATCTTAGACATTCACGGGACTGGTAACATGGATAATTGACTAAGCTGCCTTATGGTTAAACATGTAATTTTAAAAGTTATACATATCATATATGATCATTTCACTGTACTGTTTTTCAAAGTTTTACTGATGATTGTAAATGTACAAACATTATGGAATAATGTGTCAATGGAATAACAAAGGACTTTCAATTTATATTAACCAAAGTAATGCTAAATACTATCACAACAAACAATATGAAACAGTGATTTAGTCAAATTAAATTATTTTTATTAGGTGTAGTTATTTCTATGTCTAAAGAGAAATAAGAATAATTACACTGTATGCTATACACAACAACCAACAAACTTTGACTTAAATAGTTCTGATCTATAATCATTTTGTGCTGAACAACATTAAAGTTTAGAGTTCCTAATCTGCGAAACAAAGACAATATAGTAAAATTTGAATTCTAAGTCTCTTGTTTATCAGACAAGAGTGCTACCACCTCTGCCAATCCGTCGGTGCGCAAGTCACAATCGTTCTGTTCAATGCAATCACATGAAAATATAAGGTTCGTCTATTCTGACAATAAATGAAAGGGCGCTATATATATATATATATATATATATATATATATATATATAAAGATAATTTTTTTGCAAAAATTCGCTAAAAACTTTTAATTTAGCAAACTGAAAGAGTACGGGTACTCACTGGCTTCTTGCGGATATATGGAATAAATAACAAGCTGCACCTTATATTCTGAATTTAAGTTAAATATTGGAATGATAACGCTTCTTAATAAAACTGACGTACAATTGCACAACTGATTTAGATGTTTAAAAATAAATTGAAATCATAAATTAATAGTTACAAAGAATAAATATACTATAACACAGATACAAAACAAGTCAAAGAATCGTTCTATAGAACAGGGATTTATAATCACAGTGAAGCTTCTCACGGCTATAAAGAGTATATTTAATGGAACAAATATTAATTTAAATATCTCAAAATAATTTGATCAACAAAACATTCAAAATATTTTCAAACGAGGTCAAATTTAAAATCACAATATATTTATGCATCATAGTGTTTTACTACGCAATGGATTTCTTCTTTTATGGACTTGGAAGAACCATGTACTAATCTAACACAGTTCAATGAAATACATAAAGCATTTTCATAGAAATACGAAACTTTTCATAAATATAGATGGATACGATGTCCTATAAATTCAATGGAATCCTGATCAAAGAAGATAAGCTTGTTGACACGTGATAAGATAAGCTTGTTGTCACGTGATAAGATAAGCTAGTGGTCACGTGATCAGATAAGCTTGTTGTCACGTGATAAGATAAGCTTGTTGTCACGTGATAAGATAAGTTTGTCGTCACGTGATAATATAAGCCTGTTGTCACGTGATAAGATAAGCTTGTCGTTACGTGATCAGATAAACTTGTTTTCACCTGATAAAGTTTAGACTCACCTTGGGATGAAAATAGTGACTACGAAACTAAATTTAAAGAACAAGTTACAAATTCACAACAGAAAAATAAAAGTCGCATTACATTGCGGCATACCCTGAAGGAAAGTTTTCTGGAGAATGGATTAAAAACTCTTTCATTCTCTCTCTCTCGCTCTCCACTGTATTGCTAAGTGCCAGGTCCAAGGTATATATTCATACTTCGTGTCTGCTTTAACGCTCCATACAGAGCACTCCATAGATCAACAAGTTAATCCTTTCACAAAAGTTTATAGCTACAAAAAACAATGACATATACATGTAATAGTGCAAATCTACTTGTGCACAAGCCTATAGATTTTAAAACATGAAGATTGTTTAATTTACTGCAAGATAATTATATAGGCATGCAATTACCCCGCTCAGATCTGCCGTCTGCTACAATTCATATAAGGTCTTTACAATCCTACTCTTCTCAGAGCACACCATAGATCAGTTAAATTACACTGATAACATGAACGTGACTCAACACTTTATGACGATAATGACGAGTGACGTTTAGAGCCCGATATATAGATCTTCCTTGATCACTACAATGATATAGTATCAGTTATCCGTAAGATTTTCTGAATTCGACAAAACGAAACGGATCTAACTATACTATCTAATTATGATATACAATTATATAATATATATAATTAAACATATTTTCTTAACACAGTAATTACCTGGTCTCCATGACTGAGCAAGCCGTAGTGTAAATGTCGAGTAATTTCCCAATTAATGCGAATTAAATAACAAAAACGTCTGACTAAAATGTGACCTTGCTATTATATGTCAGTGCACAATCAAGAAAATCAGAAAAACAATAGGAAACAGAGTACAGCCAGAAACACAGTCACACATCGTCACAGTACAACCTATACAACAGAAACGTCTATTAGTGTTAGGATTTCATTATGAAAAGGTTTTGAAATGATATTACATAGTAATGGGTTCAACGATAATCAATTGAAAATTATACACTTTTCAACATTTTAGAAAATAAAATGAAACTCGGTTAATTGAGAAAAAGGTATTATAGGCCTAACAAGTGAGACCGAAGCCTGCAACATAGGCCTACTACATATGCTTCACTTTTATTTTAAAAAGCAGTCAGTGCACAATAATCACTACACGCTAATGATCTGAGAGACTTGCACAAGTTCGCCGAATTCAGGAATGAATGAGGCTCTATCGAGATTTGATCAGAGGACTAGCGTACTATAAGTCAATGCCTTCAATGTTGCTCATATATCCCAGCTAAAGAGATGATGCTTAATGAGCATATCACTGATTCCCTCTTTCAACGGCTTGCTCATCAAATCTTTCTTCGCCGGCAGCTCAAAATCCTGCGACAGGTTGAAAGCAAACTGCGCCAAAATTCTGAAATGGCAAAAAGCTAAACATTGCACCATTACTATTTGTGAATAAAATAATTTATTTCTAACTTATAAAGCTTAAAAACAAATTTGGTAAGCTATAGTAGTAGTAGGCCAAATATCACTTAAGTCTGGAAATATTATTTAAAATAATTACAATCCAGTTAATGGCATAAGAAAAACTTCAAAAGTTAAAATCAAAGACAAAAGTTGTTCAACATAGTAGTTCGTCTATGGAGTATATTTTATACAGGAAGATCCATTGTCACAATGGATATATATCAATTAAAACATAGATGGCAATAGTCAATCGAATCTAATCATCTGCGATTTACCTCTAAATTAATTTTTTTACCTCTAAATTAAGTAACAACTCAATTTGCTTAAAACTTTACATTGCGACAATATTATTTACAAGCAAACATTCGTTTTTATTATAAATTAACTGACGTTTACAAATTAATTTCAACAATGTTCGAAAGACTACAGCATTTATATTACAAACGATAATACAATTGAACATGGGACTTAACAAAATAATATTGGTTAATGGCAAGTTGCAGTATAAAACACGATTAGAATATAATTAATATCATAATATCTTCAAGGCGGAATGATGGAATGGTAAAGTTTATCATACACTGATGTAAAGTTACGTTAACTCAATATATACTGCGTCAAATGATAACAATTTCTAACAAGAAATTAAAACAGAACTTTAAACATATAAAATGTTTGGAGAAGATATAAGCCGCTCTAAAAATATATACAGCAGTCAGGGGTTACAGTCGTTCTAAAGCGCTATACTCTTAACATACTAGTTACGGGTACGTAACTAGTATGCAGATACATATATATATACACATACAACGTAATATTGCAGATATATATTACAGCTATATACAACATCCTGGATACTAGCAAGTATAAAACCCTAGATATAAAAATGAATAGTGTTCTATTCCACTGTTGTGCATAACACACCAGTAGATAAGGAAGTGTAGAGCAGCCTAGAAGTGAAATATGTATAACGCCCTAGATACGAGAGCGTACAGCCCCTAATACTCTACATACTTACACATATCCACATACCTATATGTATCAAATACTCTATCTCACTCTAGTGTTCTGCCAAGTGGCAGGTCCAAGGTAAACATTCCTACTCGCAACCTGCGTTCATGCTCCATAAAAAGCACTCCATAAATCAACAATTTAAACCCTTAGCAAAGTATATGCCTTATCAATACCATATGTAGCCTATAGCTTGGGAAAAATATGGCTTCTGAAGTGGTTTATGGTAGTCTTTCTCAGTTCTTGCTCTGTCGCCACTTACAATTCGTGCAGTTAACCGTTATACTATTATTCAGTCAGTGTCTCAGACAACACACGGGATATTCTAGATACATAACTTTATAATCGATTCTAGGAAGGATAATCGTATTCGCGTGATCGCCACTGGTAAAGGTAAATAAGAGAATCGACTATACAGGAGTCATGTGCTAGTGTCATGTGAGAAATCATGGAGAGAAATAATTGAAAGTAGCTTTACTTCAGCACTAACATTAAACTAAAACACCCTTCACATAAACAATAACAAAATGGTATCATAACCTTTAGAAAATCATGCAAAGCCATATTCAAGCAACAGAGAAGAAATTAAAAATTGATATAAATATAATAGAATTTAACAAGAAAGCTACAGCAGGGCAAACAAATAACATTTCACGTTTAATAACGTACAGCATCATTTTAGACTCTGGGACTTCATGGACTAAAGAAAACATTCCAATAAAAACAACGAAAACGCGTATACTTCGAATATCAAATAAACTTGATTAGGTTGTCATAACTGCATAACAGAGGCAAACCACTAATAGCTAACACCAAGAAACAAAATAAGCCATCGCTGTAAAATAAGCTGTAGGCCTACATGTAGTAAAATACGAAGTTGTAGTTACTAAAATAGCTGACGAGTTGGGCTGAATAAATCATTATGTTTAAACAATTACGTCATTGTCTTCATCTAATCAAACACGGAGTGGCATCGTATTTCTTAATTGTGGAACTGTCTGCACCTAATCAAACAAGGATTCACTTCGTATTTCGCAATTAAGCCTAACAATATCGTCACTGATGTCGGATAAGCAAACAATATCATTTTACATCAGCTTCATAGAAATAAATTTAATATCTACATACCAGAAGATCTCCTCAAGGCACTTGCAGAGTAAATTAAAATACTATCAGTCAATAATATCATGAAATGCTGCAGCGCAGTAATAATATAATAAAATCCTGTATACTAAAGCAAGCATGCGGTAAGCAGCGGCATCAAGTGTCCCAGCTAAACAAGTGATGAGTGATGAGCATTTCCCCCACACTCTTCTTCCACTCCTGCTCAACGTGTCTCTTACTCCTCGGTAACTCCCACGTCGTCGACAAGTTAAATGCAAACTGTTTCAATACTCTGCAATATTCACGTGAGATAAGTTAAATGCAAACTGTTTCAATACTCTACATTATTCACGTGAGATAAAACAATGTATACCTCACGAACTGTTCAATATCTGAAGAAAACTGAATACAGAAACAACACCGGTGAATCGTTTAGATATTTCTAATGAAGGTTCAATACTGGTTGTTGGTGTAAAACTGATGGAAAGCCTAACATCAACCTAATACTTGGTGTAGGCCCAATACTGGAGTTAGGCCTAATACTGGGTGTAGGCCTAATACTGGGTGTAGGCCTAATACAGGGTGTAGGCCTATTACTGGGTGTAGGCCACCACTACTTGCATGTCTAATACTTGGGTTAGGCCAAATACTGCCTGGGGTTAGGCCTAATACTGGATTTAGGTCTAACCCTGGGGTTAGGCCTAATACGGGTTTAGGCCTAATACTAGGTGGGTGTCTAATACTGGGTGTAGGCCTAATACTGGAGTTAGGCATAAATAGCAATTACGTCAGGTTTGCCATCCCTTGCAGAAATACGAGCATTTAAGAACAAATAATTATGGATTTATGTCATTTTTATTGCCATTTAATAAGAAGAGTTAAATAAACAAAATCAGGAAAGACTATCGCAGGGATTATTTCGTAAAGTTAAATTTGAATTAAAATAAGGCATAATAACAACAGCAGTGACAACTACACCATAACTAACTTAAAACTAAACAGTGGGTAAGCAGAATTACACACAGAGGACTAGAAGTAAAAAGATATATAACATGAAATGATAAACTGGTAGAAAAACTGCAGGCAGAGCAAAAATAAATTTATCTTTTATCAAACAATTTAAATAACCTTAATAAGAAATAAAATTTAGTGCACGAGGAAATAACATACAGTAGAGTGCAACTAAAATATAGAAAACAGATCGATCATCTGGTCATGCAGAAAACAAAGAAATAAAAATGAATTAATTAAAGAGAATAAAAACTTACAAGTAAAAACAAAATGAATTGCATGTAGGATCTACCTTAACGACATGATACCAATGCCAGAATTTGTAAAAGTTTTATCCTTCAATAGGCACCTTAGAGATTTGATATAATTAACCATTACAATGTCAGCAACGGCTATGAGAAATAAAATTATAAAATAGAACATAAATACACCATGCACCGAACATTAACTAAGTACAACGGGTAATGCTAATATTGCCATGCCATGTCGTACCTCAGTTCACATTTGATTTGGACCCAGCCCGGACTTCTCATGAACGACCAGGGATGATACCATTTCTCTACAATCTCCACACAGGAGCAAAGCGTCTCCAACCACAGGTGTAATACTTGTTCGCTAGAGAAAAAAGAAATATGACGCATACGCATGCAGTTAGGCATAACACTGTATGTTACATGGATTAAGCTGCTAGTATAGCCTGTTCAACTCTACCGTGTTGACTAGAAGCCTGAGCCTATTTCTTAGGTCATTTATTTTCTTCCTTTTGGCAGGAGCCAGTGGCGATGTTGGTAAGATATTCGACTGCGGATCAGTATTGCGGGGTTCAAATCCTAGGCTCGCCCGTCTCTGACATAGCTTTACCAGCTTTTAATTGCAGTTATTTATACTGCATGTGAGTGTTTGTATGAAGTCCGAATGCAACTAATCTATAAATTAAATAAGTAGATAATAAATAGATAATAATTAAATAAGTAGATAATAAATAGATAATAATTAAATAAGTAGATAATAAATAGATAATAATTAAATAAGTAGATAATAAATAGATAATAATTAAATAAGTAGATAATAAATAGATAATAATTAAATAAGTAGATAATAAATAGATAATAATTAAATAAGTAGATAATAAATAGATAATAATTAAATAAGTAGATAATAAATAAATATATTTATAGACATTTACATTTAATATACACTACACACAGACATAAATCATCATCATCATCATCACCTTCCCTTGAATCCCAGTTTAACTAAGGTCAGGATACTAATAGACTTTCTCCATTCCACTCTGTCCCATACCATATCATCAGTTAATCCCATATTTTTCATATCCCTCTTACAATGACCGCATCCAACGTCAGTTGTGGTCTACCTCTCTCTAACTTAACCCCATCTCCTCTCTCCGAACTCTCTTCTCTACATCCTCCTCTGCTTTCTCACTATATGACCAAACTATCTCAATCTCGACTGAGCCAACCCTATCCTTACATACACATAATTAATAATTACAATTAAATTTAATTAATAATTACAGTTAAATTTAATTAATAATTACAGTTAAATTTAATTAATAATTACAGTTAAATTTAATTAATAATTACAGTTAAATTTAATTAATAATTACAGTTAAATTTACGTACTGCCAAAGTAAATACTAAATAAATGCACTGCTTACCCAATAGTGGCCTAAACATAAAAATAATGTTTCCTATATATAATTTAAACAGATGGACACTTCAGACAGATGCTGAGTATCACTTAATTAATTAATCTTTATAAGAATATAAATAGAAATTAATGAAATAGAGAAGTACTTGAGTCCACAGCAGATGAGAGATCTGAATTTAACGTCCATCTGAGCGTGAGCGACATCATGCGTCAGGTTAACAGCGTGTACAGCCTGTGATCATACAAAAACAGTGTGTAAAGTCTGTGAGCAGACAAAAACAGCGTGTACAGTCTGCGAGCATACAAAAAACAGCGTGTACAGCCTGTGAACAGACAAACAACAGTGTGTACAGCCTGCGAGCAGACAAAAAACAGTGTGTACAGCCTGCGAGCATACAAAAAAACAGTGTGTACAGCCTGCGAGCATACAAAAAAACGGTGTGTACAGCCTGCAAGCATACAAAAAAACAGTGTGTACAGCCTGCGAGCAGACAAAAAAATAGTGTGTACAGCCTGCGAGCATACAAAAAATAGTGTGTACAGCCTGCGAGCATATAAAAAACAGTGCGTACAGCCTGCGAGCATACAAAAAAACAGTGTGTACAGCCTGCGAGCATACAAGAAAACAGTGTGTACAGCCCGCAAGCATACAAAAAAACAGTGTGTACAGCCTGCGAGCAGACAAAAAAATAGTGTGTACAGCCTGCGAGCATACAAAAAATAGTGTGTACAGCCTGTAAGCAGACAAAAAAACAGTGTGTACAGCCTGCACGCAGAATAAAAAGTGTGTACAGCCTGCGAGCAGGCAAAAACAGCGTGTACAGCCTGTTAGCATACAAAAACAGTTAGTACAGCCTGTGAGCAGACAAAAACAATGTGTACAACCTGTGAGCAGACAAAAACAAACGTTAAACTAATTGCCTGATTATAAATTTAATGCTTGAGACAAAGTTTTTAAATTTCAATATGCAGATAGAAGATAAATAAATCATAAAAAATTACAGGAAGTCCCACAACTTACTCTATAAAGGATCTCTTCAGGCGTTAAGACTTTTCCATCTTCATCGAGTCTGCAAACCAAAGATATATAGCAAGTGTAAAAATAATATTTAAAAAATCATTTACGCCAAGATTTTCCGCATCTTTATCATCATAATTTGATTTTGAAATACGATGCTCGAGATTAGTTATGATACATACAAATATTCAAACATTTACATTATAAAATTTAAGTAAATTAGGAATAAAGCTAGCTAAAAAAATTATACAGTGTAAATACAAAAAGCATACAAGCTTTGAAATCCTCTAAATTACAATATATTTCGAGTTTTTAAACTAAGCACCTAATCACAGTTCAAATTAGTTTTATCACTGTTATACTGGCTTTATCGCAGTTCAAATTAGCAAGAAAATAGAAAATAGAAAAATGGTATACCATTAAAATAACGAGAAATAACATAAAAGTAAGAAAATGAAATGCCGAAACCTGAATGTTTTGCAGAGAACAAGTCGAGAGTAGACTGACTCGAAATCTTTTTCCACTTCTTTAGTTGCCGCCTCTTCGATGAACAGCCAAGGATGACCAGGTCCACCCAGTATGGTAGATTTCCTCAGTCCGTGCTCAAACACCGCCTTCAATGCTGGACACAACCTGGAAACGTTATTCAATTTTACAACAAAATTTGTCAAACATTTAATGTTTAATGAATTAATAATTTTAATGTTATTTTAACCTTGCTCAGCCCAGCACTATCGTAATATGCTATCATATTGCGATATATCTTCCTTTAATTAATTTTAATTAATTCTAATTAATTAATAATGGTTAATTAAGTTAATTAATTAATTATTTTAATTAATGAATTAAATTATTTAACACAAAACAAATCAATAGAGTAATCAGTCGAACAGATGAAAGCTGCTAGAGGTGCTTAAGCATTGTCTATAACAAAAGATTCACATGACAATACAAATGGAATTTACATTTATATCAGGACAGCATAAACTAAGAGTAAAATAGAATCTAATTCAATTGTTAATTTCAAGATAAAAAGAGACAGAGAGAACTAAATTTATTGAAAGAAACATCATTAATCACACACGCAATCAGGAAAAATACGCACATGTAGACAATGGGTCATAACTGAAGCTACCGAAATCCTATCTAGTTAACAAACAGTCTACAAGCAAACGGAATAGACAAATCACAGAAAATAGTAAAAAAGAGTCGTACACTCCGCGGATGATGTCTGTGATGGTCTCAGTGACCGTATCATCTCCGGCAGTCGTGTAGCTCTTGCTTCGCTCGTCCAGCAACTCTACGAACTTGGCAGGAAACCAACCACGCAGTCCGTTCAGCTCTCCAATCCAACAATGATCGTCCTTCTGAGATATAATCTGAAACAACAACAACAACAACACTATCAAATACTTTAAATCTAAAGAGGAAAAGGACGTTAAACCTTTATTATTGTTATTATTATTATTATTAGTAGTAGTAGTGGTATAAAACCTAAAGTATTGGTTTAGCATCAGTTTTCTGCCAGATAGCATGGCAGTGATGGGGAGAGCATAGGTTTTGATTCCTGCACCTACTGATCAGCTGTCGAACAACTTGCTAGCAAGCCTACGGTTCAGCCCAGTTAGAATCTATCGTTAAAGAGCTCAAAACCTTACAAAGTTTAAAATAGATCATTTAAAAATATAATTTTATAAATTGGTCTAACGTTACTTAACAAATCAGATACATTATAAAAATCAAATAACCAATTCAAAATTTACAAAATGTTTGCTTACAGCTTAACCGCATATCGCCTATTGTTTATGTATACAGAATATGGCTGGAGCCAGTAGCGAAGTCGGTAAGATACTCGATCGCGGATCAGTAGATGCGGGGTTCAAATCCTGAGCTCGCTCGTCACTGACATCGCTTTCGAGTGGGGAAACTGACATTAACATTAGCTTTTTTTAGCTTTACCAAAACAATGTACCGAGTTTAGTTAATAGAACGTTAATGGTTGACTGAGTTAAGAGAACGATTGCCAAATAGGCACTTGGCTATAATATCGAAACTCCAAAGGACAATCTTTGACAGTACACTTGAGATGCGAAACTAAAAGTTAAACTATGATTCATAGGTAATCATATCTATCTCGCCAGTGGCGATATCGGTAAAATATTCGACCGCGGATCAGTATGTGCGGGGTTCAAATCCTGGGCTCGCCCGTCAATGACATCACTTTCGAGTGAGGAAACTGACGTTAACATTAGCATTACCAGCTTTAACGCACCGTGATGACGTCGTTCTTTCTAAAGCCAAGCTCATCGTCATCGTGCCTCTCAAAGTCGAGCAGAGCTTTCGCTCTTCTGCGACGATTACGGGCAACATTGACGTAGTTGTCGAGGTCCTTGGCGTGACTTTCCATCGTGTAGTCTGCCTGGACATTCTGTGAGACAAACAAAATATCTTCTATAGGAGCGTCAAGGTTATAATCTGCTCTAGAGATTGCTGTATTGACTTTCGTTTCTATTTTTCCTTTCACTATTAATTATACTTTAACTAATCATACTTTGATTACATATACTTTAGCTAATTATACTTTGATTAATTATACTGTAACTAAAAGTACTTTAAGAAGTTAATGTACTTCGATTAATGATACTTTAACTCATACTTTAATTAATAATACTTATTAATTAATAATTAATACCTAACTAATTATACTTTGATTAATTATATTTTAGTATACACAGCCTCTGCTATATACTAAGACATACGATTGGCCTTCATGGCAATAAATGAATCGCCCGTGTCAAGCTGATTAAACAATTGCAAAAATTTGTTGCCTGACCTAAAGCATCCAATTCAATTGCCAATTTCTGAGGCGCATACCTAAACCGTTCGACCAATTACTTATTATATTCATGCAGTTTCTTTCTCTACTTTCCCATTAACTTTCAAAGATGATTTTTCCTGTCTATAAAAATAATTATCTGAATTTCAGTTTCAATGGACTGCAATTTGTACAATCTACATGTATGCCTATGCACATATCAGTCATAAAGTAATAACAAATCTTCTACCCAGTACCTAGCTAAACTGGGATTAAAGATAAGATGATGAAGATGAAAGAAATAAAGAAATCTTACCACTTTAACGTTCTTTGGGTCTATAGATTGGAAATGTCTCGCTACTTGTAGAATAGCATCCCGCAGGTCGACCATTATTTCGGTTTGTCTGATGTTCTTCGCTTTGTCCGAATCAAAACCATCATCATCTCCCCACAGCATGACCGATATGACCGACTTAGAGCGACGTAAGTGGCGCTTTGTTAGTTGCTGAATCACAAAATAAATAAATAAACCAATGTTAAATAAAACCAATATCAATCATCACAAAAGAAATAAAAAACCAATGTTAAATGTTTAATGGAGTTTAACATTATTACTAGCTTTTTGTGTGGGATCCAACATAAAGGAAACTTTCATCCGAAATAAAATGATATAAATAGTCTTTCTATAGCTAATTGAAGAAGATACCGAAAGCCAATTTTCGTCTCAGAAAGGTTTCTTTTAATGAATAGATTCTTGAGACAGGATCAACTGAACATCCTAAAACTGGCCGATACTACGCTCATTAGCAAGGAGGCCGTCGATAGTGTTTTTGACCAGGATCTCTATATATTAACTCTCTGTATATATTCACTCAATATATTACCATTACCTATATAATGATGATTATATATATATATATATTTATATACACACACACACACACACACACACACACACACACACACACACACACACATATATATATATATATATATATATATATATATATATATATATGATTCCTTGGTTTAGAGCATTTTCCTTGATCACGTCCCTGATATTGCCTTATGGCAGGGAACCGGACGTTAAATTCTTATTGATTGATCGATTGATTAAGCTAAGACCTCTTCCATGCACATACCAAACTCCGTCTATCGTAATATTAGACTTTCAATTAAATTATCGAAGAATCTTAGAAGCAATAAAGTACAATAATCATAACTACTATTAATCTTAAGATTAATAGTAGTTAAGATTAATAGTAGTTAAGATTAATAGTAGTTAAGATTAATAGTAGTTAAGATTAATAGTAGTTAAGATTAACTACTATTTCTGAGCAGCAATTTAGATGAGATGCTTAAAGAAAACATCAATGAGATAGAAATAGAAAATTAAAAATTAAAATCTAATTAGGGCACTTATTATTTCTATTACATCATCATCATCATCTTCCAATGAATCCAGTTTAACTAAAGTCGGGATACGAACAGACCTTCTCCAATCCTCTCTGCCCCACATCATATCGTCAGACAGTCCTCAAATCATTACTAAACTATTATTTCTATTACAGAAATAGAAATAATAATAATAAAAATCAACACCCTAATAGAATCCTCCCAGTGTACCTGTTTTGGTAGATTTCTCGCAGATTCGGGATTCACTATCGCACCCTGATCGGCCATCAGATACGCCAAATGTTTTCTCCTCTGAGTGTCGATCTGAACATCCGTCAAAGAACCCGCTACATTATAAGCCATCTACAATATCAAACACAAGCTGCTACACTGTAAGCCATCTACAATATCAAACACAAGCTGCTACACTGTAAGCCATCTACAATATCAAAACAAGCTGCTACATTATATATCACCAACAATATCAAAACAAGCTGCTACTTTATAGGCCATCTACAAAATCAAAATAAGCTGCTACATTATAGGCCATCTACAATATCAAAACAAGCTGCTACATTATAGGCCATCTACAAAATCAAAACAAGCTGCTACACTATAGGCCATCTACAAAATCAAAACAAGATGCTACATTATATGCCATTTACAATATCAAAACAAGATGCAACATTATATGCCACCTACAATGTCAAAACAAAATGCTACAATATATGCCACCTACAATATCAAAACAAAATGCTACAATATATGCCACCTACAATATCAAAACAAGCTGCTACACTACAGTATAAGCCATTTACAATATCAAAACAAGCTGCTACACTATATGCCATCTACAATATCAAAATAAGCTGCTGCATTATACGCCATATACAATATAAAAACAAGATGCTTATTATATGCCATCTACAATATCAAAAAGAGCTGCTATACTATAAGCCATTTACAATATCAAAACAAGCTGCTACATTATATGCCACCTACAATATTAAAACAAGATACTACATTATAAGCTAACTACAGTATCAAAACAAAATGCTGCATTTTAAGCCACCTACAATATCAAAACAAGCTGCTACATTATATGCCATCTACAAGTCAAAACAAGCTGCTACATTATATGCCATCTGCAATATCAAAACAAGCTGCTACATTATATGCCATCTGCAATATCAAAACAAGCTGCTACATTATATGCCATCTGCAATATCAAAACAAGCTGCTACATTATATGCCATTTATAATATAAAAGCAAGGTGCTACATTATATGCCATTTATAATATAAAAGCAAGGTGCTACATTATATGCCATCTAAAAAAGGTAAAGCTAAGGTTAACGTCAGTTTCCTCACTGGAAAGCGATGTCAGTGACGGGCGAGCCCAGGATACAATATCAAAACAAGCAGCATTATATGCAATCTACAATATCAGAACGAGCTGCTACATTATATATCATCAACCATATCAAAACAAATTCCTATGCTATATACCACCTACAATATAAAACCAAGCTAAAAGACTGCATCCACCTACAATATCAGAGCTTGATCCTACTCATATAGCACCTACTGATAAACAGCAAGCCAAGCATAAATCTTTTGCTTGGCTTGCTGTTCTTGTCTTTTTATTAAAATTTTAAAAAGACTACATCACATACTGTAAAAATATCAAAGAAGTTGAATGGTACTGGACTACAAAAATTAATGCTAAAAATAGTCTATTAATAGATATAGTAGCAAAACGCAACTCTAAAATAGGCCTAAATACCATAAAAAATGTTTCTCTCCCTTAGTGCACTGCCTACTGGCAGGTCCATGGTATATAACGCCTCCACTCTTCTCTGTCTTCTGCTTTCCTCTTCATTTCCATATATGAGTGGGTCTTTAAATCATCAAATATACCTAATCTCGGCCTGCCTCTGCCTCTTTTCACTTCCATTATAATTTCTATGACCACTATTAATAGACCTCCCCTCCTTAGGATGCGTCCTATCCAACTCTTCTCCTATTTCTCAATAAATTTATCTCAAAAAAGGTTAAATACAGAAAATGGTACTGAGCAATGAAATGACTAGAAGTTACAATCAGACAGACAGACAGACCTGTATGAGCTCATCCACATCCTGCACATCACCTGGAGTGTCCGACAAGATATTGAAGATCTGTGCCGAATTCTCCAGCTTCAGTAGTTCGGATTCCTGCCAATTGACAGTCAAACGAGCAAGTTATTCCAGTTAAATACTCTTACAGCATCATCATCATCATCGTCATCGTCATCATTATCATCGTCATCGTCAGCGTCATCGTCATCATCATCATCATCGTCATCATCATCATCATCATCATCATCATCATCATCATCATCTCATCATCATTGTCAACGTCATAATCATCATCTTTCCCTGAATTCCAGTTTAACTAGGGTATGGATTTGAAAATGTTTTAGCGATTTCTAGAGCCTAGGCGCTCACTAACCGAAAGCCCTTTCTGACGTTGGTTTGCATCTTAGTGCTTTGTCGCCTTTTACAACACGTGCAGTCCACGGTTGGTTTAATCTTCAGCAACCATGACACAACACAGGTACACAGGTACCTTAAATTAAAACTCTTACAAAGACACTTACATTGAATTTGAAGTGCTTTTGATAGACAACGTAAAGTGAGAGTCTAAAAATTGCTGGTATTAAGTAACTCATTTTGAGATGAATGTTTGTCTAAATAAAAGTATAGAGAGCTGACAGTATAATAAGCCAGAGTAAAAGTTAATAAAAAATAACTTTATTATCCAGTAAATTCTACATGTATATTAAACTGCATTTTTATAATAAAAGATAAAATAAGCTGATATGAAAGTTCATAAATTGTTGCTTCAAACATTTATTTCAAATTTTAACTTCACAATTCATTGAAAGATTACACTAAAATTCTTCTACCTTCATCTTCAGCATTCCCAGTGTGACTTGAAAGAGAACAATAGAACCCTCGTAGAAGAAGAGATCCCAAAGCTTGAGGAGAACCTTTGTGTGTACAACACTGGCGAATATAGTGAGGAACCAGTGTAGGGCAATCAGAGATAACTCTACAGTGTGTACAAAATCACAAATTATGTAGTGAGGAACCAGTGAACAGCAATCAGAGATAATTCTGCACTACATATATGATTAAAAACTATATATTTTCACATTATTACCATAATTATGGTACACATTCATAGTTTACAATTGGATAAATTAAATAATTTTAATAAATAATTATAAAAAAACTTCCGTTTAGCGTGCCGTTAACCCTATTCGGGGTCGACAAAGAGGGGACTAGATAGGAAATAGTTTAATTTTAATAAGAATTATTAATAATCTTAGATAATTTTAATAAATAAGTTTAAATAAATTATAATTTTAACCTCCCATAAAGGAGACACTGTGGAGAAAATATGCGAGATGTTGGAAAACGCAAGCGAGGCATTGGAAAGAAAAGGACTGAGGGTGAATTAAAAAACAGAGCATTTGGAGAGTAGATGGAAGGGTAAGGTGATAAACAGAGATAGAGTAGTAAGTCAGGGGGTGGAACTAAGAAAGGTAACAGATTTTAAGTATTTGTGGTCGGTAATAGAGGATTAGAAAAGAAGGTTACTAGGAGGATTCAGGCTGGGTGGGTAAAATGGGCGGGCAAAATTGAGGGCAACTAGTGGAATGCTGTGTGAGAGGAAAATACTACTAAAACTGAAAGGCAAATTTTATAGCTATGTGGTAAGGCCAGTAACGACGTATAGTTCGGAATGTTGGGTACCAAAAAGGGAACATTTACAGAGTTTGCATATGGCGAAATGAGAATGTTATGTCTAATGTGTGGAAAAACTAGGAAGGACAGAATTGAAAATGAATAAGTGAGGATGAATTTAAATGTTGAGGGGATCGGAGATAGGTTGGCTCAGTCGAGATTGAGATGGTAAGGGAATAACTAAGCAACAATGATGTAAAACGTGTAGTGACGCATCTAAAGTAAAATTAAAATGAATCCTCAACTCAATATATATCAGAAACCATTGAATAAAAACGTTAATTAAACACAGTTCTAAAGAAACTCACCTATATCATGATTTTTAAGAAGTTCATCAACCTCGGGCAGATAATTCACAATCAGTTGTCTCAGTACACGCTGATCTGCCTGCATCATTATGACACATGATTTATTATAATAATTAGTCTGATTAATTATCAGACTGTGGGAGCAGTGGATTTGAATTCCCTATCTACAAATCTGCAGTCTGACAACTGACTGACACACCCCTAGCTCAGCTCAACATTATTTACAATTTTTCGAAAGTAAATAATTTTAACACCAAACACGTACTAAATGCAAAAGCCAGAATCTCAGCCACAATCTACGCTACAACCTAAACCACAATCTAAGCCACAACCTAAGCTAGAACCTAAGCCACAATCTAAGCTACAACCTAAGTAAGAACCTAAGCAACAACCAAAGCTACAACCTAAGCCACAACCAAAGCTACAACCTAAGCTACAATCTAAGATTTAACATAAGCTACAACCTACGCCACAATCTATTCTAAGCTATAACCTAAGCTACAACCAAACCCACAACCTAAGCTACAACCAAAGCTACAACCTAAACCACATCCAAAACTACAACCTAAGCTACAACCTACGCCACAATCTAAACTACAACCTACGCCACAACCTAAGCTACAACCTAAGCTACAACCTAAGCTACAACCTAAGCCACCTATCTTACTGTGTATAATCTTACTATGCATAGCTACAACACTCACACTACGAAAAAAAGAAATCTCTGAGACCGGAGACTGTAAGGTTAAACAACAAATGGTGATACACTCAAAGTCCAAATACCTGGACACCGATTAGCGTGCTGGAGTAGTAGGAAGCCGGAAGCAGATCCTCAATGATGGCACACATCATCCAGAATGCATCTTCCTCCTCCATAAATAACAACAATGAAGCTGCGATCTGCACATTCATGATATACAACAATAAGGCAAGCTGCTATATGAATTTATCTGGCACAGTAAGTAGAGGTACAAGAAAATTAAATGCTTAGATAGCTCTCACACATACATCCGTGGTTCGAGGCTAGCCTAAAGACAGAATAAAGCAATCTAGTTTCCTACATCGAAAGCATGCCAGTAATGGAGTCAGAGCCGGATTCGAACTCTGATCTCTTCTGATCTGCAGCTGAACAATTAGCTGAGCAAGCTAATGGCTCGGATCAGGTTAGGTGTGCTAATGATAAACCAACAAACACCTCAGTCCGTTCATTCTTAACTTGAAAGATAATAAAGTTAATTCCTAGCAAGAATTTACATTAAATCTAACTTTTAATCACTACTGCTTGTCTTATTAATCTAATTTCTAGATACACAATCAAATTACTGTTGTGACTAAAAGGCTTAAACTTATATTTAAATATTTTCACCACATAGGCAAATCATCCAACAACAAATAAACCACGAAACCATCACCGTCTAAAAACTACACAGCTACACCAACGATCGATCTTCTACATATAAAGAAATTACTATTTACGTTACTAATTCCGACAAGTTATTAGAACTGCTACACCATACCATGCCGGTGCCCTGACAGTAGCCTATGTCTGGGTAGAGCCACGCCACAGCTCTCAGAACTCTACGTAGTCTAGGCACTCCCGTGCTGTTGATGTTACAGAAACAAGCATTGCTTGGCATAGTTCTTAACAGATCCTGAGAATAATACATATCAACCCATCATTCAGTTATCATATGCACTGGAAAAGTATTACATTCATTTTCCACTACAATATCTAGTTGATAAATAAACTACGGTTTGATCTAATAAATATATTCTCTCTCTCTCTTCTCTCTCTCTCTCTCTTTCTCTACTAGTGTTCAGATGTCTAGACCAAGTTACAAGTAATTCACTAAATTAACTGCTGAGTATCAATTATATTATACTTATTTCTGAAGTTACAATAAATTCCCGTGTAGTGTCCGAGACTTTTCCAGTATTGTGTCAGAGACACTGAAAAATAGACCATCTTTAACTGTACGTGTAGTAAGAGGCAACTAAGCAAAGACTGAAGAAAGCAATGGGTAACTACCCATGAAGCCATATTTTTCAAAAGCCAGAGGCTACATATGGTATTAGTAAGGCAAACCCATTTGTGAAGTTGTTAACTTGTTGATCTATTGAGTGCTCTATATGGAGCGTGAAAACAGACTCTGGGTATGAATATGTACCTTGAACCTGCCACTCAGCATAACACTAGTGAGGAAAAGACATCATTACTAAACAGACCTAGATATATATTTTAACAGTAAAACATAGTACTCAGTTCCCAAAAGACTATACAATTAGTTAACAAAAACAAAACCTTTTCAATTTGTTTCGACGTGACGAGATGATCGTTTGAGGATGTTTTAACCATCATCTTATAACTAGTATCAGATCTTTGTTTCTTTTCTAAAGCGCCAGAAATTCTCAGCCATATCTGAGGCCGAATCGAATGCGGAATTCCCTGTCGAATCATCAGTCGTAACTTTTCTGAACGTGGCAGGCGACTTTCAACCTAAAGCGTACATAATGAAAATTGTTAATTAACAAATTACATAATAGAATTACACAGTAACCAAATTACAAAATGACATAATTAGCAATGAAAATTTTCTTCTTCCCTAAGTTCTTGCAGGATGCTAAATAAAGCTTATTACAAAAATAATAAAGAATAGTCAGCATAATGCAGCAGCAAACTAACAACAAGTCAAATATTCTATCTTATTCTCTAAACATTATCTTGAATGAGAAAACAAACATCACGCCTTTATTAGTGCTACTAGTATTGTCGTTATTATTAATATAGTCTTATTTTTCTGAATTAATATGATTTAAAGATCCACAAATATGTGATCATGAAAAGACAAACTAATGACAGAGAAGAGTGGAGGTGTTAAATGTAATGGATCTGCCAGTAGGCAGTGCACTGAGAGAGAGAGAGAAAAGAGAGAATCATACTTTGTCCCACGTCAATTCACCAACGTGATCATTGTGTGTAAACTCAAGATAAGCCGTCCACTTTAATCTATGCTGCGGATCCTCAACAAACTGTGTGCTAAGCAGTTTACTGGAATTCTCTTCAGGACCATCTAACACAGACATTCCCAATATAAAAATTTTATGCTATATTTCATTTTATAATTCAATTTAACCTAATTTAAGTTACATTTATTTAACTTTACATGTTTCAAAATTTATATGTGTTATATTAAATTAACATTTAATGACTTACAATATAAAGTCAAATAATTCAAAAAAATAAAAATAAAGTAAAAAAATTCGTTGCTTTCATTTAAAAGCTTTATAGTGGCAGAGAATGTTTAAATTTCAAAAATATTGTCACAGCATAGGCTTTTCTTTAATTTTAACTTACGATAGTGTAGGCCTTAGGTTTAAATAACTAAATAGTTTAATTAAAGATTTACAAATAGCTTAAAAAGATTCAACAACCTTATTTCCTCCTAGACTGCTTCATCTAGGCTTTAATATCTTTATTTTTTAACAGGTCATCAACCATATTTTACAAGTATATTTTATTATCAAATTTAGCAATTAAAATATCCTACATCTTTTATCTTCCATGAAATTCTGCACAAAATCTCTGCTTCAAAACACCAATATTTTATGACTATGAAGTCCTATATCTGTTATGTGTCTCCTACCTTTAACCATTCTGGAGGATAACTAATGTAATTGTAATGTAATTAATTCTAAAGTTTAATTTTAATTAATTTAATTTAATTTAATTAATTTGACATAATTAGAAAATGGAACTAGAAACAAACCTTCTTCCTCTACCTTAAAACCAAACTCATCATATCTGTAGTCGAGCTGTCCCGTTGCATCTTCGGGCTAAAAACGAAAAAGGACAATTGAGGCAATCTTTGGCAACGAGTCTAGAATCCAAGCATAATGTACACTTTATATAAAATTAATATTTTTACAACTATATATATATATATATATATATATAAATTTTATATATATATATACATGTATATATATAACATTTAAGGGAAGATGATGATGATGATGATGATATAAAACATTTAAAACAGATGTAAAATTAAAATTGGAAAAAAATTGATTTCATTATAGGCTATATCACGAAAAGAAAATTTACAACTTAATATAGCTAACTTACTTAAATTAAGTAACTTTTTATAATGTCAACATAATAAATTTAATTTAAATAAATTTAAAAACTTACAGGATTAGAGAGCTTCTGAAGGATGTCCTGTGGCCACATGGAAGATGTCAGTGCAGAGAAAGGTCCACCTGGTGTAGGATTGAAATCGGATCCGCTAGCCGCAAACTCCGGAGAGGAATTAATACTTAAGCCATCCGCTGCATCCATGGGTATATCGTCATCGTCATCATCTGACAGTGTATCAGCTAAAATATGACAGTTTATAAGTTACATGATAATTTTATAGTTAAATGGTAATTATTACTCTAAATTATTACTCTACCATAGTCTATCATAATAAAATATGGTGCACTGAATGCGTGATATAAGAGAACGATTCGAATGATCTTTAAGTTTGGACCAGCCATTTCCAAAATAGATCTCTCTCTCTCTCTCTCTCTCTCTCTCTCTCTCTCTCTCTCTCTCTCTCTCTCTCTCTCTCCCTCTCTCGAAGGTCTAAAGCAACTAAATTTTCATTATTGTCCTCAAGTAAATTTATGGTGAATCCAATCAGCTACGTATTAGCAGCAGATTCAAAATACATAAAAGAAATCAATGCAGTTAACATCTATTCAAAGTTTAAGTACACGATCTCATGTACTGATAATATATACGTATATATATATATATATATATATATATATATATATATATATATATATATATATATAAAGTTATGTACATTAAATTAGCAATAATATTTTTAGTAATTCTAACCTTTAACTCTTCTGGAGCTGTATCCATCTGGATTGCTCAATCCTAAAACGGATTTTGCAAAATTCATTTGCTATTTTTTATATTTCGCTAATAATAACAATAATTCTACAAATTCTCGCCTAATTTACAATCGATAGAAATAGTAAATAGATTTGTACTACTACTACTGAGACTGCACTACGTCCTATTTGGACCCTGCAGTAGGCTTCAAGGTTAATTGACTCCACTTCGCTCTATCCTCAGCCAGATCACAGATGCTCTCATCTAATATGTTCAAATTTTGACTTATATCTTCGAGATCTTTATTTACTAATTTGATCCACGTTTGTTTACTTTGACAACCTCTTTGTTTTGTCTGAGATTTTTTATTCTCATTTAAAGCAAGTTTTACAGGTGCATTTTTCGGCAACCTAAGTGACCTATCCATTTTAGTCTTCGTGTTTTAATTGCAAGACTCCATTTTTTTTCATTTGTTCTGATGTATAAGTTATCATTGCTTATAATGTGAGGGTAATATATTTTAAGTACTTTTCTTAATAGACTTCTATGAAATATGTCAATTTCGTGTTCCTGTTTTGAAGTTATTGTCCATAGCTCACTATTATACAAGTAAACTGGCGTAATACACGCATTGAATGTATTTATTCTTGTTTTCATTGTTATTTTGCTATTTGTTAGTTTCATCTTGTATTTATTAAAAATAGCCATACACGCCTTCTATGGATCATGTCTCTTTCAGTATCCAAGTAAGAACCTAAATATTTGCATTTCTTCCATTCCTGATCATTTTTGTTTCCAATGGTATATTTTTCTGTTTTATCTGTGTTTAGTTTTAAATCTCTCTTATTCAGTTTATCATTGACTTCCTTTTGAATTTTGTCTGTTATATTTTTGCATGTGCTTACATATGCAATATCATCTGCAAATTGCTGATTAATATTTATACCCATTTCTCGCTTTATGCTATAGTTATGTTCTATAATATGATTAGGGATTAATTCTTCATATGGTATATTTTCTTTGGAGTATGAGTGCTCTTCAATTTGGTTTGCTATTTGAATTTGGTTCTCATGTTTGTTTAAGCTATTTGCAAGGTAAAATGGGAAAGTACCGGGCTTAAGCAATCTCCTTGTGGTATTCCAATATTAGTTTCAAACTCATTTCCAGTTACATCTCCATTTTTAACTCTTAATATTACATCATCAACGATAAGCTTTATTATATGCAGCTCGTCCTGATCAATTATTTTACTTAAATCCTCTAATATTTTATTTTATAGTTAAATAGATTTTATTATTAAATAGATAAATAAATTTTATTATTAAATAGATTTGTAACAGCTGTTCATAATCAGCTGGAGGCCATTTGTAAACAATCCAGGCTTCTCTTTAGCCACAAATCTAGGATAGATAGCCTACCAGATATTTTTACCAGATTCATATGCTATAAAGACAAAAAGGAAGTGCAGACAGATATACTTTTAAATTACAGTAAATAGCACAAGAAATAAAGAAATAAAATTGTAACAAATTTAAAACATAATTATATAAGGAAGACACTAATTTTAAAGCTTAAAACATTAAGGAATGACAGATTTTTAAGAATTGCAATAAGCCTACCAAAAAATATCATTATATTTCTGTACTTTTACTTATAAGACTTTTACTTTTAAGTTTTACATATATAAGATGCTAAGTATTATCTCACTACTCACTACACAATTCTTCATTTGCCGTGACCATTTTCAAAAAAGTTGAATTTGTCATCCAATATGACCGGTACGAATGTCAGTATTATGATTTATGAATAACAAATTAGTCTTTAATAAATCACTCGATCAATGCTGTAGTTGTATAAAAAGAGATGGGAAGCTATGTCTATCTAAAGATGCGAAATTGGAATAGTCACTGCGCACAGCTGGAGGAGTTTACAAAACATTTCGCTGGCGGCAATTTAAAGGCAGCATGTTTAGCGCGAGACTACAGAAGGGTCTGGGAGGTCCAGGTGTAAACCCCGATCATCCTCTCGAGCCTCGAGCATCCCGGGTTTCACTGGGCGCCCCGGGATCCCTGAGGGGTCGGGCTCCCCGAGCACATGCCGGGCACCTCCTCGTACCCAGAGTTTCCTATATAACCCGTGGCACTCGAGGAGGTGCTCGGGGCTGCCTCGTGCCTTGATAGGTCTACCTCGGGCACACCCACGTGCCCCGGGCACCCCGGGACTGGGTGTCCTGGTTACTGGGACTGGGTGTCCTAGTTACCTCCGGGCACCCCTGGCCGGGTACTTCCGTGCCCCGAGGAACGAGGGTACCCTGGGGTACGTAGAACACGAAGCATAGGGGCCTACGCCGTGTCACGGGCACCCCCAGTGCCCAGGGCAACAGGGAAGCGCATTTGACGAGCCGAAGCTCGTACCACCAGTCTCGGACGAAAACGTCTCTAGACCGACGGTCCGACAGAGACGGGACTGACAGTGATCAGCCCTTGTCTACCGCCTCAAGTCATAAGAGAGCCCTCTGGGCCCTTCTTGCCGTCACAGTAAACTGATGACAATATAAGTGTGATTGGAAGTCTGATGGTTCGCCTTTTATACTGTATGTCTCAGTGTCGCGGCGATCACGTGACCTACTATACCTGGTTAAGAATCGGTTAAGTACTTATTCCGCTAAATTTGAACACATGAGGTCCTGATTCTGAAATTGTAAATCCAATTAGGCACTCCCTCTAGTGCATGTTCTGCCAAATGGCAGGTCAAAGCTATGAATATATTCCTTATAGTTATATTAGTATAGTCATAGTCATAGTTTAAATTCTGTCTTCGATATCCCGAGAGAAAACTCCACTGATCAACCTTTGATTGGAAAAATTTCTGGCTTCTGATGTTGCTTCTCATTTCCTTCCTCAGTTATTGCTTAGTCGCTTCCTACAACGCTTGCATGTCTATGATGTCTACTCTACAGTGACTCAGACACAACTCATGTGGCCCATGGTTTCAATGGCCATGGTTTCAATGGCCATGGTTTCAATGGCCATGGTTTCAATGGTCACGGGAACAACTTCATACTATAAGGACAGATCGCGGTACCTATCCATTTTTATTAGAGGCGTCTAGATCACCAGTTCCACCGGCAGTGGAGCTGCTGATCTAGCTTATTCTTATTCCTTTATTTTTAGCTTATTCTCCTTCTACTATTATTATTGTTGTTTATCTATTAATTTTTAATCCCCTAGGAAGGGGATTCTTTTTCAAATTTTCATTATTGTTATTATAGCTATTACTTTATTATTATTATTGTTATTATATTTTTATACCCCGGGTGTAAAGAACCCTAGGTTTGATAAATGCGATTCGAGCAATACGTGCTGAATCACCGCCCGGCTACTCGAGGCCATCTAGTAGCTTAAAAGAAATACTATTGTTTTTATTATCATTGTTATTATCATTGTTGTTGTTAATACTTTATAAACACTCAGTTCAGCTAGTAATCAGTCTTTTCTGATTATAATTTTATTCTTACGAAATATTAAAGTATCCCTGAGAAGAAGCATCAGCGAATGTGCCTCGAAAGCAGACTGGGTTGTAGCGCTAGATGGAGTGCAATTGATGGACGCTGTCACATAATTGACTTTTTTATTAGTACAATCGGCCTTTAGTATACAGCAAACTCTGCAGTTATTACGATAGAATCTTCAAAAGGAAAATAATTCTGGAATATAACTATATTTATCTTTATTTTCTACTTTTGTAGTATAATTATGGAGTATAAGTTACAAAATCTGCAAATACGTCAATAAAACATGCATAATAGAATAAATGAAGGCATATAGGAGTCATTAGGGAATTCTTTATTAAAGATTACATTCAAGTGCTAATAAAGTCAACAAGTAAGTGCAAATGCCCGAAAATGTTTAGAATATAAACAATACAGAAGAGTAGCATACAGTCCTAAGAGCAGCATGTAGACCTAAAAGTAGCATATAAGCCTAAGAATAGCATATACATGTAGGCTTACGAGTAGCATATAGGCCTAAGACTGACATGGGCCTAAGATTGATATAGGCCTAAGATTGATATTGGCCTATATACTGTAGGGTGCTAAGCAGAAAGTATCGGCTCTTGTAGGGTTCTTTTTGAAAAACAAATACGAAGTCATTTATCAGTCCACAATGTTGATTGAAGAATGAAGTAGATTGGGATAAAGAGCCGAGAATGAAGATAAAAATGCCAAAAATACAATATATTTAAATAATGAAATCAACAACGAATAATCTGGAAAGGATTAAATAAATAAATAATATAATAAATATGAATTCCTGAGATGAGTTCTTTATCTTTGAAAATAGGCCTATATTAATGAACAATAACACGAAAAGAAATCAAAACGACAAAAAATGTGAAAATTGATGTCAAATGAAGGACCTGTCGAAATGCTCCTGTTAAACTAAAATAGACTGATAGAAAAATCATTAATACGAAAAACTTCATGATGATATCAGACTAGAATGGTTGAGATAGATTGGCTGAGACGGTTTCATGTCGGTAGCTGTCCGACATATTCAGGGTTCAAATCCAGTTCTAGCCCTTCATTCATAGGTTAACGCTTCGGATACATCAAACGGACGTTAAACTAGTTTATGCTTTTAGGTCTGACATAATAAAATTCATCCAGCAAAGAATTGCCTTAGAATTATATATAAATTAATTTTAGAAATTATATATTAGAATCATATAGAAATATTCAAAACTATATAGTGTAAATTTCAAGAATATGAACAGATATTAACATCGTTCATGATGATATCTATCGCTTGTAATGGCTACATTTGTTAATTTTAGGCAGTTAATCGTCTATTTAAATGTCATAAATTTAACTGTAAATAAATCACCAGGTATTCATGAATGCGAGTATAAAATAATATTGCGATATATCAACATTTTCAGGAACGAATTACAGGGAAACACGCAATAAAAGGCAAAAATTCTAAGTACATTTAAAAATGTGCACTTACTTAACAATAAAATAGAAAGCTACAAATGAAAAATGTTGGAGTATTAGAACGGCTGCAGTCAATCCAATAACGTATAGGAATTACTGTGGGATTTTAATTGGGTTGTTCAATTAAATAGCTTTGAGGCTATAAATGATGAAATATGCTTTTAGTAATGAAAACTGGTTCAAAATCAAGCCAGCATGGCCCATTGGTTAGCGGGTCGATTAGAAAAATTCGAACTTCAGCAGAAGCTAAGGATTTAGCATCGATGTCGCAAAAGGCTACAAGTAAGTATTCTTAAATGTATAAGGAAGCCGAGTTTTTCATCATTTCGCGGATCGGTGATATGGTAGTTCGTACTATTTAGTAGATATCTGCTTTATTTAACGGAGAAATAAAAGGAAGCATAGGCGTGACGTATGATCGTAACGAAGCCTAAATTGATATTGTTGACCATGCCGTTAGATGAATTGCAATCTTCAGCTGTGTTCTTTAAGAGTTATTTACAGGTAAATAGGATCAGAGTTAACCAGTACATAAAACTGCGATCTTTCTCCTACCTTAATCTGAACTGGTAACTCTTACTAGTACTACTGTACTATTTACGTATCAGTACCTCTTAAGTACCAGTAATCCTTACGAACCAGTATCTCTTACGTACCAGTACTTCTTACGTGTCAGTACTTGTTACGTACCGATACGTCTTACGTACCAATACTTCTTACGTACCAGTACTTCTTACTTACCAATACTTCTTATGTACTAGTATCTCTTTCGTACTAGTACTGCTTACGTACCGGTACCTCTTACGTACCAGTACCTCCTACGTGTGCGTGAACACCGGTAGAATGGATCACAGTATTAGCTTAAACATGTATAGTACAGACAAAATAAGGCTCTTCTATTTACAAATATATGAAGAAAACATCGAAGTCTTAGAAAGTTTGAAATATTATTCAGTCTATCAGACAAAAGTAAAGAAAAGCACACAAAGAAAAGCAAAATATTATCGAAACAAAAGTTTTATAATGCTAAATTGGCTATAGAACCGTTTGGTGATTTTGATATGGAAGCAAATTTGTGCTGGTATTATTATCCTGTGATATGCGAATACTACGTTAATGAGTTGTACTGAAACATAAAATAATCCTATTTATTTGTCACTCATTTTGAATAAGACAAGCTGTGTGAGCAGAAAAATTAAAAATAGTACAGAGATATAGAGGAAATTCATATAAACTCAGCGTCTTGTTGAATTTCCCGAACTCAAAGTCGCCTCTCCTTTAATCGCTTTCTGTATTTTCACGTACCGATCAATCAATAAACCGATATCTTCAGCCTGTTAAAGAACACCAATAACAAAATGCACATTATCATCATTACTAGAACAAAATTGTAAGCCGGTAAATTACAAAAGGGGGCTTACTAGGATAGGATCGAAGTTAATGTCACAAGAGAAAAATATCGAGAAGTTTTTTATATAAAGAATATGAAAACCATGGATGTATAAGTAACGCCATGCATCAAACTGATAAAAGAGTTTCTGATAAGTTTCTGATAAGTTGGACGGTCCTTCTTTTATATATGATTAAAATGGCAACTTTTATAGAACGTTACTACTGTAAGATTTGAACTCTTCATTTTCATAATAATAATAATAACAACAATTAGAGTGCTACAGTCATTAATGACAACATCGAGCACTATTGAGACAAAATCAAGCCGGCGAGCAAAAAGAAGGCCCAAAAACTGTGCAAATTCCAAAATCCAGATAATCAGTCCAAAGTAAAGGGAATTAAAGAAAAAGGAGGTTTAGGCGCAGGTCGCTGCTCATGGACACTGGATGGAAAAGAGAGATGGAAAAGATAGGTCATTATTCATAGGGTATTAAAGTGATCAGTTTGCAATTTAGCTTTTGTTGAATTCAAGCAGTCTCTCCTGATAGTTTATTCTACATCTAAATATCATTTTTTAGTTATTCCCATTATCTCACGATTAAATATGTTCCATAATTATGTACATAATGTCGCCTGATACGTCACGTGATATATCACGTGATTACAGATTATCAGATCATTCTCCATTTGGACACTTGTTTGATGTATGATGTCAAGTGATATATAACGTGATTACCTGATCAGTCTGCAGTTAGACAGTTGTTTGATTCATAATGTCACGTGGTATATCACGTGACTACCTGATCAGTCTACAGTTGCACATTTGTTTGATGAATGATATCACGTGATATTGTCACGTGTTTGATGCATGATGTCACGTGGTATTGTCAGGTGATACGTCACGTGATTACCTGATCAGTCTGCAGTTGCGCATTTGTTTGATGAATGATATCACGTAATATTGTCACGTGGTTGATGCATGATGTCACGTGGTATTGTCAGGTGATACGTCACGTGATTACCTGATCAGTCTGCAGTTGGACGATTGTTTGATGCATGATGTCACGTGATATTGTCAGGTGATACGTCACGTGATTACCTGATCAGTCTGCAGTTGGACGGTTGTTTGATGCATGATGTTGCCGCAGGTTATATCTAAGAACTGAACGTATCCCTTGCGCTCTGTTCTCTGACGAGCCGACACGAGCTCAGAAAACAGCACCGTCTTCCAGACCTCCTGTGAAATAAAGTAAACACTCATTATAGTGAAAAAAAGCTAATGTTAACGTCAGTTTCCTCACTCGAAAGCGATGTCAGTGAAGGGCGAGCCCAGGATTTGAACCCCGCACATACTGATCCGCGATCCAATAGCTTACCGACATAGCTTACCGGCTGGAGCCAGTGGCTATGTCGGTAATAATAGAGTGGCTATGTCAGCAAAAAGAAAAACTAAGTTTAGCGTCAGTTTCCACCACCTCTTGCTTAACACATAACAGTGCTACTAATTCCGCCACCATTCCGTATAGCAAAGCATAATATACTGCATGTAATCTGCAATAATTGTAGTAGATTACACTAATAATAATACTAAAGGTTTAACGTCCGTTTTCTCATACAAGAATGATGTCAGGGACATCCCCCATCACGTGTCGCTACAAATCGATTCACTGAAAACGATCTGAAAAACATGTGCTGAAGAGAAAGTAGATCTTAAAAGGTGCCGGTCCGGTGATAAAAAAACAGTCAGGCAAGTAATTACTGTATATGTATATTACAGTAGTAACAGTAAATTACAGTAATTACTACAATGGATTATGACGCAAACTTGCAAGATAGAGGCATTACATTGATATAATATACATATTAAAATCGTCAGATAGTAAATTATTCATTTTCATGTCCTTTGGAGTTTCGGGAGTTAACTCTTTACCCGGGTCACCTAAGATTCGAATACAGAGATTTCAATTCATTCCATGAGCGTTCTATCAATGTCGTAGCCTACATGCAAATAAATATTTTACTATAGGAGAATAAAAATTGCACCCAATATTTTTGTTCTATAATAATCAAATCAGGCAAAATATATCACACAAACAACGAAACACCTAAACTCTCACATCTTCAGATAAAGCAATTTTTACCTTCAAACTTTTTAAATTGCTTTTCTTGTCGCAATAATAATAAATACAAAAACACTTTACTAGCAAATTACTTCCGGTTCCTCGCCTAAAGGCAATGTCAGGGTCGGAAACTGAAGCATCTAACTCAAATTTTAATATCATATCGTCCTTCATTAATAAGTTTAGTTGCATACGTGTAGATAGCTATAAATACAGAACTACTAAATTCAATAAATATTAACAATTAATAATGAATTAGTTAAACAAAAATTATTAAAAATAACTGTTATGACAAGACAAGCTACTTACATTAGTTTTTACTGAACAGAAATTGAGCCCTTTGTTGTTTACTGCTAAGATAGTTTCTCCGCGACCTTTAGAATCTATTACATTCTGTAAAAGAAAAGAAGGCTTTATATCGTCCATATTTCACAAAATCTGGTTGAACACGTTGATTCTTTTGAATTATGTATGCTTGAGTTAGTCTACTAAAAACTATTACAATCGTAATATAAATACAAGTCTACATACTGTATAAATATTTAGCCGACATTTCCTTTTGTGACTTCTACTATAAACAGCTAAACATATAGTAAATAAATACCTTGATTTTGAAAAATGTTGAACCGAACTTTGTCCATCGAGACAAAATATCTGCAAAATAGGAAAATCATAAGACAAATTTTCATACACCTATTTTCCACTAATATATTACTTAACACTTTTACCACTTATTATATTTTTCAAAGTGTATCAATTAAATATCAAAATCTACAACAGTAATAAATAAATAAAAACCACAGATAATAAAATAAAAAAAATAAAAAATTTAAATAAAAGTTTAAAAAAGTCATTCAAAAAACCTTGAGGAACATTGATAGTTCATTACAATGACTCTGATACCATAACTATATCACATATCAGCTTCAGTCTACCATAGTTTATCCAAGCGACTCTGCGAAATCTTTCGACATTTGTATAGTAGGTAAAAATGTTAGAAATATAGTAGAAATAACATTACATTACCAAGGAATTTGATTTGGCATTCGAATGGAGTCATGGCCTGAACCCCACTGAAGCATTCTTTCACAGAATTGAACCACATTGATATTGACATGTCCACTGAGTGCTGCACGTTCAACGGAATGTAGATCGATATGTCTTTCCTAAAGCAAAATCAGATTAACTAATTGATAACTGATTGATTAATTGGGACTGAGCAGTAAACTCTCCGATATGGTACTGAATAGACTCCGAATTGCTTGTTATGAATTTTGTAAATTTGATTAAAATTTAGTTGCAATATTGGAATACATTCAAAACACTACCTTCCCGTATGATGACGTGTATGTAGCACTCTAGTTGTTTATGTTACATTATCGTATGCCTAAACGATTAACTTATTCACCCAACCAGTACAATGATTACTATTTAATATAATTAAGTTTATATTTATTATATATTTATTATATTCATATATACTATTATAGGTATATAATAAATATATAAAATTGCGTAACACATTACAAGAAATGATATTTATACTATATTATAAATGTATAGCATATTTTATCTCTCTCTCTCTCTTATTGAACTGCCTACTGGCAGGTCCATGGCACAGAACGCCTCCAAGCTTCTCTGTCTTCCGCTTTCCTGTTCTTGTCCACATATGAGTGAATCTTTAAATCATCTAACATTCCTAATCTCGGCCGGCCTCTGCCTCTATTCCTTCCATTCTGCCTTCAATGACCTCTTTTAGTGTATAATATAATAAATTAAAATTTATATTATATTCACAAGATATGATATTATATTTTGCAAGCGATGTGACATACGCTTAGGCCTAGTACTTAGGAGATATGGTTATGACTCGTGTCTATATAATATTGTAAACTCAACAAATATTTGTCTTAACCTGATCCAATTTCATTTGTTTAGAAGACGAACAACTTCGCTAATTCTATTTAATAGCCGACATTTACTTCCATACTCGTTTTTTATTATAAGCATAGTCATCATCATCATCGTCCCTTTATCCCAGTTTTAATAGGATTGAGATTAGAAAATTTCGTAGCAAATTTATGGAGCATAAGCCCTCACCATCCGAATGCCATTTCTGACATTGATTTGGATTTTAGTGCTTGGTTGCCTATTACCATACTTGCAGTCTACGGTTGGTGTATTCTTCAGCAACCTGGATACAACCCTGGTAAATACTTTTTCTAAACGTATTTAAATGAACGTACTGTGACGGCATCGACTTGAGCTCTGCCGCTTGAATCTGTAACGCCGCTAGTAGAGCTATTTCATCCTGCGTCATTAAACATAGAAAGTCATTTAGAGTCTTAGAGATAAAGCAATTTCTCCAGGTGCACTATAGTACAGCCATTTAGTTCATAGAGGGAATTTACGAATTTATTTCACTGATGAAATATACAGAGAGCATTACTGAAATGTTACGTTTTTACTGATTTCTTGTCTGAAAAATATTTATATGCGAGCTTACAATTACTCTCAACTCTGAGAATTTAGATTAAGATGTGTAGCATTTATTTCCGATTGTGCGGCTGGCAAGATTTAACGCGCTTAGTTTAGCATGCGCATGAATAAATGAAAATAATCAACGTCAGATTCGGTTAGTACTTGAATGGGCGACAAACTAGGAAGACCAAATGTTCACAGCTTTGAAAGAAAAATCTCAAGAGTTTTGGAAGGTTATTCTAAAATTCGAGCCGGCTGCAATCGATGCGCTATCAATTGGCAAAGAATAGGAATAAAACTGAAATAAATAGCTGTAAATAAAGAGAACTATTATAAAACAGAAACTTATCTAGGAAACTCTGTAGCATGTGCGGTAACCACAACGTGTAACCATATGAACAAAAAAAATAAAGTTATTTAATTCTTGATTACTATACGCAAATAATTTTTTTGAAGCCTTTTCGTTTTGAAGTGAAGGCCGACATTCATGTAGCAGCAGTCCAATTATTTAATTAAGTTAAATTAAATTATTTAATGATTCCCTGATGGGTGGTGAAATCAAACTACATTCACTAGATTAAGATATTAAGTTCTGAATTTGATAAGATATTAAGTTCCAAAGTAATTCTTAAAACATAAAATTTTCAAACTATTTTATAACAACCAATTTTTCCAACTATTTTGCAAACTACTTGCCTTCTGCTGTCGCGAAAGTGTTTTCGAGGGCAGAGTGATGAGATAGCCGTCGATGTAGACCGGTCGATTCTGCTGATACATCAGAGTTATGTAAAGTCTAGTTCCATCAAAGTTTATTGGGTATATCCACGTGTATCTCTCGCACAGCAAGCACAAATCCTTCTTCAAAATAGCGAAGTCCGCGATTATGTCCATCACGTAGATCTCATCTCTGACTGGAAAGTACTTGTCTTCTACAAAAGAATAAATCATTTGCCTAGGATGCACTATTGCAGTTTTCTGCTATTAATTATAGACCATTAAATTCATCTGAGTTGTAGAGACTACAAAGGCTCTAGCCTAGTTTAGTATCAGTTACTTATGTATTTCAAAAATAAGTGATCCGCAGTCGGATTACTTGCCAATATCCTACTGGTCCAACCCCAAATCCATTCCATTAATAGTTTTACTAGCAGACTGAGGATTAGGCACTATATACCACTATTAGCTTTTAGTATCAGCATTAAATGCTTCAAAAACCATACCCTAGCTAAACTTGGATTCAAGGGATGATGATTGATTAGTTTAAAATGATAACTACCTTTCGTCAGAATGCTGTACATAATAAATTCCTGCCTCTCAAGATAACTGAATATTCCCAGAGCATCACAGATCTGCGCAATCACGTCACCGATTGCCTACACATTAAAATGAAACATACTTAAGACATAAATTCTCCGCTTAATCACCTCGCACTAAAATATATGAGCAAGGTAACTGAAGAAAGCAATTTTTTATCAGCAAACCATTGTTCTTCTCACACGACAAGTACATAGAATAAATTTAAGATAATGAAAGTATAAAATTACGGCGATATATAATAATAATATAATAATTGTTTGAAACACAGAGCAAATTTAATAAGGATAGTTTGAAATATTATTAGAATAGTTAATTAAAATATATAATTAATTATTGATGAATAAGGTAACTTTCGAAATACATGGATGGCAAATATGGAAGGAAGTAGAGGCAAAAGCAGGCCGAGATTAGGAATGTTAGATGATATAAAGACCCATTCATATGTGGACATGAAGAGGAAAGCGGAAGACAGAGATATGTGGAGGCGTTATATACCATGGACCTACCAGTAGGCCATGCACTAAGAGAGAGAGATGAAATACATACGGAACTGCATCGCACAGCCACTTTGACAGGAATTCCACCCGGTAACATACAGAACAGATCTCTCGTCCACTTTCCGTGCTGTTAAAATAAAGTCAAAGCAAAATTTAACAACAGTTTCCTGTCTTTATCAATGATACTATCATTGATAAAGATCAATAGATATAAATCAGTATCATGCTCTATGATACTGCTTGTCAATGATACTATAGGCATTTCGATGGCAAGTTATACAAGAATGATAAGATTCACGAAAATAACAAATAAATATCTGCAGTGATTTAGAGGTCAATAATTTAATTGCAAGACTTGATTAATATGTTTAGAAATTTAAATTCTTGTTTGCATATAGGCCCTATTATTTATATTGGCGTCCCTGACATCATCCTGATATGAAGAAATGGACGTTAAAGCTTTACTACTATTACTATAATATAATTAAAACATGTTAATATGCTTGCATGCTTAAACGTATGATTATGTAAGTGTGGCCTGGGTGATTACTTATAATTATTACTATTTATAAAAGTAAACACGCATTACAGTGAAATGATCAACTGTGCTGATATCTATCACTTTTAGTACCACATGTTTAAACCGTTAGGCAATTGAGACCATTTTCCGTATAACCAGTCCAAAGCATGTCCGAGATTTTACTCTCAGATCAGCGCGGCTGGGATTCGAACCCACGAGATTTCAATTCACCTCAGAATCTATTATTATTATTTTATTATTATAATTATGTGGTGACATAACGAATCTTAAAATCGTTCTTACAGTGATAGCATCAAGTTCGGCTATAGTTGGTAGATTCCTTCTTCCAGATAGTCTCAGAGTCTGCTGAAGGTTATTCAGACATTGCCCGGCCACCACTGAGAGTAAAACACAGGACAACTTGCGTAACATACTCTTTTATCCGTATTTGCTATAATCCAATGACTAATTACACGACTAAGTGAATGAATGAATGAATGAATGAATGAATGAACGAATGAACAAGTGACGAAAAGAAGATTGAAAATGAACAATAGATAAAATGAAACAATGAAAAAACAGGAGATGAATTACTTATGAACACCTCAATAAAATTCTAATTATAGCAATTTATTTAGATTACCAATTACATTACTTAAATCATAGGTTTAAGTATAAGTCTCCTAAGAGTTTGCACTTATTTAAATTAATAATCCAATCACATTATAATAATTACGATGTTGTTAAATATAACAATGTGAACTAAAATATTTCAGCATCCACAGATTTTCATATCTTCGCATTAGAAAGTCAAAATGCGAAATTGCTTAGTGTGCAAAGCTAGGAAAACACCTTGACAATATATATGACTAATAAATAACCGACCAGATAATGTGATAACAATCACGAACATTCACGGGACCAGTAAATGATTAATGAATTATATTAACTAGCGGTTTAAGCATGTGACATTAAAAATTAGACATATCATCATACTGTGTATATGATCTTTTAACTAGGCTGTCCTTAACCTTTCTCCATTATCAAAATTACCTAAACATTAATTAAGGCTCCGTTCACTCTAAGATTCAGTACCGGCGTTGCGTCCGGGTTGCTGAAGGATAGATCAACTGTGAATTGTACATGTCGTAGAAGGCGACAAAATATGAAAATACAAACCAACGTCAGAAATGGCATTCGGTTAGTGAATGCCTAGACTCCAGAAACTGCTACAAATGTTTTTAATCCCTACCCTATTTAAACTGGGATTCAAAGGAAGATGAAGATGATGATGATGAAGTAAGACTCAGTTGCATTACCATAGTTAGCCTTGCTGTTATCAGCAGCTGTCTGCTCCAGGTGTCTCAAGAGATAGGGCTGCAGATGATCCGAGCACCGGAAGTAGCTGCTAAACAGAGCCAGTAATCTCCAGCCCTGCTGACAACTCTCTCTGCTCAATCATGCACAATCATGCACAATCATGCACAGTTATGCTCAGTCATGCACAATCATGCGCAATCATGCGCAATCATGCACAATCATGCACAATCATGCTCAATCATGCTCAATAATGCTCAATCAAGAACTATAATGCTCAATTATTATAATCATGCACAATCATACTCAGTCATGCTCAATCATGCTCAGTCATGCTCAATCAAGCGCAATCATGCTTAATCATGCTCAATCAAGAACTATAATGCTCAATCATTATAATCATGCACAATCATACTCAGTCATGCTCAATCATGCACAATCATGCTCAGTCATGCTCAATCAAGCGCAATCATGCTTAATCATGCTCAATCAAGAACTATAATGCTCAATCATTATAATCATGCGCAATCATGCTCAATCATGTTCAATCAAGCGCAATCATGCTCAGTCATGATCAATCAAGCGCAATCATGCATAATCATGCTCAATCATGCACAATTCAGCTAGTGGCGATTTAATTATCGCCACTTGCTGGCTGGAGCCAATGGCGATGTCGTTAAGTTATTCGACCGCGGATCAGTATGTGCGGAGTTCAAATCCTGGGCTCGTCACTGACATCGCTTTCGAGTGAGGAAACTGACGCTAACCTTTGCTTTACATTAGCTTTTTACTAATCAGGGCACTGGAGCAAAAACATCATTCCTATACTTAAATCTAATTTCTAGCGTTTCTCTTCTATTCTGTGTTTTTCGTTAAGATATAGTGTCTAACCTTTGACCCCCTAATTTCGTCACGTTGAGACTGCTAAGGCATGGATGCTATATCTTAGTTCTCGGGGAAATCTTTTAATTGATTAAATGTCTTCATATTGAATACAGTATCTACAGAATTGCAGCAGTGCTTACATCCTAGAGCTCCTGTTGTTGGTGGTCTGTTTAATGATCTGACAGTAAACCTCGTCAATGAGTTCTGGGTTGGTACGACAGGTTATGAGCAGGTGAAGTGCGCTGTCCACTGAGAGAACACCTCTAGGTAGCGCCTGATCTCCCATGTACTGCATTACATCTATAATCATCATCATCTTAATATGATATACTTATTGATATATGGAGTGCTAATTAAGAAGTGTGAAAATCAGCATATGAATAGGAATTTGTATCTTGGATCTGCCACTGGGCATAACACTAGAGATAGAGAAAAACAATAAAAAATATTAGGCGACTCTACACAAGAATTGTGTAGATGATGGTTGTCCGTGCGCTACAAGATCCGCGGTTCATCACAAATGTAGTGGAAATGACGAAATAAACTGCAAACTAAAACAGAGTTTGAAAATTAAAAAACAACATACGATATATAATTTATGACAGGTACACCTGTTCTAAGAGTATATAATGTTTCTACTGAACAAACATGTATATCAATTGCCGGCACATTACTAATTACTCAATTAACAATTAATCAATTAATTAATTACTCTATCTGGACTACGTAGTAAATAATCTCAAAGAAATTCCACAATATAAATAAAATCATTGCAAGGGAATCGTTACTTGAAATGGTATATTTCGTTTGTAAATATATTTTAGTATATCTGAAATACGACAAAATAGCGACTACCAGCATCCGAAATAGCAACAACAGCAACAACAACGATTAGATTGCTACTGTCGTCACTGACAACATCGAACTCAAAATAGTGAACTATGGCTCGTCAAAGCCAATTCGACGAGCAATAATATAAACAGCCCACTAAAATGAGAATATCCTATCAGCTGGCAATTAACAAATTATGAGCAAAAGAATTTACATAATGTGTGTATTAAACGACATATGCACTGTAAAAACTGTAAAAAGTAGTGAAGCCGATATCATCGTCAGGATTAACAGCTATTATTGGTACAGGATGTGCATATTAGCAATGAAGTTATTTAATGCTAAACGGTAACGTTAGGTCTAAGACCAAACCAAGATTGCAAAGTAAATAGCATAAACATAAAAGATTGGACTTACAATCAAAACAGTCTAGAGCCAGTCTATTGAGCACGGCCGAGTCATACATCAATAGTGAAGATTCGATCGGCTTCTAAATAGATGCAAAACAAATTTGTAACAGTTCTTTTGTATAGACCTAAAATATTTGAAATTGATGTAACTGACAAAAGGCAGACAAATGGCAATTGGTAGACACGACGATATGGACTTCAGGGCTCGCTAGTGATTTACAGAATAACTTAGAACTTTATGAACGTCTACTATTAATTTACTTTATAATGATTATAAAGTTTAATGGTAAATAAAAGAATGAAAACTTAATAATCGGCAATGTATTTTATTAAGTAACTAATAAACCTAACAATATCCTAGAGCGGGAGATTAGAATTCAATAAGTAAAATGTTTTAAATCTTAGTCAATGAATATTTTGAAATTAATTAATTTAATAATATAATGCAAGAAATTATAAATCACAGGAAAATTCTAAGCATCTTTATTGTGTAGCTAATATGATAAAGTGTTAGACAATTAAAATGCTTAAAGGACAAAATACAAATGATTCTAAATCATTATTCTGCCTGATAATCGGAAATGTTGCCTAAAAGGGATTTAAGTTATAATATTACTTAATAATATTAATACGAGTAACATTACTGGTAATATTACTTTCATCACCAGAAAGGACGGATTCAAACCGAGAATCTATTAATCCGCAGCTAGAGCACGTAAACATTGTGCTAATCACACAATCATTGCACTCTCGTATCAGCCAACCTTAATCATCACCGATTTGGAGATTTTGTTACTTGATAAGTTTCAGGATAACCCTGCATGCAGAAGTGTATAAACTGATTAAACTATTTAATTAAGTATTTGAAAGATGTCATTGAAACAATTATTGTATTTAGACACATCTCACTGTGCCGCATTATGACATTGTGCATTTCATTATGATGCATTATGACGTTACAACATTATCTCATTATGACGCATTATGACATTATTTCATTGTGACGCATAATGACGTTATTTCATTGTGACGCATTATGACACTATGATATTATTTCATTGTGACACATTATGACATTACTTCATTGTGACGCATTATGACATAATGGCATTATTTCATTGTGACGCGTTATGACATGAAGACATTATCTCATTATGACGCGTTATGATATTGTGCCGCATTATAAATTTCTGACATAATTTCATTATGACATTTAGACACATCTCACTGTGTCGCATTACGACATTGTGCCGCACTATTTCGTTATGATGCATTATGACGTTATAACATTTTTTCATTATAAAGCATAATGACGTTATTTCATTGTGACGCATTATGACATTATGATATTTTTTCATTGTGACACATTATGACATTATTTCATTGTGACGCATTATGACATTATTTCATTGTGACGCATTATGACATTATTTCATTGTGACGCATTATGACATGAAGACATTATCTCATTATGACGCGCTATGATATTGTACGGCATTATAAAATTCTGACATAATTTCATTATGAAGCGTTGTGACATTATGATGATATCTCATTATGGCTAATTATGACATTATGACGAACTATGACATTATGATATTAAAGCACATTACCTCTGACCACTGAATTCTCGTTAACTGTTGTTGCCAGTCACCGTTTTGTTCTAAAAATGAAAAACGAGCAAAGACCTTACAAGTGTAACGCCAAAATTGAAGATCTCTAGACTCTGTTAGAAATTAGTATTTTCCAGTAGATCTTATATTTATTGTATACAATTAAATATGCTGCACTTAAATGATTGATTTATAAATTGCTATACTGATTTAGGTCTATTAGAAAGAAAGAAATCTCCTGACGTTGACTTCGCATTTAATAAACGATTATTGAAACAGTATTGGAATTAAATCTATCGTTAGACCAATCGTCTTTGTCATGGATGACGGAATAACGTTAATAAATGTTATTCATCAGGCTTCTTCATAGTCGCAAGTTACAATTTATTTATTATAACTGCATTTAAGAAATGTACGTGCAAATGTCTACCGGACTGTTTTTTAATGCGCCTGATGTTTTCTGATTGAAGGTTCTCGAAAGATCCAGTGAGTGAGTCAGATCTGCGAGTAGCAAAGTCATCTGATCTATAAAACATACAACATAGCGTAACAGGTCTACTTCAGTTCAACGTTCAACAGGTCTACTTCCGTTCAATGTTCAACTGTTCTACTCCTGTTCAATCTGTAACATTTCTATTTCCGTTCAATGTTCAACAGGTCTACTAAAGTTCAATATTTAATAGTTCTACTTCAGTTTAATGTTCAATAGGTCTACTTAAATTCAATGTTTAACAGGTCTACTTAAGTTCAATGTTTAACAGGTCTACTTAAGTTCAATGTTGAACAGTTCTACTTTCGTTCAATGTGTAACAGTGTCTACTTCCGTTCAATGTGTAGCAGTTCTACTTCCATTTTGTCGTCTAAGTATGATGACTTTCTTTAAATGTAATTAGTTTTTAATATTAACTTCGTCAAAATATTTCTACTGATTTCAAAATTGTTTTTCACTGCAAAAAATCTCTCGATTTTTCTTCAGCACAAGATGAGTCTTCGACTGATTTACGTAAATATTTAGTTGCATCTGATCATAACGTTATAGAAGCCTGCTATCTCATAGTAGATAGAAAACAGACTTAAAGTCCTGATCATTTATGCGTGAGTTTTAATATTCTTATTATCAAACTTTACCTGTAAGGCGAATCTCTGAAATGCAACAGAGAGTATTCAAGCAAACAGTATTTCTTTTCTGCCTCAGACAATCTCTGCAGTGAACTGCCGTTATAGAGCGAAGCAATCTCCTGCATTTAATAAAAAATACGAAAAATTTATGTTGTAACTGAACAAAAATTACTAATTTATTTTTCTCTACAGAGCAATAACAATATCAAGTTGAATTTATACTAAATGAAATGTACAAGTAACTTACTTTGTTATTTAAATAGCTTATTTAAAAAATATGTTATTAAAAAGTTACTTAAATCTAGAGTTTTCTTTGGTTAAGCACATGACAAAGGCACGTTCTACAGAGTTTCCTTGGCTAAGTTGCTTTTTTGTAAATTTCGAGATGTGTAATCAGTAAAACTGATGGATGATATGATGTAGGACAGAGAGGATTTGAGACAGTCTAGTCGTATCCCGACCCTAGTTAAACTGGGATTCAAGGGAAGAAGAAGAAGAAGATGATGATGATGATGATGATGATGATGATGGTATACTCAGCAAAACAAAATAAAATTTTATGTACTCGCATTAACTATGCCAGTCCAGAGATTGTGGCAAAATTGACAAATATTGACTCGAAGGAGACTCAACAATTATACAAATACAACTGTAATTTATCATCATTACTCACTTAAATTTATTTAATCTTATTATTATACGATAGCAGCTGTTAGAGTTAACAAGTACAAGTATTTTGCTCTATTATTTAATTATTACAAAATTTCTTTTTAAATCAAACAACGATAATTTTTGGACTTACATCTGTATAACTTTCAACTGGCTTTGAAATCGGCCAGTTAATATAGTATTCGTTAACTTTCTGCGCATGTCGGCTAACACTGTTATCTGACGATAAAACGCTCGCAGCTCTTTTAACGTCCGTTTCGTTCACTGTTACCCCTTCAGTCCTTATCAAAGCTGCGCTCTGAATAAACCGCCCGGGATCTTCTGCAGCCAGGGGAATCACAAAATCTACCGGAAATTTCCCGGCCTTGCCACGTATTGTGCCGTAATAGAAGCCTGCGTATGATGTACGAAATAATAAGTATTTATTAATAGTAATTATTTATAGCCTCAATTAATATTTAATGTATTAGTAAGTATTCATTCGTAGTCTCAATTTCAATACAATTTAGTCAAAAATGATTGATATATTTTATTTCAACAATAATCTGAAAGTGTTTATATTTATGTAAGTTTCTTAAGTATTAAATACATTTATTTTATTCAGCAAAGTTATTTCAATAAGTTATAAGGTAATAAATAAAAAGTGGATAAATGCAAATAACAGAGACAAAAAATGTTGTCTATAACTTGGGAAAACTATGGCTTATTATGTCATTTCCCGTTTTTTCCTTAGATTATGCTTAGTCGCCTTTTACGAAAATGATATAGTGTGTTAACATACAGACTATTACTTTGCCAACATTAGCTTCTTAGTCTCATCTTACGACTTTCACAGTGAAAGTTTGATTCATTTTGCAGTAAATTTCACGTTACGAGACAGTCTTTAAATGTATAATAACAGACTGTCATAGTTAGCTCAAGTGCTAAATCAAAAAAGTAAATTACTCATCAAGTACCTGCATCCTTGTTAGTTTGCTTATTTGACAGTCTAATAACATCTCCTTGTCGGAAGCTGAGCTGACTGGAATTGCGTCGTAGATTACTTTTGACCGCTTTAACGTATTTTGAGTTCTACAATTTTTATTTACAACACATACCAAAGTTACGATGGTAATTCAGTACAATGCAATATTAAAATAGAGCACATTGATACATATCACTCTCTGAGTGCACTGACTACTGGCAGGTCCATGGGATATAATGCCTTCAGTCATCTCAATTTTTTGTTTTCCTCTTCATGTCCAAAAACGAGTGAATCCTCAAATCATCTATAACATTCTTCTTGAAATATCATTATTTTTTGGGGGATTCTGCTTATGACGAGTTAAAATTCCTATGCCTTCCTCAGCTTCGACTAACAGTTACTGGGCAGGGATGTCATTGCCTAAGAAAACTATCTTATTTACCCAAATTGATAGATATATACAGCTATGGCCACGTTTTGACAGAAGGAGTCTTTCCGTATGCTTTATATTGATCTATATTCCGAGATATAGTCTACGTAAGATGTGGACAAGGTATATCTTTTGAAGAAGGATTAACTTATCGATTTATGAAGTGCTCTTTATGGACCACGAAAGCAAATTATAAGTTTAAATATGTACCTTGGGCCTGTCACTGGACAAAGCACTAGAAGGAAGGAATCCATAAAAATATGATAGTATAGCAATAATACAAAAAGCGAAATCAAATAATAATTTTAATTAAGTATGTAATAATTGCCAATAACGAAACTCTTACACTATATAATTTAAAAATACATGTAGTAATAATCAATTATTACTCTTTACTGGCTGGAGCCAGTGGCGTAGTCGGTAAGATATTCGATCTCGGATCAGTAGGTGCAGGGTTCAAATCCTGGGCTTCGCCCGTCACTGACATCGCTTTCGAGTTAGGAAACTGACGTCAACCTTAGCTTTACCAGCTTTTTACCTTTGACATAGCAAAATATTGGCAAATACAGCGTATATCTAGAGACTTTGACAATGTATAAGTCACATAAAAAATTATTTAAAAGATTTTCAAACTCAGTCTGCCCACCTTTTCACTCTCTATGCAGAATGCGTCAGTTATATTCTTAATTTGGCTGACCTACATTAGAACAAATTATATCAATAAGTCTAAAAGGTATCAAGAAAATATTGGAAAATAACAAAACACACAATTTTACAATCACTCAGAGCTGAGCGTTTGTAGCCTATATCAGTTGTTTGAGGAATCGGTTATATAGCAGAATTTGGCGTTTAACCACGACCTACGCCTAAAGTTAAATGGCTGTATACGGAATAAATACGACAGTGTAAATGAAATACGCTATGCCATATGTAAGATGTTTTGTCAAAAAAACTCGCTACTCATACACTACTCAAAGTAAAGAGAATTTAGAGGAACTTTACAAGCGACTGCTAATGACAAATAGCACTAAAATACATCAAATAAAATTCTCCCTTTCATGAAAGTCAGCAAAGACAACAGTACGATTACTATTAGAGTGCTACTGTTGTCCATGATAGCATCGAGAACAAAGTGTTATATTAGACGACTCTATAATATTAGTAATAATAATGCAAATAATCCAAACAAATGAATATAGCAGATAAAATGAGAAGTAAAATAATAATAAAATCATGAAGGGCTACCCTTGGACTGCGGACACTCAAAGATTTGTGCTGTGTTACTATTTCCAACGAATTTTTGTCTTCCTTGGTAACACTCTTAATCTCATCGAATCTACAAAATAATAATAAGAATTCATTTTTAAAAAATACGTTTGTTAACAACAGTTATATTTATTTCATCTTACGACACAGCAAGGCAGTCTAACTGAATCATGCAAATAACCCTCTTCAGCTATTTCAACGTGGGTGAATTAATTATTGGGTATACGAATATATTTAGAGTAGATAGACATTTCGTAAAATATATTGTGCCATATAGGCCTAATCATGAAATAATGGAATAATGAAATGACGCAATTTCATGGAATAATAATATAACTCAATTTCATGTGTTTTACAAGCTGAACTTTGACCTGTACGGATAGATTCTTCAAAGCTCGCCAATGAACCAACGAATTTGTGGGATTCCATCACAAAGGTTTGGCCAATGCAACAATTGTAACGGTTCAGTTAACAAAATGCGGCAACTTTAAATTAAAAGAAAAGCACACTTACGTGAATGAAGATTTGACAACCAGTTTATCTCTTGACTCGCTTCTCTCTCGGCCCACGACATAAATTCTTGAATGACTGATGCCCAGCAATTGTCCTTCTGAGATGTCATCGATCTAAAAAGTTGCATTTATCAACAGTAGGATAGACCTATGAAACAATATTTTTATGTAGTGCACGCTAAAAAGTAAAAAATCAACTTGTGTAATGTGGAATATTTGATCACTTGTAAACAAAATTGTAGTATCACAACGTACGATTTTATATTAGTAAAATACTTAGTTTAATCGTTTATTGTGCAAAAATTATTGCCGACAGTTATTGAGTAAACATTATTTAGTGCATATTTATGACATTTACCTAACAAATGGCAGAAAATAAGATGTCAAGTGTAAGCAGAGCAAAATGCTCTTTAAGATGATAATTACTAAAGCGTTAAATAAATTCATGAAATATTTTAAACTTGTATTTTGAATAGAATAGGTCGGAATGTCGAAAATGGAGAATATTTGCTCTATTTGGCTGGACCCAGTGGCGAAGTCGGTAAGACACTCGACCGCGGATCAGTATGTTCGGGGTTCAAATCCTGGGCTCGCCCGTCACTGACATCGCTTTCGAGTGAGGAAACTGACGTTAACCTTAGGTTTACCAGCTATTTTTATTGCTCTCTATTTCTCTCTCTCCATTAGAGCACTGAGAAGAAGCGGGTTCATTGCTTATAACTCCTCCAAACATCTCTATACTTTGCTTTTTACCGTAATTATTATATTGTAGAGATTGTGCTCGATTATGTTAAATAGGAAATAGATTAGGTTGAAAGAATATTTAATTCTATTTTGAATTTTATGCCTAACAACATTACTGATTTCCTAGTTATCTATTATTTTAAATTTATTTTTAATTATTTTAATAACGATTGAATTTTATCAAAAGCATAAGGGCAGAATGCACGGACGTATATACTCTATACTTCACAACCTATCGAAAATATATGTGGCTTCACTGAGAGTTCAGCATTTCTTTTAAAGATAACCTCTAGGCGTAGGAAATAAGTCGAATATTTACATGAATACATTTAATTCGCGTTTCCGTTTATCTATTTACGAAAACTACTTTGTCTATTTTCCAATGTTTAGTCAAATAAATACATATTATATTCATTTCTTTATTCTTCAAATACAGACAGGATCAAGATACATCACACATACATATATACACACACATATAATATACACATACGATCATAGAACAATCAAAATGCATTATAAGAAATTTAAATATAATTAATCTGTCGAAGATTCCAGTTTCTTTTAATTCCTTGCCATCAAATGTTACAACTTTTGTATGAAAACAATGAGGGACTTACGTGGACCAGGAAGAACCGACAGAAGTATAGAGGCAACTTCTTTGACTCTTCAATCACAGCGAGCTTCTCGCTTTCAGAAACTTGACTCGAGCCGCCATTTTGTATTTTCTTTACATCGGCAACGTTAAGTTTTTCTAAAATGTAAAAGAAAAAATAAACGTTAAAACATTCATTAGCTTGTATCTTGTATTGAATTTTTTGCGTAAAAAGTAACTGGAAGCTAATGATTAATATTGAAACGAAAATTATAATAACAACTGGCAACTTAAACAGTATAAGAATTAATCCAGTTGTCTTTTAGAGCAGTTCATCGAACACACACGTTTAAAGCAATCCAATCAGTAAAACTCAATACATACATTTGATCTAAAACATCGTAACCATCCTTCACCTTTGTGAATTATTCTCATTTATCAGAGATTGAATAAAATGAAATCGTATATAACAATATCTGACCTAGGACTTGCCATCTGGCAGAATACTCGATATATAAATATACTTCACTGACAAAACATTAATGATGTCGCCTAACGTGGAAATTATGTACACAATTGAAAATCATAGCCGTAGCGTAGTTATACTAACCTAAAATATTTTTCATTTTTCGCCTGTCTTCATCACTTATACGCAAGCAAGGCCGATCACCACACACATCACGAACAATCTGACTGAATATCAAATGAATTATCAGTCCATCCTTCAGCTGCTCCGCTGGGGTAAACACCTAATGAACAATTTAGAACAAATAAATAATAATAGAGTATACAATTTAGAACAAATAAATAATAATAGAGTAAACATTTTAGAATCAATAAATAATAATAGAGATTTAAAGGTTGCATCCTCGTACAAGGAAAATGCCATAGAGACATTCCGTTGACAGACATAACTACCGAAAGATCTACTCTCATATATATATATGTATATATATATATATATATATATATATATATATATATATATATATATATATATATATACAAAGACGTTTCCAAGATTTACCAGATCTATTTGAAGACAAACATTACAGTGATACTTTTAATATTTAATGTTTGGTATTTAATAGAGTAGATCATGCAAAATATCTCTATATCATATAGCAATTACAAACAGTAAAACACGCAATATACAATAAAATGCACATAATAACAAGCGCCAAAAATCACAACAATATCATCATTAAAATAGCCATAATTATTTAATGTATTAAATGTCATTTAAGAAATTCTATATAATAAAGTTAATATTAACATTATTATAACTAAAATAATACAATATCATAATAAAACAATAATATTAATAATAATAAACAATTTTAAGTGCTATTATATTTATATTTTCTTACTAATATTATTATATTGCTACTGATATTTAATTTATAAAAAAAATTCAATGCAGGTTATTTAGTATTATACACCTAATTTACGCTACCTCTTTTCGTACATGAAGTGACCAGTCCACCATGGATTCATCATACGCTAGAAAAGACCCGGTGGCTGGTTTGAGAAGAGATGTCTCAATGAGCGGCTGCAGAGAATGAAGATCTATCACACGTTCTGACTTATCCACCACAGTTTCTGACTTCTTGGATTTCTCTAAACAAAGAAACAAACTTTATTTCTACAATTCATTTGAGATTTTTAAGGATAAATCAAAATGTATACACGAGTATACATCTAATGTGAAAAGCGCTTACGAAGTCATTCATTCCATGGAAAGTCTGCTAATTGATGGTATTTGAAATATTGCGCAAAGAATTACGGAAGTTCGCATATTAGAATAAAAATTTCAATACCCACGATATGTTAGAATCTTGTCAAAAATAATCCACGTGTTGTGTCCGTGTTGCTTGAATAATAGACCAACCGTATAAATATGCACGTGTCGTAGACGGCGACATAAAAACAAGATCCAAACCAACGGCAGAAAGGGCATTCGGTTGGTGAACGCCTAGGCTCCAGAAATTTGCTACAAAATGTAAACGAATGGAAAAACTTCAAAAGAAGGTCTATTCGTATCCCGAACCTAGTTCAACTGGGATTTAAGGAGAGATGATGATGATGATGATGATGATGGTGATGGTGATGGTGATGGTGACGATGACGATGACGATGACGACGACGATGACGATGACTATGACGACGATGACGATGACCATAATGATGATGATGATGATGATGATGACGATTATTGCCAAAAACTATTAAATACCTTCAATAAAACTCGTAGACATGACGAGGTGATGCGGTGAACCGTTTCTGGAGTAATCATGATCAGTGGTCGACTCTTTGTTCTCAGGTATCATCTTCTCGTATCCGTAACTCCTGTCGTAGTTACTTTCACTCTCCACCACTCCGCCATCTGTCGAATCCCTCTTAGCGTCAACCACAGTGGCGCTCCGGTGAGAAGATCTGGAAGCCAGGGTACTCATAATATCAGACGACACGGGTGGCAGGGGCGGTGGTGTGGGTGTAACGGGCGGTGGTGTGGGTGTAGTAGGAGAGGGCGCGGATGATACGGTAGAGACAGAATTACTGCGACTGTACGCGAGGGTAGTGATAGCAGAACTAGCTATAGGGGGAGGAGGAGGCATAATGGGCGATGTAGGCTTTCTTTCATCGTCTTCTTTGTTTAAGTTATGATTTCTATTATTCTTATCCAGGTAACCACGATTCTCATTAACTGTGTACCCATGGCGGGGGCTGTCGTCTTTAATGAAGCTATTACGATTCTGGTTAGTGTTCTCGTAGGGTAGGTACGTATGACCGGGCACCGGGGGAGCCGGCGGAATGGACGGATTAATATCATTTTCATCATCAGACCCTTCTTCATCTTTCGCTATTTCATTCAACAACATTTCTCTTCTCTTCCTAATGTCAACTCGGACAAATTCACTGTCGGCCGCCCAGTAGGAATAGTTGGAACCGTACTCGGATTTGTACGGACTTCTTTCCGTGGCATCTACCACGGAAGTATTCGATTCAGTTGCGATGGATGAAGCCGACGCCGGAGCAGAGATTTGATCGTTGTACTGCGTAGGTAGGGAGGCAACGTTGTTGACGGTTGGGCCATTAACAACGTAGGAAGCCTGTTCTGGTATTGAGGTCTGAGAGGCCACTCCCTACAAGTAAATGATTGACAGGCATTAATAATATTATAGAGGAACCAACGCACACCTGAATTAATGTAAAATTATTCTTTATAAGAAATTCAAAATGTTCGAAGCATTTTAAGGAACTGTAAACATTATCAGAGAATCAGGAGTGGCCTAAATATAGGCACCGACAATATAGGCACCTACAATATAGGCATCAACAATCTAGGCACCGACAGGCACAGTTTCATAAACTTTTATCCTAACATCAATTATACATATTCAGTAAATACTTCAGTACTTTAATAAAATTTATAAAACAATTTGTATGGTTTATAAATGTAAAATTTTGAATTGTAATATATCTAGAAAGAATTGAATTCGAAAAATTTCGAAAAGATGAAATGAAATTCCAAAACAATTTAAAAAGTCCTTAGTTGCTGTTTGACTCAAGAAGTAATATAAGAATTACACACAGATACCTCACAGAAATTTAGCAACTTCGAGATGTTGTATAGATGGAGTTCGTGTTATAAAACACAGCAAGATTAGAAAACTAGAAATATGGTATCAGCATCGAAGATTTTTTTCGTTCAGTATAAGTTTACTATTTGCGTCTATTTCATATTTCTAGAGATTACGCACCTTTTTCGCTGGCGAAAGTCCTTTGGTTGTTCGACTCTTTAACTCTTGATCCGGTGTAACATTCACATTCTGCTGCTGCGCGGCTCGGATTCGATCCGCGATCTTCTGGCGTACCTCCTCAGTGGGACGCTTCCTCTGGATTTCCTCTTCTTCAGGAGTCAGCTCGTGTATTAACAACCTACCCACTTCGATCTGCTTCTTCGACTCCTGCTGCGGACGCGGAGGCCACTCGATCTTTCCTACTCTCACTCGCTTCTCCACGCCGTTTCTATCCCGGATTGTCACGGGGGTTACCCCGGGTGGAAGATTTCGAAGAGATTCAGGGATAGGGGGCGGGGGTGGAGGCGGTGGTGGTGTGGAAGACGGTGAGAATGATTTAACGGAAGTGTTGTTAGCCGCATATGATTTGAGAGCAGTGGAGTAAACTGGAGCAGCACGTCCAGAAGGGCTTGACGGTGACTTCATTGTTGGAAATGATACTTTGCGTCCACCATCAGAAGAGCTGCTTGGAGTGAAGGGCGGAGGTGACGGAAATTTAAATGATTTAGCGTCGATTCGTTTAGGATCATCCTCAGATAATGGAACAACAAGTGGAAGAGGAGGGGGCGATGGAATCACATCATCTTTATTAGTCACATTCTTATTAGCATTAAATTTACTCGTGAAGGAATTATTTTGCGAAACTGCAGACGAATAAGGCGTAGCTTGTTTTACTGGAGAAACTACCGAAGATTTAACCGGAGAAAGTACATGAGGTTTTACTGGAGAAAGTACAGGAGATTTTACTGGGGAAAGTATTACAGTTGAAGCATTTCTCGGAGGAGAGTCCGCTTCACGCGATGGCTTTGGAAGAACTTTGGGTCCAGCAGTCGGAGAACGATTGGCAACGACAATGTTATTAGACAAGGGATTTCCCGCAGAATTTCCCGTGTTGATCGTTATCGCATGATTGCCAGTATTGGCATTTGAGTTAATTGATTGACTAACAGATTGATTAGGAACAGTTCTATTCCAATCTTCGTTTACTGAGTATTTGCTTTTTGCAGATCGAATCTCAACCTTCGTGACATTTAACTTCGGCGAAGGCAATGTGATGACGGTACTTGATTTTTGAGTAGGTGATCGCACTGTAGGAGAACTGATGCCGCTGCCATTGTAGTTGGGTTGATAAAGATTTGAGATGATTTGTCTCCTTTCTGTAAAGCTCTCGGACTCTGAGCCGTTGTGAGACTGATCGTTAAGAATTTGCCGCTGCTGCTGCTGCGATATGATAAAGTTAGTCTGTATTTATATTCACAGGCGTTTTATATTAAAATATTTGAACAATATACTGTTAAAATGCGTTATACTTCAAGCATAGCATGACGAAGAAGAAATAATAACTGAAGAAGACAACAGAAAAATTAATAAATACGTATATAGCCTTGATATATAAGTAGTTATCCATGACACAGGCTGTATTAAATTTGGTTAAAGCAAAACACATGGGTGATATCAACTAATTTGGTCGACAGAATGCTCTTTTTAGAAGTTCAAGAGCAACATTTAGTAGTAATATGTACAAAAAACTTATTGTTGTCTGGCACACAACTCGTGCTTTAACACATCAGAATTAAAGATACATGTACTGAGTTATTGACGTTGTTTGTGCTGCATAAATAACCGATATAGCGTATTTTGGTATGGAAATAGACGTTAAACCTTTATAAATACTGTTATTATTATTTTTTATTACAACAAGGTTCATAACGGTATTTGAAAAGTATAACTTTCAAATTATTATTATAATTATTATTATGCAAGTGTATACGTTTATTCCCATAGTACTTGTCTTATAAATACTGAAAATATTGATCCTGTCGTCATATAGCATTTCTTCAACTCGGAATACAAAAACCATCCAGCAGCGGAAGCCTAATAATTAGCAATAACGAGAAGTATTTACCCACTGACGCTGTTGTTCTTGCTGATTCATCACCTGCTGATGAATGACGCGATCTAATGATCGAGAATTAATCGAACCGCCTGCACGTAGAAAATTATCATGCTCATTAAATATTGATCAGCATCAGTGACTGTTGAACCAGGGGTGTCTTCGCCATATAAGCGATGACGCAGTTTAAGCCACGAAATTGTCCGGGGGTACCTGAAAATCAAACTTAGTTGGGAACCGTACTATAGTACGGTGGTACCCAACTAAGTTTGCGTTTTGCGTCATAGGCCAAAGAGGGAAGACACCCTTGGACTGTTCGATTAAGAATTATATTAAGACCCCATTCTACTGTATATTTTCTAAAGAGGCTAAATTGAGCAACGGTTATATAAAAAAAATGCTGGAATTGCATAATTTATTGATTTTTGTAATTAAAATTCTATACATAGTATTCTGTCAGAAAGCTTTGGCTATGTGGATATCAGATCTTTCAGCTGTCGGTGATTTAATTTCGAAAATTTATTATAGTTTAAATGAATTCTGATATTTACACAAGAGGCTGGACTCATAGAATCAGGAAATGGACCCCCCAATTAACGAATAGTAACCATTTTCATTCTTGATGCATTCAAGCTCATTTACAATGTCTTAACGGTAGATTTAATATGATTTATTAGTTAATTTTTCGTAGTACATATTAATTAATTAATTGAAACATTGATCAATCCGTTTAAATGATACTACCAGGCATGTAAAAAAAGATAAAAGCTAAGGTTAGCGTCAGTTTCTCACTCGAAAGTGATGTGCGATTAAGTTATCGATTAGCCTGATTTTACTTCGATGCATTTCTGATTTATTTATTGTTATTATTTCATTCAATAATATTTCTTTTAACAATTTATATAAAAAGTAATAAGACACAACCAGAAATAATTATTTAAGCACAGCCAAATTACCATTTGGAAGAGGAGGGGCGGCAGGAATTAGGGGTGGGAGGCCATCTGCCGTATAGATCACCTGACCAAATTCTCTTGTATTCTGAGCCTATAAAATAGTATATATGCAGTACAATTAATAAATTAGTATGTATGCAGTACAACTAATAAAATAGCATGTATGCAGTACAACTAATAAAATAGCATGTATGCAGTACAACTAATAAAATAGCATGTATGCAGTACAACTAATAAAATAGCATGTATGCAGTACAATTAATAAAATAGCATGTATGCAGTACAACTAATAAAATAGTATGCATGCATATACAGTACAATTACGCATAAAAGTACCCATACCAAATGTTAACGCTCTTCATGAACGTATACATACAAACACCGCTATAATATACCATCCGTACTTATATAAACAAGAATTCACGCAACGCCATTATCCTGAATAAAATAATTAAATAGAAGAAGAAACGTAATAAAATAATATTAAAAAATGTAAAATATAAATCAGTGAAGTCTAGGAAATATTTCCGCACAGAAAATTTACTTATCCATTTCCTGCATATGGGCAGCAGTTACAGAAGCCAAAATAGAAATGTTTTATAAATATAGGGAAACTGTACTTTATAACAAGACATGCGCTAAAGAAGATTTACTATTTGCGTAACTTTTACTCAATCAATAGGAATTGAACGTCCGATTCCTCACCATAATGCAATGTCAGGGACGTCTCTTGAAGACTCTACACAAACAGGCGCCAAACCACCACACAATGATGACTGAGTACACAGAGATCACAAGAGAAAACGAGATCAAAACAGTACAAGTCCAAGATCCAAGGCAAGCGGGCCAAAATTTAGACCTATGGCGGAAAGAGATGGGTACAACACCTAAACTGCTTAACGAGGTCTGCAGTAACTTCAGTGTTCAACATATCAAATTTAATTGAAACCGAAAAATATTGAAATCAAATAGTTAAGTGTGTTTAACCTGAGCAATAAGACTATCGCCTCCACCCAGGATTCGTTCCCGTAGACTCCGATCATCTCCCAACTCATCCACTGATCCGTCAAGTGCCTGGTCGAACACAGTCTCCAACCATCTGTCCATATCCGAGAGCTTTCCCTCATCCACATCAGTCTTTCCATTGGGCATTCCACTTCCCTTTGTCTTGTTGTACAGCTCAATTGAATCACGACTGTTTGATTTCCGTAACTTGTTCTTCCCTCCAGTAAACTTGTCGCCCTCGTTAACAAGATTCATGTAGTCGACGGGGGTTTGATTTCTGTGATTTATATTGAAATTGCTCTGATCAGTCGGTTGTTTTTTATTACGTTGTCTCTCAGGAGAGTTGGCTAAGTATCGATCATTTAGAACACTGGTGGGAGAGAGGTCTCCAAATGAGGTCAGATAATTAGAACTCCCGTGCACGTCGTGGACATTGGCTTTACCACCCAAGCCTCTTCTCCTATCTGGGTTGTGTGGTCTGAAATAAGAGCATGGGGAGATAAACGTTACAATTAAAGCATCATCATCATCACCATCATCATCATCTTTATCATCATCATCATCATCACCATCATTATCATCATCATCATCGTCATCATCATCATCTTCATCCCTTGAAGAATCATTAAATTCTCAACAAGCTTCTGGAATCGTACTAAAATTTCATCAGCAAATTAATCTTACCTAGTTTCTGTTTCACAAAACCTGTTCAATTCCTCAATTCTGCTTCTTTAAATGTTCATTTATTTAAAAAGAATTTTCATGTTGCTCACTGGCTTAGATTTGTCTCAATAGTGCTCGATATTGTCGTGAACGACAGTAGCACTTTAATTGTTGTTATGTTAAGTTCAATTGGTAAAGTATCACTAACGACTGTGTGTAGTAGCGACGTTCAAAGTCAGCCTTAGAGAAGCCTTGATCTGTGAACACGAGATAGAAATGATCCTGGTAGGGAAACCCGGGCGGAATTTCCATTTCCCCAATTAGATCCAGAAGATAGTCGGGTCCCGAGCACTCATAGCGAGTCCTAGGTTCCTCCAGACATACCGTCCAGCCGTGGGTATTGTCAGTGACGCCCCTGCCAAACAAACCAATATGATAGTCACTGTTTTGAACATATTAGGATCTCTCTCTCTCTCTCTCTCTTAGTGCACTGACTACTGGCAGGTCCATGATATATAACACTCTAATCTTCTCTGTCTTCCGCTTTCCTCTTCATTCCCACATATCAGTGGGTCTTTATATTAGTCTATAAGCTGATTATGCTATAAATGACTGCAATATATGTCATGAAAATTAATATATTCATAAATTTATGCTTTAAATTATATACATTTATTAAAGTATGTGACAATAAAGATGTAATGCCGTATATTTGAAGGTACAAAAATTGAAATTACTTCAATAGATTTGTTTAAATCATATTTTGAAAAGGGTTTCAAATTCGAATGAAGACCTAAAAGTACTCAACAATCCCTAACAATACTCAAAAAAACCTAACAATAATCAACTATACCTAACAGTACTGAACAACACCGAGTAAAACACAACAACAATACCTAGATTGTAGGAGTTGAGCGGCAAACTCTTCAGCAGTTGTCCATGAGAGAATCTGACAAGTTTTCTTTTGCCCTGTGACAGTAAAGTAATTGTAAAACTTATTTGAAATTATCAACATCCTTTCGTAACGTGTATAGATCACGTTATAAATCAATAACATATTATATGCATTTTTCACTAGTGTAGCACTTTTCATAATACTACTGTAAGTAGTGTTAGTACTTAAATGTACTTAGAGGCTTAAGTACTTTTAACTTCATTAACCACCGGCAGGCTCCGTTTAGGATATTTTTCAGTTATTTATTATTTTTTACTGTGTCACTTGGGATTCAAATCCAGTGTTATCTATTCTATAGCTGCAAATTTGAAGAAGACCTGTAATGGTATATCAGGGATGTTTCATGAAGTAATAAAGCTTCTCAATATTTCGGAATATAAGAGTTAAACATAAACAAGATCTAGATTATGAAATTGGAACTAGCTAGTATAGTGCGAGAGCTATATATATAGAGTAAGTAAGAGAGAGAGAGAGAGAGGAGAGAGAGAGAAAGAAAGGGAGAGACATGAAAAAAGAGAGAAAGGAAGAAAAAGAGAGAGAAAAAAAAGAGAAAAAAGGAGAGGGAAAGAGAGAGAGAGAAGAGAAAGACAGAAAGAGAGAAAAAGAGAAAGAGAGATTTGAAACTGATCTAGATACCGTCACTGAATTCGGCTTGCTGAGCCATCAGGCACTGCCTCTCAGCAGACCTCCACTCTAGCAGACATGGCGGGTAAACTCGACTCTGCTGTTCGTGCTGCAGACTGTCCAGCAGTTTCTGCTGACACAACCAGTTGTAGCCCCCGTAGGCCTGGTCCGTGACGTACCTGCGGGGCGACAATATGATAGAAACTTTGGACTGATTTTCTGGATTTTGAAATTTGCACCGTTTTTGGACCTTCTTTTTGCTCGCCGGCTTGATTTTGTCTCAATAGTGCATCATGTTGTCATTGATGACTGTAGCACTCTAATTGTTATTATTATTATTATTATTAGAGTAGTAAGTGCAACATATAAATCAAATTAGATCAAACCTCATTATCTACATCATCCTAGATGACCTTGTGTCTGATGTGTGTATTACTGGCTGATTGTATGCACGTTATATGTAGTTTAAACAGAGTTCTCTCTCTGTCTGTCTACGTCTGTGTCTCTCTTTCTGTCTCTCTGTTTTTTTTCTCTCTCTCTTTCTTATTCTCAAACGATTCTCGGAGCTTTTAGCAGTGTCCAAAGTTCCGGTTCCATTACAGGAAAATGATGAAAATAGTGAAATTAACCGTTCCAAAATTAGTCACATTTTAAAGCAAAAGTGTCTTCATGTAAACAGCAAATTGTCTATATTAAAGCAGCGAAGTTTTAGCATTCAATCAGTAAGTGTCTACATTTAAGCAGCAAAGTGTCTACATTTAACCAAGTGTCTGCATTTAATCACGTAAGTGTCAGCATTTAATCAGTAAGTGTCTGCATTTAAGCAGCTAAGTGTCAGCATTTAACCAGTAAGTGTCTGCATTTACTTGAGTAGATATTTGCTGAAGAGCAGGCTCGGCTGGAAGGCACTGAGACAGTGGCACATCAGTAGCCAGGCTCGCTGTTGTATCCACACCGGACGTCGCTTATCCAGAGTCTGATTCAGGATCTGGAGATAGATTTCATTCCTGAGAACCTCCCGGGTTAGTCCACGATGAACGATATAGTTAGCCACCAGCTGAAGCCTTCTTCCCGTCAAATTCTGATCAACTAGATAGCGGAGTAACTGTTCAGTGTTGCACAACAAAGTAGGTACAATAAAGTACAATATAGAAGAAATTACAGTAAAGATAGAAAGTACAATAAAAATGGAAAGTATAATAAAAATTTATCTTAATTTATATTCTATTATATAATGCTCTGATAGTACCTTTATACCGTACTAATTAATACAAATTAATACACATATGTATTAGGCCGTAAGCCATATTTCTAAAGGTTTGATTGGCCTAGCGACTAAAGCTTTACACAGAAGAACACAATGGGTGTGTGGTCTGTACTGTAGCCCCCCCCCCCCCGCCATAGACGAAGTTTCATAATTCATCAAGTTTATTTCTTCACTCGAAAGATAATTTAACGTAGAGCTTAAAATATGCAGCCATTAACAAGTGAGTGATATCGCAATAAATTCGTTGGGGTTCAGATAAAGTAATCCCAAAACTCAAACTTCTTCGGGTACAGTTTAACATAAGGCCTTCATTTTTCGAAAAATATAAAGTATAATTAAACAAAGAAGAGATAAAGCTTTAATTAAACAGAAACTGACGATGTGTTACGCATTTGTCAAGATTTAAATATAGATCCCAAACACTGTTAAACTAAAATCACACAGAGAAATTTTATTGATTTACCAACCACCGCCAATAACAATCTCGGAGAGTCAATAAGGACTAATGATTTATTTAATAAATTCTTCAGAATCATTTATTCTAATAATTAATTAATCACTTTTCAGCTGAGGCTATTATCCAGAAGTTAACACTAACTGAGCAGGAAGTAAATTTAAATAGATTAATCTTCTAAATGAATACGAAATGCACGATTTATCGAATTAAAGATTGATTGTGAATTCAGTTATTTATTTATTTATTGACTGATTGATTAATATATTTCTGACTGATGCAGTAGTATAATAATTTAAGAAACGCATTCTCCTGTACGAGTAAAGAAACCGTGGATTAATATTCTTACCAATTTAAAGATGACGAGAGCTTCACGCCCGTCCCTTCCACCAATGCTGGTGAGAAATGGTGACGTGATAGGACTCCAATGAACTGTAGCTATAGTATTCTAATACATAATACATTAAAATGTGACTGTAGTATTCTATTACAAAATACATTAAACTGTAGCTATAGTACTCTAATACATAATACATTAAAATGTGACTATAGTATTCTACTACAAAATACATTAAACTGTAGCTATAGTATTCCACTACAAAATACATTAAACTGTAGCTATAGTATTCTAATACATAATACATTAAACTGTAACTATCGTATTAGGATACATAATACGTTAAACTGCAGCTAACAGTATTGAGATACATAGTACAAGATATGGTCGTAGTATACTAATTAAATACACTCAAATCACCTGTGGTATTCCTATATCAATACATTTATTGTTATAAATACGTATGTAGAAGTTTTGTAGCAAAGCCCAGCAAGTCTTAGTCTAGAGCTAGCATATGGACAGTGACCTCCATTGAGTCTCTTTACAACGAAACACTAACAGCCTTGTTAATTAAATGTATTTTCGCTGAACAAATCATTCTTTCCTGACTTGATGTCGCCCACATAAAATCAATTACGTGATGTTTTCAGTCTATGGTTTCTTGAAAGCATGTATTCCTCCGCCAACTCCACATTTCTCTATTAAGAAGGGCGTCGAAAGTTATGCAGTAGTTGATCTATAATATATATATATATATATATATATATATATATATATATATATATATATATATATATATATATATATATATATATATGAGTCCTGGAGAGATTTGGCATAGATAGACAGTTGATAAATGTATTAAGAAATAGGAAGAATAGATGGATAGGACACATTCTAAGGGGGGAAGGTCTATTAAAAGAGGTCATAGAAGGTAGAATGGAAGGAAAAAGAGGCAGGGGCAGGCCGAGATTACGTATGTTAGATGATTTAATGACCTACTCATATGTGGAAATGAAGTGGAAGGCGGAAGACAGAGAAGAGTGGAGGCGTTATGTACCATGGACCTGCCAGTAGGCAGTGCACTAAGATATATATATATATATATATATATATATATATATATATATATATATATATATATATGAAAGAAGGAAGAAGGAAAAAAAGTAGGAGGGAAGACATGGAAGAAGGAATAAAAGTAGGAGGGAAGACATGGAAGAAGGAATAAAAGTAGGAGGGAAATTGTTAAAAGATGTACGATTTGCAGATGACCAAGGAATGGTAACGGGGAGCGAGATTGTACTGCAGAAGATAATGGATAGGCTGAATGATACGGCATTCAGATATGGTATGAAGATTAATATAAAAAAGACCAAGGTTATGAGAGTGTCCAATAATAAAGGTGAAGTTAATATCACAATAAATGGTACGAAATTAGAACAGGTAAGGAGTTTCAAATATTTGGGTCATACTATAACTGATGACGGGAAATGCGAGATTGAAATATGCAGCAGGATTGCACAAGCAAAAGCGGCCTTTGGTAATAGAAAAGAACTATTAACAAAAAATCTGAAGAAAGATACAAAGATAAAGATAGTGAAAACTTGGGTTTGGACCACGGTATTGTATGGTTGTGAAACATAGACCTTAAGGAAGGAAGATATTAAGAAACTGGAGGCATTGGAAATGTGGATTTGGAGAAGAATGGAGAGGATTAGTTGGACTCAAAGGCTACAAATGAGGAAGTTCTAGAGAGAGTTGGCACAGATAGGCAGTTGATATATGTATTAAGAAATAGGAAGAAGAGTTGGATAGGACACATTCTAAGGGGAGAAGGTCTATTAAAGAGGTCATAGAAGGTAGAATGAAAGGAAAAAGAGGCAGGGGTAGGCCGAGTTTAGGTATGTTGGATGATTTAAAGACCCACTCATATGTGGAAATGAAGAGGAAGGGGGAAGATAGAGAAGAGTGGAGGCGTTATACACCATGGACCTGCCAGTAGGCAGTGCACTAAGATATATATATATATATATATATATATATATATATATTATATATATATATATATATATATATATATATATATATATATATATATATATTACTCCACTTGGGCAACCAAAACACATACAAAACATAACAAAAACGTAAACGCAAAACATACGAAGAAAAGAATAAATATTAAAAAAATACACTGCATGTTATTGCAACTTTAATAAGTTGTTCTACAAACAGATAATGTTCATATTATTTGTCTATAAGCTAAATTAAAGAAGAATCTGTAGATTAGCCTGTGTACTCACTCGACAGTGGATTTCTACAAATTCTGAAAGTTGAAATCTTCCGATATCTATTGGCAACGAGAGAATTTGATTAGATGTCGACACACCATCAACATCTCTCAAGCACTCGTCATTGTGAACTGATTTCCAACCTAATAAATATTCAGCGAACATTTAAATTATTATGTTATAATTATACATTATGTATATATACATGTATATATATTATATCAAGTTACAGTATTTTTCATCCAAAGGTAGTTTCGTGTTATAAATTATTTATAATTATAAAATGGCAACACGTATTCCATATTTCGACTCTGAAAGTTTAACACTTCTGAAATCACGCAGTGAGCGCAGAATATCTTGGTACAAACAGAGCACTTACTGTCGAATTTGTCGAATATATAAGCCAGATCTGTGGTTATCTCTAGCTGACTGACATCTATCGGTGATACCTCAGTGGCCTGCAACTGTAAAATGATATGCACTACTCAATATACGTTTATATAGGAAGAGAATGAAGTAAAATAACTCAACTTTCGCGCTAAAGTTAGCAAAGAGTCACAGAATAGAATAGATAATATGTTTATTTTCAGCAAAGACGCAAAATGCATAACGACATACATGTACATTGTACAAATGTACATCATCAACAATTCCTACATCAAATGCGTGAAAAATCGGTCGTCAGTAAATATACAGCGTATCTTATCCAGCTGACTACCATGATAATCATGATACTTAGCTAGTACTCTGTAGTAGTTCTAAATAGAGTTCATAGTTCATAATAGTTCTAAATAGAGTTCATAGTTCATAATAGTTCTAAATAGAGTTCATAGTTCATAATAGTTCTAAATAGAGTTCATAGTTCATAATAGTTCTAAATAGAGTTCATAGTTCATAATAGTTCTAAATAGAGTTCATAGTTCATAATAGTTCTAAATACAGTTCATAGTTCATAATAGTTCTAAATAGAGTTCATAGTTCATAACACATACAAACTTGAACTTATAAACTACATAAATTACAGATTTCATGACAACATGAAGCTCTCTACAGTTGAGAAAGTGGAGCAATCGTCGCTTGAAAACTTTGGGCTGAGCCGTTAGCTTGTTGGCAAGTTGTTCGACAGCGGATCAATAAATGCAGGGTTTAAATTCAGTGTTCTCTCCGCCACTATCGAGCAGAAAACTGACGTTAAAGTTGGATTTAGCTGTAGTTTTGGAAACCTAAAATGACGACATTTAGCTGATAAAATTCGGAAGCTACCGACATGGGAACTTACTAGAATGGACTCTCGTCTGTCTGGAACGAATAAATCACGGAACTTTCCATTCGGTTTCACGGACTCCAAGGACTCAGCCCTTGACTGGACCGTATGGGAAGGGTTGTGATCAAAACTTGCAACACGGTTGCCGATATTTGGAATCGGATCGGATCCAAAAAACTTTTGATTATTACTGGAAGTCTCTGAATCTATCGATGCCACTCCATTGATTGATATAGTGACTTCATTGGATAGCGATAAGTCGCTTCTAGGATTATCCTCAGGTTTTGATGCTTGACCGCCCATTGTAATCTTATCGAGACCAATTCAAGTATTATCCAATTATCCAAAAAATTGACAGTAGGCCTACTGATATCCCGAAGATTATAGATCAATAATGCAGAAATGCGAAATCTTAACTTACAATCAACTAAATCTACTTAAGTTAATGCAATATGTCGACGATTAGAGTGTAAAAACGTAAAAATGTTTTATATTTATAAGATTCTTAAAACCTCCAGTCACAAAGCCTTTTAGTTAAAATACATCTGCACTCGACCAATGCTTACGCTAGCCTCAACTTAAATTTATTTCTCATAACAATTAACGTGTCTGGCATCTGATTAAAAGTGTTTAAATATATGTAATAACTACCGAGTTCATCTTGATGATTTTTTGCAATTCAATAAATATCTACAAAGATATATGAAATATATTATATATGATCAACTATTAATTATTATAATTGCGCTAACTTCATAATTACTTCCTACATTTTTATTATTCAGAAATATTTTTCTATTATTTATAATTTATAAGCGCTTTAATAGATTTCAAATCTCTCGACTTCCTTTACTAGTAAAATTAAGTTAAGTTAATGTTCGCCATTACACTTCCTTCTATTTCTTCATTCGTATGACAACAAGCGGTACATACTGTACATGTCCTTTATTTTGCTAATTTCTAAATACGGTCGTAGGACACTTCGATAGGTTGCCATAGACTTCAAAGCACATGATTTTTCTTCTCACATCTTTTTCTTCTTCAGTGCACTGCCAAGTGGCTGGTTCAAGATACATATTCATATTCAAAGTCTGCTTTTTCGCCCCATAAGAGCACTCCTTAGATCAACAAGTTAATCCATTCACAAAGCCTATTCCTTATCTATACCTTATGAAGCCTATGGCTTGGAAAAAGTATGGCTTCTCAGGTGGTTTCCCGTTGCCTTCCTCACTTCTCACATATACTCGGCTTTAAATTTTTATGAGCATCACATCTGTTCACATGTTATTCACATGTTTACAGTGTAAAATGACGCACGGATATGCTTTAATCATGCCTTTAGTTTGATCTGATGTCGTTTCTATAGTCTTCGTCTGCTGCAGCTTAGCATCCACACAATACACTTCTGCGGTTCGAAATTTGTGATATAACAAGTTGACTTTAAAAAAAAATTATTCTGTTTTCTACTTCCAAACATTTAATATTAATTCAAATATAATTATAGTTATAATTATTGACTTTATCTTAACGATACTCGAGTTTATTTCCTAATAGTAGGTTTACCTAAAAAAACACTGATTCAGATTATTTAACATTTTAATTCACTACAACAATTGACTTACAGGAAATAATACACTATAAAGCTGGAACATTTAAAACTACGATATAACTTGTCAAGCAGAATATTACGTGCTAGAGAACGACATTGCTAATTACGAGCATTGCTTTACAGGTGAACGAATGAGAGCCCACGCGACAGTCAGTGTTTTCTCTCTCAAATACAAAGCATCCGCCGCAGCTGCTGCGCTGTGTGATGACTAACGCAGAAAAATCTTGGACAAACCATCAATACAATTCTACCATTGTTTAAAGATCGCAAGATTTTCTTAATATTATTATTCAATCAAAGAATTCTAGAGAATAATTATTTTTTGCAAGACTTTAGACAAATGATTTGATAATTTTTGTAACCTTCGCTGATTTTTAAAAATCATTTTCTTCTTGAATTCCATACAAATAAACATAATATTTCCTTACTTAGCTTTTTTTAATTTTAACTCTGCAAGCCTATACTAGAGCATTTCTCTCTCAAGGATAATTTTCACTATCGACTTGTACACATAATACCTAAGCAGCGGCACTACGGTACTCGGTCGGTCGTTGATTGTTCTGGTCTACAAATACAGAAGGTGACGGAAATGAAGCGAGCATGAGTTTTCGAGCAAGCGCAAGAACAAGAGTGAAATAGTAAACAAACCGCGAGATTTAATCGATAAATCAACGCGCAGATGTCACTCAAATTTGCTAATTTTTTATGTTGATATGAGTGTTTTACACTACCTCATGTGCTAATCATCATAAGTGGGTTGAAATGATAATTTAATTCATTCCTTGATGAAACCATTTCATATGAATTTGGACTTGTTCGTAAATAGTTTAGACTTAAACCTCTAAGTTCCCGAGCCAAAAAAATATAGTTAAGACAGATCGGATTAGTTTTTAATAAATATAAAGCTACGCAGCTTATACTTAGTTTCAACAAAAAAATTACATATTAGTCCTTCAGAAAAAGATCGAGAGATGAGAGTATAAGAGACGGAGAGATGAGAGAGAGAGAGAGATAGAGAGGAGAGAGAGCGTGATAGAGAGAGAAAGTAAGAGGAAAAGAGAGCGAAAGGGAGATAGAGAGACATAGAAAAAGAGATAGAGACATAGAGAGAGAGAGAGATGAAGAGAGAGACAGAGAGAGAGAAAAACAGAGAGAATAGAGAGAAGAGAGAGAAAGAAGAGAGAGAAAGAAAGAAGAGAGAGAGACTATAGAATATTCTACGCAGCTGACTATCAAGCTAGAACATTTAGAATGAAATCATATTCAAGTTAGACAAATAACGAAATTTTGCTATTCAAGATGTTGGATTGGCAAAAAATGTAAACAAAATCTCTAAAATTATTATTTGAATGTTTACATTGATCATTTAATTACTAGATCTACAACAACCAGATCTATATCATATTGGCTATTACATCGTGCAACTATCTCTCTCTCTCTCCCTCTCTCTCTCTCTCACTATCTCTCTGCCCTTCAATATCTTGTTGATTGCCATAGACTATGTAACATTCAATAATGTGAAAAGGGTACACAATCTATTTCACTAATAAGTGCTTCATCAATCAATAGGTGTATGCTTATTATTCTATGGTTCTCTGACAATTAGCAAATCTAATTTAAAAATTTAAATCTAACTTAAGTTTACCAAACGACATTACATCGTACATCGATCAGAAAGTAATATAGAAATATCTTGTAACACATCATGTAACATACCATGTAATATATCTTGTAATATATCTTGATACATATCATGTAACATATCATGTAACATATCATGTAATATATCATGTAACTTATCACGTAACATATCAAATAATATATCATGTAATATATCATGTAATATATCTTGTAATATATCTTGTAATATATCATATAACACATGATGCAACATACCATGTAATATATCTTGTAATATATCTTGTAACATATCATGTAATATATCATGTAATATATCATGTAACACATGATGCAACATACCATGTAATATATCTTGTCATATATCTTGTAACATATCATGTAATATATCATGTAACACATCATGCAACATACCATGTAATATATCTTGTAATATATCTTGTAACATATCATGTAATATATCATGTAACACATCATGCAACATACCATGTAATATACCATGTAATATATCTTGTAACATATCATGTAATATATCATGTAACACATGATGCAACATACCATGTAATATACCATGTAATATATCTTGTAACATATCATGTAATATATCTTGTAATATATCATGTAACACATCTTACCTGAGTGAGAAAGAGATGACGAGCGGACTGAAGCTGATCACAGAGGAGAGCCTTGTACTGAGCTCTGTGAATACACAATAGTAACACGAAATGAATTACTACTTGATCCTATACTAAATACTTTAATTATATACGAGTTTCTTTGTCAATGTCAGTTTATTTGTTTATAGAGCTGGAAAATAATTTCAATATAATATTGCATTTATTATGCTTATTGCAAAGTATATTTACAATATTACCGTATCGTTTTTAATTTTTCTAAGAAATTACATGAATTCGTAATCGAAAAGCCGAAGAAGTGGGGATTAAATTTGTAACCAAGGAGAAACAATAAAAATAAATAGTCATAAACACTTGCAAGTGGTTAAAATACACTATAAATCTTTCTTTTTCAATTGGCTATTACACTCACTAGCATCCTATTTTAGCCAATTATTAAAATAATTAACATTTAATTTTTTATAAGCTTATTAAATATTTGGTATTTGATAAGTTAGTATCTCAGTACCTTGCCAGCCATCCCCTCGCATACGACTGAAGCGTAATGACGGCTCGCTTGATTTTCAGAAACTTCCTCCGAGCCAAATATCGACGCACAAACTTTTGGGCGACTGTAGCAGAGCGAGTGAGTATGGTCAATCTGTCAGCATCCAAGTGGTATCCCACTGAGTCCTTGAGAAATACCTGGAAGAATTAACAAATTTTGTATATATATATATATATATATATATATATATATATATATATATATTATTGCACTGCCTACTGGCAGGTCCATGGTATACTACGTCTCCACTCTTCCCTGTCTTTCCGTTTTCCTTTTCATTTACGAGTGGATCTTTAAATCATCTAACTTTCCTAATCGGTGTTTTAGTTAAACAAACAGAGTCATTGGCACGATCTGTTAGCTTCTGGCTGGGGATTCGTTGGTTCACTGTTAAAATTCTGGGCTCTTCGATGTGATCCAAAGCCCGTCTCTAACATCCTTTCTAGAGAAGATGCTAAACTCGCATTTGGCTTTTAAAGCCTTTTCAGCTGGAGGACATGATGACATGATGATCTATCTAATGACATGATGATGATGTGATGACGTGATGATCTATCTAATAACATGATGATCTAATGACATGATGATCTAATGACATGATGATCTAATGACATGATGACACGATGATCTAATGACATTATGATCTAATGACTTGATGATCTGATGACATGATGATCTAATGACATGATGATCTAATGACATTATGATCTAATGACATGATGATCTAATGACATGATGACACGATGATCTGATGACATGATGATCTAATGACATGATGATCTGATGACATGATGATCTGATGACATGATGATCTGATGACATGATGACACGATGATCTAATGACATGATGATCTGATGACATGATGATCTGATGATCTAATGACATGATGATCTGATGACATGATGATCTGATGACATGATGATCTAATGACATGATGACACGATGATCTAATGACATGATGACCTAATGACATGATGATCTAATGACATAATGATCTGATGACATGATGATCTGATGACATGATGCTCTGAGGAGAGACAATGTATCTAACGAGCTCTAGTTACTGTGAAATTGAATCAGAACTGACCGGAACTCCTGAACGCAAAACATCCCTTAGTTGTAATTTGTTGGACTCTGTAACTTAATTCGTTTACTCTGTAACTTAATTTACTTTGCAACTTCATTAATTTACTCTGTAACTTAATTAATTTACACATTTTAGTTATTTATCTAAGCATATGAACGAGCATACATATCATGCATACGACCTTGGTTTTACCAATGAACCATTCTTTGCTCCAATCTTTCGGGAGGATCTTTAAAACTTCCTTGCAAGCGTCTTTGTCTTTCCTTCCGCATGAGTAATCCTTTATCTTCTTCCAAGGTAACAGAAATCCGTATCTAATTAACATAAACACTTCATCTATCGAGCATTTCATTTATCAACGCAATAAAATATTTGACGGACCTGCTCAAAGAGCTAATGCGGGCTTTTATTTTAATATTCTTAATATTATAAATTCAAAACTAAAACTCAGGCTTTGAATGGCACGTTCATATTCAAACCACATCTATTCTATTCAATAATAAAATTGATTAATTCAATTTTCTCCTTTGAAGATGAAATCAGGTAAGCAATAAGATAAGTTATAAGATTATTATTTAATAATCACACAAATTGTTGGAATCTCAAATCGCAAACTATTTGTTACTCATTTATATGATATCTAAATTTTAGCATATGAAGAAAAAGCATATGAAAGGAATAAATTTAATTTCAAATAAACTATCAATAATCGAGACACCTTTCAACGAAATCCTTATGCAAGAATCTGACAGAAAATCCCATCTTTCGAATTTTGACAGTTTCGAGAATCCCGGTGTACTTGAGCTGAATTTGAACGAGATCGGAAACAAATAAGACCGGTGACTTATTATTGTTAGGCTTTAGACATCGGACAAACCATGGCTGACATCTGAAGAATTCATAATATAATTACAATTGTAGAAGTATTACACAATGACGATGATAACGCTCCCATTAATGAATTTTTCATACATTGAGAGCAAATCCTAGAAACGATCATTGTCATATAGAAATACCAACTTCGATTTAAACCGGCTTATTTACGTGTACATGTATAATAATGACAAGAAGTCAATAGAAGAAGTTTCATTGCATATTCGTGAAACTGTTCGAACGAAACAAGGGATAGATGCTAAATATGAGTAGAAAGTTGAAAGCTAGTGAAAATTACGTCCGAAGAGTTGCAAGTAAATTTGTCAAATATAACTTGAATATTCGTACAAGATTTCTACAGATATAATGTTATCTAATTAACAAATTAACAATTAATTCGTGTAACTAGCAGAAATTAGCTCGATACCTGGACATCGTTTCAATCAGGCCCTGTAGAGATTCGTTGAAGCCAATAACCAGTGTCGGCGTTCTAGCTTTAATCGTAACGTTGTTGTTGTTGTTGCTACCGTTGTTATTCCCACTGCCAATAACGTGGTTGTTGTTGCTCATCCCTAATGAGGACGTCTTGGACATACTTCTTGTCATTATACGATCGTAAAGATCCTGAAACATGTGGGATATGATCGGATTTCCACTTCCTATGATCAGCTGGATGAGATCAGTCCTTAGAGTGTCCCGATTCTTTTCGATAAAGTTGGTGACGTCGTAGGAAACTGGACCGGCATAGTGGCTAATCGTGAAGTCGCTGCCGGATTGGCGAGGCTTGGAAAACACCGGATCCGAGGAGTGACTGTGGCAACACTTCTCCAGGAATGTCCTGTCGGATCCCTGAAGAAATCACCAATATATTTGTTTTTATGTTTAATAAATTTTATTTTTAGTATTTGGCTCGAGCCAGTGGCGAAGTCGGTAAGATACTGGACCGCAGACCAGTATATGCGGGTTCAAATCCTGGGCTCTCCCGTCACTGACATCGCTTTCGAGTGAGGAAACTGACGTTAACCTTTTGCTTTGCTTTATAAAAATGAATATTTAACGTGGCATTAATTTAATATTAATTATAACACTTATTAATACTAATCCTACATTTAACTTATACGAAGCTAAGTAGAATAGAATATATTTGTTGTGTATGTTACTTATTTCACTTTTTATGCAATTTGAACTAGTTATTTATACTGCTTTTCGTTTCGTTTTCATTCGTTTAAAGTGCACAGAATTTCTAAATAAACTTATAGTTTCTGTATTCCGCTCACTAACAATGTCTCTGATAGCAGATCATTTGCTCATCAGATTTAGAAATCGACGTTAAACTTTCCCTTAATCACGTGGGTTTTTCCCTTTAACAAGTATGTTTTCCCCTTAACGACGTAGGGTTTCCCTAAATCACTTAAGCTTTCACTTAATAATGTAGATTTCTTACTTAATCTTGTAGGTTTTCAGTTAATCGCGTAGGTTTTTCACTTATTCACGTACGTTTTTCATTTAATCAGGCAGGTTTAAAAAGCAAAAATCCTTTACTTACAGTAGGAAAGTTAGATTCGTCGTCCAGAATGAAGAGAATTCCATTTGGCTTTAGACTAAAGATATCTGTCACCCGCTTGTTATCAACGAAGGATATATTAGTCCATGGGACTCCTTCCTTCTCATACTCCTCCTGTTCCAGCGTGAAGACGTGCCGGTTGAAATAGAACTGAAGGGATTCATTGGCAAAATTAATGCACAACTGCTCGAGGCTGTTTCGATGGAAATTCTGTTATGAAAATAATATAAGAAATAAACTTTAACTGCGATTTTAACTTAACAGTATATTACAGCAAGATAATCAGAGTCACGTTAATGGTCAGAAGTTTAGGCCTAAATAATTACCCGGTTTAGCCCATCATCTGCTGAACAGTTCTGAGAGTGTCTTATGTTTACTGTCTAATATGCTCACCTCGTCTGAGGATCGAACCCACGAGGTTGAGATTCACCACAGGCTCAGTCGTCTAAAAATTGTGTCGCTACTGGCCTCTCTACACACTCAGCAATTTTGGCGTTCAAATCGTAGTCCACCAAATGAATATAATTTTTTATACACCTCACGGAAAGCGATATTGATAACTATAACGGTAACGAAAACTATACCGATAAAGATAGCGATAACAGATACAAAGGAAAACTTTCAAAGGGAAGAGTCGACGAGATGGTACTTCCTGAAATCACTCAGTTCAATAAGTTTAATAAGTTATTACCTCAAAACCGAATATGTCCAATATGGCGATAGATTGTAGGTCATTTATGGTTGGATCACATTTTACCAGCTCATTTATCTTCTGAACGAGCCATAGAAACAAACTGTGGTAAATTGACTTCGACACTGCGTCCCTGAAATGAAAATCTCAATTTCAATGCTGCAAGTTTAGTGCAATCACCGTATATTATATTTTAAAATGTGGAATTCAACACTGAATAAATAGAATAATAAATAGTATTTAATGAAAATGTCGAATCTAAAAACTAACTACCTATGTGTGAATTGATTAGCATTTTTTCAAGTAATGTCGAGGCACTTAGATAGCTTACTATCTAGTTTTAATTATTGCTTTTTCTGAACATCTGTTGAATGTTAAACATCTCAATTTTGCAGAAAAAATTCGGTGTATAGTATGCAAATTTGGTGTATAATATGCAAATTCGGTGTATAAAAAATTCGGTGTTAGCAACTATTATATCGTACTATTCCGTCGCTCATGTGCCTTTGGGCTATATATCATTACTGAATTATATCATGCGCATTGAAGCAAGCATCGTTTAATGCACAGTCTTGTACTTACCTCGTGTCCAAAGCTTGCTCGTTAGAAAAAGGTGATAGAACTCTCTCGTTCCGTGTCTCCTATAATAGATTTAACAGCAGTCATCATACAATGCCAAAGATAGAACAGCAAAATGCACACAGTTACTCTTAATCTTAGACACTCGTTATCTTATAATAAAAGAGAACCACCAGAAGCAAAATATGATCTAACTTAATAATAATTTTTATAAAGTATTAATTTTAAATTTCACCAGCACGAGATTCAGAATGACAGAAATTCAGAGAGAATGACTGCAACTGTCATAGTAATTGCGAAAAGATATTATGTTTAGCATACTTTACATATAAACTGAATAGGCCTGGAAGAACACGTTTGGTGGTTTGAATAACTTAACAGACAGACAGGATATTTTACGGATTAACGGCATAAAGCTGTGCGCTTAGAGTTCCTTGTAGTGCCATCACTGAGTGTGGACAGTAATTACAGTAAAAAGAATGAGGGAGCTGTTAATGATAAATTAATCTTCATCATTATCATCCTCCTTAAATCCAAATTGAACTAGGGTCGGGATAAGAATAGACCTTCTTTTGAAGATTTTCCATTCGTTTAAATTTTGTAGCAATTCTGGAGCCTAGGGGCTCACCAACTGAAGGCCGATTCTGCTGTTTGTTTGGATTTTGTTTGTATGTCGTCTTTTTACTACACGGGCATATTTACACTGTTATTCTGTTTTTAAAGCAACCCGGACACAACACGGGGAATGTTAAATTAATGTGTATTTTAATAGACAATGATATCGCAAAACCGATGCATTAACGTTAATTCAACTTAATAATATGCATGCATTGTATAGTTTGAATTGAAGATGTTCAATTCAAACTATACAATGCATGATATTATTAAGTTTTAGTAACATTAATGCAACATTTAAAATGACTAAAGTAAATAATTAAAATTAGTGAAACAAATTAATATACCGTAGCTTTGGAGGTCAGAGCTTCGCCCAGTCCATCGATGGAGATTTCGAGAAGATTGCAGATCTCATTCAGCGTATCCATGTTTCCCACTTCCACACTCTCACTCTGATAAGCATTCTACAGAATAGCATAATGCTCTGATATATAGAATGCCCTTTATTATACCGGTCAACTATAGGTTTGCAAAGTATTAGTCACAATGTTTACAATAGTGTATTACAATTATATAGGGCGATTTATCAGACGCAATTAAGATATCTAAAATATTTAATCTGGAACTTTTTGTTTTTTAATCCGCAAGTACAAAATAGTTTTCATTGAACTCGTTTAGAGGTAAATTAGAATAGCTATGGTGTAGAAGTTATATTTACCTCAACTTGAGTGAAGTAGACGTTTCCAAGCTTTAAAACAGCTGACAAGATTCGATATATTGTTGTCTTTTCCCGCTCAGTGAATGCGAGTTTATCAAGGGCATTGATGACGTCACTAAAATCTTTGACGTCATCACGTGACGTCACTTCACTTCCAGAACCCTAAAATAAACAGGCAAACTAGACATACAAGCTAGTGCCAAAAGTCAGCATAAAACCGCTTTTCCTTTTTTAAAGTAGGTAAAATTCATCTCTCATAACATTCCTTCTTTTTTCTCGAATCTTTATAAGTTTACTGCAAATAATAAAATGTAAATTGTAATACTATAGAATTAATATAACCAAAGCTATCGACGCCTTCCTCGTTTTCCTTATTTATTCGCTGAAGTATTCAATTAAGTAATAAATACAAAGAAAGCAATGAAATAAATGTTTAAAATGTAAATTCATTTAAATTTAAATCACTGGAAATAAGCATTAATTCTTACTTTTGCAACTGAGCAATTTGCAAAAGGCAGTTCATCAGTGCAAATCCATATTCACTATTATTTGATTTATAACTTTTAAATTTAAGTTTATTTATATTTAAATAAAGCGATACTGACCCTGTTAAGGTATTTGTAATCTTCTATAGGTTGCAGGTATAGATTCTGTTTTTCATTGTCCGGAATGCCGGCTAAGAGATTGTAGAAGATATGATAATTTCGCTCTAGGGAATCCTATGCAATAAATGAGAAACTGTTAGAAAGAAGTTTCAGAATTTTAACATGTGCTCCTAATGATGAAAAATTAGTTAAATTATCTATGAATATTTTTGGACTGGCTTTCTGGATTTTGGAACTTGTACTGTTTTGAACCTTCTATTTGTTCACGGGTTTGGATTTGTCCATATTGCTCGATGTTTTCATGGACGACAATGGCACTCTAATTGTGTTACGTTATGTTAAATATGTAGATTTATTTGGATGATAAAACTACGCACTAAAACTTTAACCCACTATCACTCAGCACGAGACGAATGATCCAATGACAAGAGTGTAAAAGTGTAATAAATATTTACTTTTTAAATGTAATATTCAACTTCTAATGTAAAAAACAATTTAATTTTAATATTCAAAGGAAGTTAAGAGATTACATATTAATTTAAGAGATTGGTATTGATTTTAACGGATAATTCATAATTTTCTAAAATATCGTTTTGCTCTCAATGAATCGTATTGCGAAGTTTAAACAAAGTAGTCATGTAAACACGCATTATAGTGAAATGCTCAACCATGTTGATATCCTCACTTTTTAACACCACATGTTTAAACAGTTAGGTAATTTAGTCCATTTTCGTGTAACCAGTCCTGTGAATGTCCGAGATTTTAATCTCAGATTTGCGCGGCTGGAAATCGAACCCCCGAGAGTTCAATTCACCTCAGGAACTGCCATTTAAAAGTTCATGACGTTGATCACTGCGCTATTGAGACATTTTAAACTATTCACGTTCAAAGTCTTACCTGCTTGACAATCCTAGATTTCTCTAGAAGATATTGCGTTGTTTTCGCTCCAACAAGTCTTTCCCTGTACAGTAATAGATGTTAGTTTAATTTACAGTAATTCGGTCTAGTATAATACACATAATTCATGATGTTTACTGATGCTTATTATAATACACATAACGTATGATTTTTATTATAATACATATAATGTATGGCGTTTATTATAATACATATAATGTATGGCGTTTATTATAATACATATAATGTATGGCGTTTATTATAATACATATAATGTATGGCGTTTATTATAATACATATAATGTATGACATTTATTATAATACATATAATGTATGGCGTTTATTATAATACATATAATGTATGGCGTTTATTATAATACATATAATGTATGGCGTTTATTATAATACATATAATGTATGGCGTTTATTATAATACATATAATGTATGACATTTATTATAATACATATAATGTATGGCGTTTATTATAATACATATAATGTATGACATTTATTATAATACATATAATGTATGGCGTTTATTATAATACATATAATGTATGGCGTTTATTATAATACACATAATTCATGGTGTTTATTATAATACACATAATTCATGGTGTTTATTATAATACACATAATTCATGGTGTTTATTAATGTTTATTATAATACACATATCGTATGACGTTTTCTATAAACATCTAATGCATATGTTTATTATAATTAACATAATGCATAATGATAGTAAAACATGCTAAGTTATTGTACAACTTTAATCATATAATCAAAGTATTAATGTCAAGTCACTTTACGTCAGAAAATACGCCAATTATCTAATGTCGCTACGCCAGCGGCGCATCTAGCGGCATATCTAGCGGCGTATCTAGGGAGTATCTAGCGGCGCATCTAGCGGCGCATCCAGCGGCGCATCTAGTGGCGTATCTGACGGCGTATATGTTCTCACAAAAGTTCACCTGCAGTAGACTCGACCTCGCTAAAGTATCAAGACGTTTATTACAATTAATCTTAATATTTACAGAAATTGTGATGTTTACATAAATTTAAAATAGGCGATTGACGGATGATATTGTATGGGACAGAATGAAGAAGGTCTATTCGCGTCCCGACCCTCGTTAAACTAGGTTTCAAGGTAGGATGATAATCATGACGATGATTTAGATAAATTGTGTAATTTTTCTTCAATCAATAACCGCTAAGTTCTAATTGATAATTCTTGAGCGAATTAGTTCATCTCTCGACCTGTACATCCTGGTTCAGCTGATAATTATATTTTAGTTTTGTGATTGAAATATTGATCGACTAGCTTTTAGCATTCTTCACATCCATTATTCCCCTGTGTGAGTTCTTTATGTAAGACTGGCGCCAGACATGTCATCTCATCACATCTCCAATCTCATCATGCCATCACGTCTCATCATTTTATCATCTCATCTCATCATCTCATCTCATCATCTCATGTAATCATCTAATAATCTCATGTCATTATATATCATAGTGAAATCTTCAAAGATATGAAAAGAGAAACTGTCTGTTGAATCCATGTAAGGTTTCATTAGCTGAAAGATATAAATGGAAGAAACAAGTTATCTACGATTGTAGCTAAAGAAATATTTATGTCTGAATTTGAGACAATAAAATATACACTTAATATTGCATCGTTTGTTGATAGACAGCTATTTATGAAGTAATAAAAGATAGCTTGTGAAGTAATTAAATTTACCCACGGATGTTGATTGGTTGCCGGTAGTACGTACTCAATCGTTTAAAAGGGGGAGAATATAATTATTAATATCGAATATTATGCAGCGATTAAAGAGCGTCAAGTAAAGAGTATCAAGTTTCAAATGTCGAGCCTGTCAACATTAACTTTACTGATTAATTGATAACCTGAAATATTCCGACTGATAAGAAATGTTGATAATACCCGTGAAATAAGAGTTCTACATATTTGCCGAAGCGACTGGAGTTGTCATTCTTGACAGTCTTAGCATTGCCGAAAGCTTCCAACAGAGGATTTGCCTCCAGAATCCGCTCAGTGACAGGATTGATCGACACGGAACCATTGACTGCAGCCAAGTACTGCATGAGCAGCTTAGTGCTTTCAGTCTTACCTGACCCGCTCTCGCCACTGAAATACGTTATAAAAATACTACATTTTAATTGTTTAATCGGCTAAATGTAAATGTACAATGTGCTTAAAGTCTAAGTTACACAGTAATGTTATAAAAATACTACATTTTAATTATTTTATCGACTAAATGTGAATATACAATGTGCTTAAAGTTTAAGTTACACATTAATGTTGTAAAAATACTACATTTTAATTATTTTATAGACTAAATGTAATTATTAACGGTATAAAAATATAACATTTTAGTAACTTATGCGACTAAATGCAAACGTACCATACATTCAAAGTCTAAGTGCTATATATTAACGATAAAGAAATATTCCTTATAATTATTTATTCGGCTAAATATAAATGTGCTGTACAATGTTTTTACAGTCTAAGTATCATACATTAAAATTTCTACTAGTTAATATCAGATAAAGAATCCAACATTTAATTTTGCCTACTTTTGTCTCTAAGATGAAACCCTTCTAAGGGCTTGAGATTATTATATTGCTGGTTGCTTATGTATTGTATAAGCGCAGATAAATTTAGAGTCAAATTTACAAATAATAGTAATTATAGAGATAAATATCAGAGCTCTGTAATTTAGCAGATGAAAAATCTCCTCGATACAATAGCATAATTATTAAAAGCGGAGATTTAACTTTGCCATCATTGCTAAGGAGAAAAGTTATTGCAGTATCAGTAATAAATTGATATTGTTTAGAAAATCAAGACTGCGGTATCATCAATTAATAGAAAAGATGTAATCGCACTGTCTTATTCCGATTCGTTCAGATATTCGTGAACATTATCTTTCCCCGTGTTGTGTCCGAGTCACTGAGGAATAGACCAGCCGTTTACTACATATCGTAAGAGGCGACTATGCAAGAACTAGGACGGCAATGCGATGCCACCTCAAAAGTCATATTTTTTCGAGATATATGCGGCATAAGGTATTCATGTGAAGGGAATAACTTGTTCATTAATCTATGAATGCTTTTTTTGTAGTGCGAAATCAGACACTGAGTATAAATCAGTACATTGAACATTGAACCTGCCACTTTGCAGAATACTAGAGAGAGAGAGAGAGAGAGAGAGAGAGAGAGAGAGAGAGAGAGAGAGAGAGAGAGCGAGAGCATTGTAACAAAGCATTCAACCTTATCACTACGACTTGACTCCGTCGTTCTTCTATCATTTTAGTAAATGCAGCATTTCCAACTGCAAACAGGTGTCTTAAAGAAACGAAATAAACAAAACCAGTTACAGAACCCTCACCGGATCAAATCAGCATAGATCTAAATGAAGTTATATTATTTAATACCAAACGGCCGTATACAATAAGGCTATCTGTGTTGAATTTGGTTAAAGAAAGCACAATATGATATCAACTTTCGCATAAACGTTTTGACATAGATACTATACTGAAGCGAAGAGAGATAAACTCGAATAATTTTCAAGGAATATTTGACGTTCAGTTTCTCATCCGGAGAAGATATCGGGCACCAGCGATTATTTACCTAGTCAGTAGGTCAGCAGTAACTGATCTAATATTTCTGTCCTGTTTGAAGAAATATCAAAGATTCCGCATTTCTCTACTGTTTTGCTATCCAGTCTATGTGTAAAAAATCCGGCTATCTAGAAAATGTTAATAACACGGCACACATTCTGAATCCCTGCTTAGATATGATCGGCCCATCGTAAAAATTGCCTCAATCAGCAAAATCTGGCAGAAATTTTCTAACATTCAATAAAACTAACGGGCTATTTTACTTGTAAATGAAGTTTCAGTGACGGATAATCGGATACCAGTTTCCTTTTACAGAGTCAGAACTGGTCGAGTCTCATAAATGCATTTTTTTATATTCTGCTCGTCCTCATTATTCCGGATGCCAAAGATAACTCTAGTATTCGCTAAAGATAAGCATGTCGGAATTAATTGTGTAAAAGTGCGTTTTTCGGTAAATTTTTCAGACAACATAAAGTAGATTTACAAACATATTAACCAAGATTAGGAATGTTAGATGATTTAAAAATCCACTCGTATGTGGACATGAAAAGTAAAACAGAAGACAGAGAAGAGTGGAGGCATTATATAAAATGGATCTGCCACTAGGCAGTTCACTGAGAGAGAGAGGGAGAGAGAGAGAAAGAGAGAGAGAGAAAGAGAGAGAGAGAGAGATAGAAGGTTTTACGTAACTCGACGTTGAGAAATTAAGATATGAACTCCAATTAATTCGTTAATTAATTGTATGACAACAGTGAATAGCGATTACTTACGGAGAGTTTGCAGTCAGTTTGGCTTTATGAAACTTTTTAATAGTGTCAAGTCCGTAAATGTTGAGCGACTGATATGGATTCAGAGACAGCAGAATGTTTCCAATGTAAGTCTGCAAAAACAGGTCAGCAATTCATACGTTAATAAAGTTCCTTAATTCAAAGGCCCAGGTCAGGCAACACGCAACCCACTCCTTGTGAGCACGAGTTCAACGCACAAAACTCAGGCCTTGTTCAGCCTAAATCTTTCGTTTCACAAACGCGAGTATTGTAGGCAGAATAGAACCTACCAGTCAGCCGAATTTCACAACGAATTTAAGGAATCTCGGCAATACTTACGGCAATACAATAAGACGGCAGGATTAGAGCACTTGTTTTAGTTGCGCGTCAATTATCGAAGTTAAGCTGCATCGACCTCGGTTAGTACTTTGTGGGTGAACACCTTGGAAGACCGAGTGTTGGTAAAAGCTTAAGAAGGAAAAAATCCCAGGGTGTTGGAAGGTTATTCTTAAATCCGCGCCGGCTGCAAATTGATGCCCCATCAAAAGGCAACGATTACTAATAACCATGGATAGGAAGGAGGAAATGGGTCTTAAAAACAAGCATCTGTGCTTCCTTACCCATTGTGCCGTTATGTTACTTCCTTCAACAGCAACATGTAACATAGTCAACAGTGATGTCTAAAAGAAGGTTGAGCAAGTGCGACATATACTAAAAGGAAGAAGATTCTAATGTAAACTACTAATTAATATATTAAATGAATGAATGAATTAATAAATAAAGTAATCAACTAATGAACTAATGAATTAATTAAATTTCCTCAATCTAAAACAAAGTGATATTAGGCCTACTCTGATGTCACACAGAATGGCTAGGTTAGTAGCAAATACCTGCCATGAGACATGTAAGACTCTGATATATCTACCTAGCTATGTCTCAGACATCACACTTTGTTTGCAGGAATGCTGAGACAAATAGCAAAAATTCACTTTGATTTCAGAACAAAATTACTAGGAGGCTTAAATTTAACTTCTGAAACCTGCATATACTGCAGGTTTCAGAATAATATACCTGCATATTGTAGATACGTTCAGTTTAAAAGTACTGATAAACTTAACCGCATTGATAAACTTAACAGCACTGATAAGCTTAATGGCACTGATAAACTTAACAGCACTGACAAGATTAGCAGCACTGACAAGCTTAACAGCACTGACAAGCTTAACCGCACTGATTAACTTAACATCATTGATAAGTTTAACAGCACTGATAAACTTAACAAAACTGATAAACTTTTCAGCTTTGATAAGCATTTTACTGCACATATATAATAAATTACCTATTCATTTTTGACATTGCCTATAAACTGCCATATGTATTAAATTAATAGTTTCCATTAATCGGCTTTGTAAACTATTTTGATATACATTATGTACAGATACAGTTATAATTTTCTATAAAATTTTGTATAGAATTTTACTTAAATATAGTCAATGTTTTATGAAATGTAGACTACGGATATTAAATTGACGAATTAGCTTACTTACATATATTTGATTCCTTGAAAATCGAATTTGAAGATTCCGAAGCAAAGTTTTCTCAGTCAGTTTTCTTCAAAAATGCAAATAAAAATTCAGTAAACTAGATAATATACAATGTATAGCACCATATATAATCTTAGGATAGCTCCAATATGAATTATTAAATGCTGCTATTATCGAAAACTTAAAGAAATTGGTATCAACATTGTGAAGCTTTGTTCAATATAGACATTCATAGAATTGATTAATTAACGAAACCGTTCATAACTATGTGGTATTAAAAGTAATCGATGACAGATAATCATTTTACAATCATTTTATAATCACTTTACAATCATTTTATAGTCATTTTATGTCAGCTTTATCTTAAACTTTGGCAGGCCTGCAAAGCTACAGGAAAGATTAAATACGAAACGGACTTCTAAGAAATATACAAAGTAACTAACAGCAGATGAGTCATATCATCAACATCTTCTTCCTCTCCATCGTCATCTATGCTCTGCCTCTTCATTGTGAGCTCAATCAGATGTTGTTACCAAATACTAAAGTACATTATATCCTTATAACATTGGATTCTGTAAACTAAATTAACATATTACACATTTACAGCTAATTTCCTGTTTTGTGGACATGCTAACATGCTAACACTGACAAGATTAACGTCAATTTCCTGGTTGTTAGCATGTCAGTGACGAGGAGAGAGCTGGTTTTGAACCATGCACCTATTGATCCACCGTCGAACGGCATGCCTCTAGTTACCCATTCAATACATTATGGGGCTTTAAACGAATTTCTTAAGAATTGTTTCCCAACTCTAGCAGTTAACTTTAGAAACAAGAAATATTAAAACAGAATTCACTTCCAAAACATTCCAGTCACAGCTATGCATGAATTGAGAGAAATAAATTAGTCACCTGCGTAGAGGAGAATTTGTTGCCCTTTAACCAGTTTCAAGCTGCTCGAATAGCATTTCATTAAAGTTGCTAATAAATATTTTACTACAGACCAATCAATATGGAAACAGGGATGCCTGTGAAATCAACGTTAGTGTAGCTATCCATCAGCGCGGAAATAGCTTGTCAGCTATAGTCTGAATTATTTATTAGTTTGTAAGTCAAAAACAGAATTAAAATCGCCTATTGCGTGAAGCAGCTTATATTAGTAATAGTTTAATACGTCCCTGACATTGGATAGGAGTGCGGAACTGGACGTTAAACCCTCATTGATTGATTGATCAAGTGATCAACTGCAGGGGCGGATCCAGGAATTTTTTAAGGGGGGGCCCGAAATTTTTTTTGGACAGTGTGCACATTTTTTGCTTACACACCGCCTTCTTCGGGACATGTGATGTAACCCAAAAAATGCTGTATGAGAGGGGCCACAAAATGTTTCAGCATACTGAGCTCGTCTCATAGAGTGAGTGTATCCCCGTATCTTACCCCCCCCCCCCCCCACTCATACCCGTACTAAAGTGAGACGACAACCTAAATTGCCTAAAATCCTCATTTGTTTAGGAAAAAAGTAGGTTAATTTTTTCACCTCTGAAGAAACTCAGCGGATCTTGACCAATTGCAAAAGTGACCTTAATTTGGCGAAAGGTGGGGGTTAAGCCCCTCGATCCCAGCCAAGGCTTTTTGCACCACTAATCCGGGACAGTGTTCACATTTTTTACTTACACCCTTTTTTCTCTTATACAGTGGTCAAAGTGAAAATTGAGAGCTAGTGAAAAGGTCAACATTTCTCAGGCCCCCTTCCATTATATGAAAAAAATTCCAGGTAGTCGAACTGTTCGAGTTCCCTCTCGTACCCCCCCCCCCAACCCCCTAACGCCCTTAAAACATATTTACAACATATTTACAAATATGTTTATATATAAACATATTTGTCATAGAAACAATGAAAATATAGTTTAAAATTTTTATCGTTGGGACTAAGGGGGGCCGGGCACCCTGGGAACCCTCCTGGATCCGCCACTGATCAACTGATTGATTAAATTCTAAATATTTTAGTTTTAGTAACGCTGGTTGCGAGTGTCACCAATTTCATGACCTTACCAGAATTCATCGTGCCCAAGTATTACCTGGAAGTAAATAAACTCGGCCTTCAGCCCTAGCCATCATCTTTCTTAGTGCACTGTCTACTGGCATGTCTATGGTATAAAACCCCTCCACTCTTCTCCGTCTTCCTCTTTTTCATGTCTACATACGAGTGTATCTTTAAATCATCTAACATTCCTAATCTCAGCCTGCCTCTGCCTCTATTTCCTTCCATTCTGCCTCCTATGACCTCTTTTAGTAGTCATTATTCGTGTAAGATATATAGGCCGATACATATATAACGGTCCGTAACTCCGTATTCCGTCATGTCATTCTTCAGAAAATAGTTTATACTTATAATGCTAACATGACGTTTCAAGTAGTCACTAACGAAGTATTAATAAAAAATAAAAGTATGAAGTAGCAATAAGACATATATAAATAATATAATTGTGCGCGTACATGAAAAAATGTAAGCATTGAAATAGTACAAATTACGTACCTCCAAACCTCAGCTAATTTCGACGCCATACTAACTGGAAGCATGACAGCTCTAGACTAATAAAACAATGCAGTGTCGGGCTATCGATTCACGCAAGCACGTTCGGTAGGTCGACGATAGGCTTATGACAGAAGATGAGGAACACCCCTGTTAGCTTACTTCTCATTCTACTCTACTGGGGCATCGATTGCAACAATTTTAGGATGAGAGAAACAAGAAGTATGAAATTGTAGGAACGCAGAAGTCTAAACTTCTAAGATTCTTTGTCGTTGTCTGAATTATTTACGTTCTGAATTCCTCATTTTCAGGTCTCAATTACCATAATTCCTGGTGATGCCTATGGAAGAAGAAACGGCCGTTAAATACGGCATTATGTTGTCTTACCTTTAATGCAAAGTCTACGAGGAAAGCGATAAGAAGCAATAATTCCACCGACTGTTCGAATCAACGCTCTTCTTACATAATCAAAGCACTTTCAGAGATGCGTTGAAGCAACTGCTATAAATTAATTTTGAATTCGGTTGATTAAACTTTGCTAATGCAATGCATCATCTTTGGCCATGCAAGTCATAGGAATATGCTCACCCTCTCTCTCTCTCTCTCTCTCTCTCTCTCTCTCTCTTGATATTTTAACTGCTTTTTAAAATTAAAAGCCACAAAAAGTTTAAATAATTTTTAACTTAAAATTAAAAGTGCGTTTTTCAGTGTAAAAGATAAAAAAAGTATCACTGCTTTTTAAGGCACTAACTAGTGTGACTAGTCTATCTCTATGTAAAATTCTTACCCTTTAACTGGAGGGGCAATCTGTGAATTTTTAGTGAAAATTGCCGTACTAAAATTGACATTGCAAATTTCCATACTTGTCTAAGATTTCCTTGTTTCCTTATCATCACTGAAATAAAATAGCATTTAAGAAAAGTTAGCCATTTTAGTATATAAAAGATAGCCATTTGCGGAAAATGGCATTTACTGAATTTGAGAGGGGGGGGGGGCAAATAAACATAGGTAAACAGAAAATTAGACCAATAGACTAAATATTCTTAAAGTAGGCTTCCTCCATTTTTTTGTCATTATAGAAATTAATCTTGCCCGTTTTCTATGTCCACTTTTCCAGCGCTTCTAGTTTTCTCTAACGTATTTTACTTTTAGACCTATTTAGTTTTTCATTTCACCTTTTAAGAAGTTAGCTTGGTTGATTGATGGCTTACGTAACTAATGATTAATAACAGATCAAATATTGTTGAATGTCTTAATAGATGCGGGTATAATGTGTCCGGTAACGTGTATCAAGTGTTTATAGGCACTAAGCCTACATGTAGGCCTAGCTTGCATAGAAGACAGATTCAATATCTGCGTCATGGCAATGTCCAATTAGAATATGAAGAAAAATATAGAATTTCAAGAGCAACTGAGCTTTCTGATATCATCTTAGCTGAGGCTTATTGCTTAATAAGCTAGAGGCCCTTCAATAGAAGTAGATTTATCATTTACGTTCTTTGGATACTCTCTAAATTAATTAGTCATATTTTATTATTTACGGTAATATAGTTAAGAAATACCCCGTGTTGTGCTCTGGTGTGGTTGGACCACTGCAGAATAGGGCAACCGCAAACAATCTGCCGCGTTTACGTAAGAGGCGACTAAAGGCAGGAGCAGAGGATGGCAAGAGGGGACCCACCGCACCGTGAAATATTTTCCCCATAGGATTAAATGGTAATTAATCCACCTAACTGAGGAAGGCAACGGGAAACCACCTCAGAAGCCATATTTTTCCCAAGCTATAGCCTATATAAGGTATGGATAAGGCATACACTTTGTGAAAGGATTAACTTGTTGATCTAAGGAGTGCTAATATGGAGCGAGAAAGCAGACTTTGAGTATGAATATGTACCTTGAACTTGCCACTTGGGAGTGCACTGAAGAAGAAAAGAAGTTAAGAAATATTTAATATTTCAATTTGGCGTCTGGCCACTTAACTCTTTAAATGACAGCGAACTTGTTTTAATAGTCATCGGATGATAAATGTTTACAGTAACATCTAGAGCGTTGTTACGGAAATACACCAGAATGGAAGCGCTATCAAGCCAACGATTAGTAAAACCAATAACTCAAATCAATCAATCAACGACGATTATTCATCCGTGTTCTCACCAGGCGGGGTTAGCAATGAAGTTGATGAGTTGAATTGGAGACCTGTATTGAATACTGCACAGCAGAAATCTGGATTATCAGTTCATGGTCTGGTACATTGGTGGTCTGGACATTCAGTACTGCTCTTTATTTCGTTCTATGTTCAGTATGCAAATTTAGTAACAAGTGTTCATTGGTTGATAAATTAATATCAACTCTATTCTAGGGTCAATTCCTGACTTCACCCTAAGGAGATGAACTTCACTCTAAGGAGATAAATTTCCACACAGCAAGTCCATAGATTTAAAAAGGCTACAGTATTGAATATAGCGAAAAATCATACTGGAATTAGAGAAAATGTAAAACTATTAAAAACTTTGATACAGTATAGGAAGTATATAAATAATTCTATGTTCGGGCACCAAGTTAAAAATATCTTAATCCACACGAGTCTAGATTTACAATGCAGCGCGCATATTTAGTGTACAAGCAGACAGCTAACAAATTCATTTCTATAGGCATAATGTGTGAAAAAGAGGCAGGGGTAGGCCGAGATTAGGTATGTTAGATGATTTAAAGACCCACTCATATGTGGAAATGAAGAGGAAGGCAGAAGACAGAGAAGAGTGGAGGCGTTATATACCATGGACCTGCCAGTAGGCAGTGCACTAAGAGAAAGAGGCATAATGTACCACACACTTCTTAATTGCTAAATTCATTGTATGTTAGCTATTTGATATCATTATATACTACTTAATCTTCCACAGCATAAAAGACCAATATCCCATATCTTAAAGTATTATAAGCCCATAGCATCATAAACGCATGCTAGAATAAATTGTTAATGAACTATTCAACAAGTACTCTTACACAGAAGTCAACGAAGCAGCGTTGACATATACAGAATGCATTTCATAGTGAAACGCTAGTTCGGCACAAAGCAATTGTTCGCAGCTGGAATGAGCTATTCAAGTATTAGCATTCTCACAGGCGTCGATCCAGTCACTATAGACGTCGATGGGCTCAGACAAATAGTTGATCACCGTCTGAAAGTCCTCCAAACACACGCGGCACGATATGTATCCAGTGTTTCTTTCTCGTGTCCTAATACAGCAAAACAGTATTTACAGAACTTATGGTAATATTCTATCAAGTTTGATATTTCATCCCGACCCTATTTAAGGTGGGATTTAAAAGAGATGATTATGATGATTTTATCAAGTGGTGACAGTATGCCTTCAAATGAATCAAGTAAACAAGGCTGCCAAAATCTCAAAGTTGCCCAATCTCACAGGTTCCATGGACTGCATAATCTCAAGGGCCTGTCCATTCTCAGTGACCACCAAATCACAGGACTCACCCAATCTTACAGTCCACACACTCCCAAAGGGTACACAATCTCACGGCCTGCTCAATATTATAGACCGCCCAAACTCCTAGGCCACCTAATCTCATAGGTCGCTCAATCTCATGGGCTGGCGAGTCAATTAATACTGAACAGAGAAATAGAAGCAGAAAAGTAGTATGTTGTAGTGGTATATTCCTATACAACTATGCTAGCATTACAGAAACTGCTAAGCACTAATTTAAAACAACTACTAAGATACCATGTATTTACACAGGTCGGCTAAGGGATAACTAAACATTCTTTTTCATTTCAGAAGTGCGATAAGCCAAAAGCCATCTATACTTAACGTAGTAGTATACAATGTATCAATGCCAGATATAGAAATTTCAACACCTTGCAGAAATTTTCAAACAGAATAAGTAAACATTAATTCATTCACCAATATCCTAAAGTGCAAACGCATGTAACAGCAAATGCACATTCTCTATACAAGCATGTCCTTAATTGCCAACACATTTTATGTCAGATTCCTGATTTTAAATCATAATTTAGAGGTTGGCTGTAAATGGCCTTGACATAAAACCTGCAAATCCTTAGGGATGGGAGTAGAAATTTCAACTTCAACTTAGCCAGCTACACGTAAGTGTTCAATCGGAGGCAATTTTGAAAATGACCTCACTCAAGGACTTTCTCTAATAAATTATATTTACAGATATAAACTACTGTAATGTAATTAGCAGCAAATAGCCAGATACGTACAATTTAACTTCGCAAGACTTTTCGTGATTACAGAATGGGCAATTGAAGACTCCATCCAGCTTCTCCAGAACCTTGCGCTTCGGAGGCGCCTTACGAGCTTTCTTTCTTCTTCCCATAGTTACACAGCACTAGATAGTTATTCAGATAGATATCTTCAGTAGTGAAATCTGCACACATCAGTAGCACAAACATACACACACACACACACACATATATATATATATATATATGTGTGTGTGTGTGCGTGTGTGTGTATATATATATAAAATATATATCTCTTAGTGCACTGCCTACTGGCAGGTCCATAGTATATAACGCCTCCACTCTTCTCTGTCTTCCGCCTTCCCCTTCATTTCCACATAGGAGTGGGAAATGAAGAGGAAGGCGGAAGACATTATATATATATATATACTATATATATATATATATATACTATATATATATATATATATATACTATATATATATATATAATTAATATATATATATATATATATATATTTTATAGTATATATGTATATGTATATATATATATATATATATATATATATATATATATATATATATATATATATATATATATAACTGTTATTACAAATAGAAATAATGAATAAGAACCAGTAATATTATCAGCATTATAGTTGGGCATCACCTTACTTCATTATCAGACTGAAAAGATCTAATATTAATTAAATATATTTTATCCAACAAAATGATATATAAATAAATTTTTTGCGTAATAATTTCTTAAATGACCTCAACGGGGATTAAGACATTTATCGACCCATGAAAAGCAAGTCACAGCAAGGAGTATTTGACTTCCGTTAAAGTTATATTATAGTGAGAATTTTAGCATGAGTACATCCATTCATTGAAATAACAATCAATGAACTCAGGTCTCAGACAGGAATAAAAACACACAAAAATGTGCTGAAATAATGCTTTAAAATTAACACTAGAAGCAAACTATTAATAAAGTTAATTAAAAACATTTTTAGCGAAAAGATATTATGTAAAATACTCATGGGCTCTAATGTATCATTACAAGAGCATTAAATAGACAAATATTACGTAAATTTCTATTCGTGTCTTATAGAAAAGTTAGTAGAAGATAAATATACAAATCTTAGAGTAGTGATTGACAAGAGAAAGTATTGCGTAATGTAGATGTAACCTATACATACTCTAAGATACAAATGTATTAAATAAAAAATAATTACAGAATCGTTTCAGATTATGTAAACAAATATGGTCACGTGACAAGAATGTTCAGAAAAGTTCCACGAAAATTAGTTTTAAAAACTTACAAAATGCAAAAGAAGAAGTGCTAAAATTAAAAGGACTGGCACAAATAGACAATTTATAAATAACATAAGGAATAGTTTACTGGATGGGTCCTGGTCTAATAGGAAATTTTTGAATTAAAGAGTTATATAGAAAGATCTTGAGATCTGAGGCGCTGGGTGATTTAAAAATTAATTCGTATGTTGCAATAAAGAGAAAGACATAGGATAGAAATATTCAGATGAGTTATGTGCTCTGGTGAATTACGTGCCATGAAACTGCAAATGGATATATAGTGAGAGAGAACTTAGAGAAGTGTATACTGCTAAAAATGAAGATCCCTGTTGAGAAATTTTCAATGCAATACAGAACTTGACTCAAGGATAGCTAGTAATTTCAATGAGTTATTCTGTATGACATATCATAACTAAGAAATAAAACCAGTGGGTAAAACTGCAAAAAGTTTCAATTAGACATGTTGCATGAAGTTGGTTAGACAGCAAAATCTTCAAAATGTTGCAAAGAAGTGAAACAAGGTTAGAGAACGTAAATAAACATGGCGGCACGAAGAGGCGACACGATAGCGGCGACAAGTTTTCCTCTCTACACCCTCAGAGTCGTGGGGGACCGGCATCTGCTCGTAGCAGGGGGCGGTGGTGCAGCCAAGACAGGCATCGATAATGCTATTGTGAGTTACAGTTTTAGATTGAAAAATAAATAATCATATTAAATCATTGCATTAGAACCTAAGTGATTTGTATAGAGTAGCCTTCTTAATTTCTTTTAATTGATATTTAATGTTAGTTGTGTTACTTTTCCGTATTTTCTTTGGGATTCCATTGGATCGTTTGCCAATGAATTGCTTAAATCTAAATTTTTATTGTGACACTTTTTTGATGTCGTAAATAGCACGATCATTATCATTATCATTACTTTAGACTGAATTTCTGGATTTTGGAATTTGCACCGTTTTTGGACCTTCTTTTTTGCTCGCTGGCTTGATTTTGTCTCAGTAGTGCTCGATGTTGTCATTGATGACTGTAGCACTCTAATTGTTGTTATTATTATTATTATTATTATTATTCAATATGTTATAAATTAGCGCTGGCATATGGAAGAGAATTTTGTTTAAGAAAACTGTTACCTGCATTCAACTCACAGCTGCCATCACTGTGTATCTAGATTGTAGGATAGATATCCAAATGCTTATTGCCATTCCAGTTAAACTTAACTGTATAATATAATTTAGCTAGCCAACATCTGTCTTCAAACTTGACGTAAAGATCAGAAATTGTAAAGTTATTGTCTGCTAAGATTCACTGCTACATGGACTATTAATGTTGAATTCATAGTCATTCCTAACAAATTAAGATGGCAATTAAATTGTTATCTTTAAAGATACTAAGTCTGTTAATTTGGTAGCTAAGATATTAAACTGGCAATACAGTTGATATTTATGACTGTGTACTCATATATGCATAGCTTTACTTAGTAGTCTTAGTTGCATTAACTGTATTGCAGTTTCAATATAAAATTATGAACGAAAGCCTGATAATATTTTTCATAATTTTAAATGCGTGATATTTTCAGGAAATATTTGAGTTGAAACGTGATTCATCAAATAGTCATCAACTATTGGCTCGAAAGGTTACTCACCATGCCACTGGAAAGCGAGCCATTATGAACTGTGCCGTTACTTGCATGGATAAACAGTTTATATTAGCCGCTGGTGTTGAAGGATCCTGTGCAGTTTATTCGATGAGATACAAGATCATCACACCAAAAGTAGAAAATGAAGGTAGTTTCTTTTTTTTCTAAGTTTTTCTACCAGAAATTACAACACAGGTCTATCATTTATTCTTGACTAAGTATATTCATAACTCTGTGCCAATCCTCTCTGTCAATCCCTCAAACTCTGAATAACTTTTAATTTGCACCCCATGCATAGAAGTAGCCTATTTCTTTTTTATCTGTCTGTTTTCAAAATCTTGCTCTCACTCGGAAGGCTGAAAGTCTTGGTATCATATTGTAAGAAATCCTCGACTTCAAGTTTCGTAATCTCTTCTGTCTCATTCGACTTTCTTTCTGATCCTTCCATTAAGACAGATACGGTCTTCCTTTTACAAAAATACAGCCATTGCTAAGCTCTGTTGTTTGTTCTAAACTTCATTACTAAACCCATTGCATATTATTTTCTTCTTTCATGCGTCAACAACTCGTCCATTATTGTCTTGCACTGCCTAGACCAACCGAATTCGTTTTCTGAATTAAAATTAATTATGTTATACTTATGGTTAATAATATATGCAATATGAAACTCATAAAAAATGAAAATGTATTTAATTAGCTTTATTCTTACTAACTTGCTAATCAAAATTCAAAATCAATCTAGAACAAATTTATTAATTCTTCTGATACTTGTTCTTAAATTTTATTTACATATAGGATCTTACTTCTCCTTCTCGTTTATGACCTTACTTCTCCTCAGCACATTTCTTTTGCAGATTGGTCTGGGTGAATTGATCTGTAGTGTTGTGTGCTGTTGGGTATGTCCCTGACATCATCCCTGGATGAGGAAATGGACGTTAAACCTTTATTATTATTATTATTATTATATGTTGTTGTTAATATGTTGTTTTCAGTTAATGAAGGATTGCGCAAAAGAAAGGGGAACCTCACTGTGTCAGCTGATCATATTCTAGCGGTGAAAATGATTGGATTTGAACTGGAACAAGAACCTGCTGAGATTATAACGGATCGGAGCAAAGATGGCGGTTTTCAGAAGGCTGTGTTATTTAGTCCAGATCTGTCCCATATTGTCACAGGTGGAGCTGATGGGTTTTTACGATTGTGGAAGGTAATATGCTTGCTACTCTAGATTTCGTATTGTAATTAAGCTATTTTTATTTAAATATTTTCAATTAATCTTCATCATCATCTTCCCTTAAATCCCAGTTTAACCAGGGTCTGTATGCGAATTAACTATTTTCAATTAACTATTTTTTCATTAACTATTTTCAATTATTTATTTTAAATCGACCTCTTATTTTGTAAATAGTAGGCATTACGATTTTCTAGATTTTGTTTTTGTTCTCTCCTACTTCAGTAAGAGTTAAGTTTATATTTCATAAAATTAACGTTGCACGTGGTATAATTTCTCTGTAAATTGCTTTAATTTTGTATCAATGATAGTGAAGCCTCAAGTGGCATCATTTTATTAGAATTTTTATGCACTAATTACCTAAGGTGACATTATGAAGAATTTAGTTCCTTATCAAACTTGGCCCAGATAGTGGCAGATACTCACTGTGCTGAAAATATTTTTAAATGGATGACATAAAATTGATGCTAGGTAAAATGATTGAAATTAGTTCTTTAATTGATTTCTAGCCCTTTTTGGCTGCAACTGGATGAGAACGTTTCTGTATTTTGTAGTGTGCTATAGTCTCTTGTAGCACATTCTAGAAGGTCATCAAATAATGGGTGGGTATTTGTAGCATTTGATGCTAATTACTAACATTTAATTTGATACTAAATTGATTGGCTTTATTAGTTTCCATCAATGGAAGCTGTCACGGAGAAGAAAGCCCACGCAAATGAAATTGACGATGTTGATATCAATCAGAATGGAACACAGGTTTGAATTCTGATAACTTGGTCATTTTCTAACAGTTTAATTGCTTTTAAAATTAATATATATCCTTGTGACATATTGTTGATAAAATAATGACACAGAAAACAAAATCATAAAAGAGAATTTTGATTAGTTTTGAATAATTTTTACAGTTACATGATTTAGATATAATTAAGTATGTAGTGTTCTGTAAATTTCTTTAAAGAATTCTGTAAATATTGTGAAGAATTGCAATAAAATAATGTTGTATTGACGATTAGACAGTTTGCAATGTAATCAACGTCATTTGTGTGATTAATGTTTAGGCAAAGTTACTATTTGGAACTCTACACTTCACTCCGTCTAAATTTGTAATTTTTTTGGATTTTTCTCTTCAAAACTATAATTCTGCTTATGTATTTTCTGTACAGATAATGTCTTTACTTACATTCTTTATAATGTTGCTATTAGGTCTATGTCTGTGCACTTCATTGTATTAATTTAACACTAAATCAAACTATGTTATTTATTTGTATTTGGCTCACAAATAATCTAGCACAGATTCAAATTTATATTTGATGTCTCTAGTTTTTATTCAGACACGATTCAACTTGGATGGGCCTTATTCATTTTTTCTTCTTTGCTTTGTTGCACCTTTCGGTTTTGAGTCGTCATAGCTCTATGAATATGATATAAAGTTCTTGTAGTTATATTGCAATTTGTCTATATTTCATAGATTAAGTATTTAGTATATTTAACGAATTAATTAAATTTAATTACGTAGGTTGATATATTTGCAGATAGTCACAGTTTCTAAAGACAATCATGTCTATCTATGGAAGGCGGAAGATCTCAGTTTGATCAAGGAGCTATCATTTCCTACAGAAACGCAGTATCGTGCTCGAAATTGCAGGTTCACGTTATACTGATCTACTTATATTGATGATTCCAGATTATAATTAAATGGTCTACATTATGTTTTGGGTATGGCACAGACTTTTATAAAGGAGTTTCTCTTTAATGTATCGTGGATCTGCCACTTTGATGTTGCCATTTGATGTACTTTTTATTATAAGTCTAAGTTGACTATTATTAAAATAAATTCATATTTATAGACAAACTCTATCCGCTACATTTAGATTGTGTTGAAGAGTTAATAATATGTAAGAGTTGAAGATATGTCAGAGTGAATGATATATCAGAGAATTCTCAGAATCACATTCATTGATTCTGAGAAGGCTCCTATTGTTGGATCAAAACCAAGGGCTGGGATTTATTATAATTATATTTACGCAAACGGCTATATTTATAAAAAAAGTATTAAAACTGTAGACATATTATTAATATTACAAGTTGCATTTGTGTTCAATTTGTAAAAATTTGTACTTTTCATTTAATTGTTTTGTTTGTTAAAGGTTTGCAGTAGTCGCAGATGATGCAAAAGCCGATGTGTTGTTTACGACTCATATTACCAGCATACGCGGCAGAAAGGCAGAACCTGCTTATATAGTTAAATGGAGCCGAGAGAAAGATGGAGTAGAGAAAGTTGTTAATACAGGGACTGATATACTATCAGCTCTAGCTGTCAGGTATATCTTTATTTCAATGTTGTCATGGATGGTGGAAGGACTGCACTGTAGTTTTTATGTTTTAAATCGTTGTGCTGCTGGTATTATGATTTAGCTTCATTGGTGATATTTCGTGACGTATGCTGACTTGGTATTTTTCTGTTACTTACAATGTAGATAAAAATTATTAGGTTTTATTCCTTTCATTTCTCTCTGAAATATGTCATACGTGATAAAATTAGCATTGCTATGATTATAATCATTTTAAAATAGGCATTAAGAGAGCATTTATCTTTTAATTTCATTTTAATAAAAGTTTTCTTGTTAATAATTTGTTGTATTATATTATGAATAAAATAGGAGAATATAACTGTCAAACCTTTGCAGAGTTATTGCTTGAACTAGGCACATGTTAAAATAAAAACAACTTTGCTGTGTGGATGTGTACTTTGGCTATTGAAGTTATTCTTAATTTATAACTAATGTATTTCTTATTTGTAGCGACAACGGGGTTTTTCTGGCAGTTGGTACTATATCTGGGAGTGTATTTGTATATAGTGCAGCTAACCTGCAGGTGTGGAACTTAATTATATTTGAATTACATTATGATTTGCTATACTACTATAACATTATTTGTGAGATTTGGTACTACATGTATAAATATGTACAGGTAGTCTTGTGATAGGATTTGGATATTGTGTAATATAATAATTTAATTTAATTATAATTTATTTATTTCTAGTCTTGTGCAGGCTAATAGGTTGCAAGTGTTACGATATAAAACTATTAAATGGTAACCATTACTAATAATTGCCAAAAGGAACGAAGAAATTAATAATGGAAGTAAATAATTTTTAAATTATAGATAATTTAACTTAGCAAGTGGTGTTTAGCATTGAATGTTTCTTCTCGGTTTAGCTTTGATGATCTCTGTAGAGTAGCTAGACATTTACTACTTAACTTATCAAGTCTGCAATAATACCGTAAGCTGCTTTAATTAGTTTAGTGGCATCTTGCATATAACTGCAGCTGTTTGTATAGTTAATTCTCACTTTAAAAACCCAAGTCCAAATTGACTTCAGAATTATTTAATCTTTGAAGTCATTCAAATTTTTGGCTTAGTTTTTATTAATAATATAATTAATTAGTTGTTGCGTTGTATCAGTCGTGTATGATGATACTAGTAAATACTTTTTTGCAATCCTACATTGACTGATCTTTACATGTATGCATATGCAGGTCCTGTATCGCATGCCAGAGATTCATCGCATCTTTGTGACAGGTTTGGAGTTCATGCCTTCGTCGGAAGCTGCACGTGCAGTTGTCGGCGACTTTGATTTCAATCTCTTCAGTATTTCCGCAGACAATCAAATCAAGGTGCATCAATATGAGCCTACTGGTATGTCTGCTTGTTCAATCTCTTCATAAGCTTTGCTTATATCAGTCATTTCTCTCATTAAGAACAAATTGACCAGCGTGAAATAATTCTATTGAATTGAATAATTAGTAGTAATAAGTGAAAGACTTTACATCGATTGTACTGTTGCTCGTGCATATTGTAGCTGCTCATACAATATGCCGGCGATGTCGGTAAGATATCCGACCGGGGATCAGTATGTATGTGTTAAAATTCTGGGCTCGCCGTTACTGATATTGCTTTCGAGAGATGAAACTGGTGTTAACATTGGCTTTACAGCTTTTACTTTACTGCTGATTTATTCATGCTGATGTTTTGATATAGCAGATGGATGCAATGCATTGAAGCTCCTGTAATGGTGGTTGCTGACCACTTAATTATGCAGATGTTTTGCTATTGCAGATAAATGCAGTGCAGTGTTGGCTATGATTGGATTTCTACTCGTCATCTTCTTGATATTCTGGTTTATGACTGCATTCGACATAATTGTGCATAAAACTATTCTATAAAACCTCCTGTTGTTCTTTGTGATAGAAATAAAATGAGAGCATATTTAGTTGGTGCGTAGAATTGTAGATAGGCCTATTTGCTAATTTTGAATTTGCGTGCATTTAGTGCGAGAATCTGATCAGACTTATGAAGATTCCATCTTAAGTTGTAGATTACATTTTTGTCGTTTTGACGTCCCTGAGTTCTGCTTCGGGTGAGGAGCCGGATGTTAAATCTTTTCTGATTGATTGATATCATTTAATATGTCACTTCTGAGATTTTATCACTCTTACATTTCAGATAAAATGGTGCATGTATAAAGTCTATATGATAATTGTAATTAGCATATTAAATGAGTATATTGGTTGACTATTATGATCTGTTATTTACTAATAAAATTTTAGATTTAATAACAAGACTTAGTAAAAGGGAACGCTATAATTTAATCTATGATTTATTAGCAATTTAGTAGCAAGTATTAAATTAGATGTTACTGCCGATATTTGTATAATATTTATATCGTTAATAGTTAGTGACTTGCATCATCATGGGTTGATGTTTTAAACTATATTTAAAGTGTGGTTAACTCGTTAATCGATGGTATGCTTTAATGGAGTATGAAAAGCAGCTTATGAGTAGGAATACGTACTTTGGACCTGCCGCTTGACAGAACACTAGAGAGAGAGAGAGAAAAGTGTGATTGTAGGAACAATGAATTTTGCCTTGGAGAATAGTAGTATTGACAGATAGAAAACCAGTTTATACCAGTTTGTTCTTAGTAGTCTATCATATACTTCGGTCTCTCAGTTTCTCAGAATTCTTGTTCACTTCAATCACTTTTGCTGTCTGGAGCCGGAGATGTGACAATGAATTACAACTGCTGCTAATAAATTTTTAACAGATGTGAAATTGTCTTCCTATTAATGAAACTTTGAATAAATTATTGGTTGATATAGTCGATGGATTAGTTAATAATGTTTTAAAGTTGAAGTACATCATTAAGGGCAAGTAGTTAAGATTTTTGTTGAGCTAAATGTTCTGGCTTCTTTCTGGGGGTCATTGTATTAAAAAACAGCAATTGAATTGACGGGGATTTAAGGAAGATGATGATGATGATGAAGTGATATTTACTAACAGTAATTGAATGTAAGCTGTAGCATGGATCGACTTCTCAAAATAGGAAATATTGTTTAATAATTTTTTTCACTCTGGCTATGACTTAAACTTTAAATGTATTAATTATCATTGAACTTCACTTTGTCATTACTAGGTAAAATATTTCTTTGACAGTTATCTAAGAAATATTGTAGATTAGTTGCAGTGGTGTAATGTAAATTGCATGTTAATGTAATAAAATAGTGCAGTAGAAATAACAGAATTTTCTGTTTGTAATATCAAAGCCGCTTATATCTGGCTATATCTTCCCCACAGCACTGTTTTCTTTAATTTTCTGCTATCAATATTGAGACTGTTAGAATTAGCTATATTGACATCATTGATAACTGTTGTTTGTAGACTGGCTTGAGCCAGTGGCGATGTCAGTAAGGTACTCGACCGCGGATAAGTATGTGCGTGGTTCAAATCCTGGGCTCTCCCGTCACTGACATCGCTTTCGAGTGAGGCAACTGACGTTAACGTTAGGTTTTTTGTAGATACTCTCTATTATATGTATATTTTATTTTCATGGGATATTTTGTTAAGTATAATATTATGTGAAAAGTTTAGGACAAATATTCATAAGCGTTGACGTTCCTGTCATCTTCTTCGGATAAAGAGCGGGACGTTCAATGTTAGTGTTTGAGTGATCGAGTGCCTAGTTTATTTACTGACTGATTTGCTGATTGATTGTCTGACTGATTTATTGATTGATTGTTTGTCGTGTTTACTATTAATTGTTTGGTTTGTTCGTACATTCCTCTCCACGCAACTACTTTTTCTCAAATCATTGGTAAATTTATTAAATTGTTCGCGTGTCCTTGTCGCTCAGTGCCTTGTCTTGGAAAGAATAATGGTCTACTGTGTTGTTTCCTGTTCTTTGTTTTTTAATTTAACGTGATATAAATTAGTAAATAGAAAAGTTGCTGAAGAATGGGATATGCGTTGAAAGTTGTCAATTTTCATTTACCTGCCGTATCTGAGTGATAATGGATAATATATTTCTTAGGCCTTCATAATCATCATCATCATCCTTCCTTGTCTCAAATCCTCTCTGTCGTACATCGCACCACAAGCCAATCCCATTTATGAGACTTTCATTGTTTTTAATTTTTGTAGCAATTTCTGAAACCTAGGCGCTCACCACCGAATGCCCTTTCTGACGATGGTATGGATCGAAGTGCTTTTGTCGCCTTATGTGACACGTGCTGTCACTGGTTGGTCAGTTCTTCAAACAACATAGGAGTAGGCCTTCATATTAATATTAGAAAATTCAATAATGTATTTATAAGGTAGATATAGTAATAGATTGATTGTACATATATTGTACACGTATTAAGATACTGCGGACATGACATATACATGTGCAAATAAGAATAAAGACTTACAATCCGATCAACTGCGAGTTAATTAGTTAGGATTTCACGAGGGATTAAGTCGGTTAGAGAACAGTTTACGTGTAATACTCTGGAAGCCTGGAGGCACATTTAGAGTGCAGTAGGTTGACTATAATTGTGAACATTCCTAGTATCGTGAAGCAGGCTCCAAGCGAGAGGAACAGCTGCATGGGAATATTGTAACCTTCCGCTACGTCTATACCTGCACATAAAACCACACAAAAAGATGAGAACCAGGGCATTCTAGCTTGGTAACGCTGTCACGAACCTGCACATAGAACAATACAAATCGATGAGAACCAGGGTTTATTTTAGCTTGGTAACATTGTCAAAAACCGGCACACAGAACAATACCAACTGATGAGAACCAGGGCTTTCTAGCTTGGTAACACTGTCAAGAACCTGCACATAGAATAATACAAACCGATGAGAACCAGAGCTTCCTAGCTTGGTAACACCGTCAGTCTGTCAAAAACCTGAAGCAATTGATCTGGGTTCAAAGCCCAGGTCAGTCAACAACTAAAGGATATTCCTTAGTCCTAGGAAGGTTAATCATGTATCGGGCTTGCTATCAATTAGCACTTACCAACAACAAAGGTAGTATTAATATTGGAAAGACTTATAGATTGGTTTTAAGAACATGTAAAGTAGTCTCGAAGATCAGTCACCGTCATGACAATGTTATTGAAATGATAATGTCAACAAAATATTCTGTATATACAGTAGGAATGTATTAAGAAATAGGAATAAGAGTTGGATAGGACACATTCTAAATGGGGAAGGTCTATTAATAAAGGTCATACAAGGTAGAGTGGAAGGAAAAATAGGCAGGTGCAGGCCGAGATTAGATATGTCTGATGATTTAAAGACCCACTCATATGTGGAAATGAAGAGGAAAGTGGAAGACAGAGAAGAGCGGAGGCGTTATGTACCATGGACCTGCCAGTAGGCAGTGCACTAGTAAAGAGAGAGAAAGAGAGAGAGAGACAGTAGAGAGAGAGAGAGAGAGAGAGAGAGAGAGAGAGAGAGAGAGACAGTAAGAATAAACTTACTGTGCTGTGCCCTTGTATGATCACTGAGAATAACCAGAACCATAAACCCAAGAAGACCTCTGACAGAACACATTGTAGATTAAAGTGTTATTAAATATATCCCCTTTTACTGCGTTAACTCTGTCCGCTTCGGTACAATTAATTGTCAGTTTGAGAGCTTAGTTTATCATAACTATATCGCTACCTTATTCCAGTTCTTATTACTGAGTAATTTAAAGATATTCACGGCTCATTTCGAAGTTAATTATAACTTTTTAAGAGACAGAAGATAAGTTGCTCAATGAAGCCGAGTTTAGAAGTTAAACTGTATAATTATATTTACTTTGTGTGTTTGCTACTAAAAGCTGTAATTCTCTCTAAACTTCGTAGTGTCATTTGAACCTGCATGCAGTCTACGCTATATGCCTAAATTTGACATTGCTCTCTTACTGTCGTGAGTGTGACATTTTGCTTAATTTAAGTAGTTTGTGTGCAAATACTTACTGATATCTGCTGAAATCCACTTAAAACGTGAAGATTAGTCTTAAAATCAATGGGAGCCCTACATAAAACATAAGAATCGCTGCAACTTAAGTTGATTATTCTATCTAACAGCCGAAGCACCTACTGAAATATGTATTTTGAAGCTTGAAATTTTGTTGGATAGTGTTTACAGCCTTCCAAACTAATGCTTGTGCTATGCACGGGCAACTCTAAAAAGTGTGGCTAAGTAAACATTAACCACATGTGTCATAAGAAACGACTTATTAACTGACAAAATTTCTGGCATTAGCAATGGGATTAATTTATTATTCTACGATATTTATCTATAATTCTATTCTTTTATAATTCTATAATTATTCTATAATTAGTTCCATTAATGCTATTAAAGAAATACTGACACTCTCTTATTTATTTGTGATTCGCACAAGACTCTGAAGTCTGTTTAAAGTTCAGGTCCTGCAAAGAACATTTTAGCAGTTAATGTAGCAGCAGTGCTCCCAAATAATAACTTCATGCAACCCCACTTCCAAGAATAACTTCATACAACCCCATCCAATGCTAACAATAATAACTACATACAACCCCATCCAATGCTCCCAATAATAACTTCATACAACCTCCCAATCATAACTACATGCAACTCCATCCAATGCTCCCAAGAATAACGTCATAAGATACCACCCAATGCTCCCAAGAATAACTTCATACAACCCCACTTAATGCTCCCCAGGAATAACTTTATACAGCCCCACTTAATGCTCCCAATAATAACTTCATACGACCCGACCCAATGCTCCCCAAGAATAACTTCATGCAACCCCATCCAACTACTGCCAAGAATAACTTCATACGACCCCCCTTCACACGACCCCCAACCCAGCATTGATTTGGATCTTATGAAGATATTATTTTGAAGATTGGGTGGAGTCGTATGAAGTTATTCTTGGGGTGTTCCCCAAGAATAACTTCATACGACTCCACTCATTTACAAGTCTGAAGATACTCTCGAAGCGCACTTCGGATATGAGAGAATGTTACGCAAGAGAGCCTGTGCAACAAGCACCACTCATAATGATACTAAATTATCATTTCATACGTTTCCATCGATAGCTGCTAAAGGTAAACGCTAGTTTAACGTCGGTTTTCAATATCAAAGGCATATCAGTGGCGAGATGAGCACTGGATTTGAACTCCACACTTGATGGTCCTCAGCAGAACAAAAATCTTCGTCTTGAGGTTACTGGCTCAACCTCATTTCTTAGAGACTCTCTCTTCAGTGCACTGCTAAGTGGCAGGTTCAAGTTACATATTCATACTCAAAGTCTGCTTTCTCGCTCCATAAGAGCACTTCTTGGATCAACAAGTCAATCTTTTCACAAAGTCTATTCCTTATCCATACCTTATGTAGCCTATAGCTAGGGAAATATATGGCCTCTGAGTTGGTTTTCAGTGGCCTTCCTCAGTTAGATGGATTACTGTAATTACCATTTAATCCTGGGGGAAAATATTTAATGGTGAGGTTGGTTTCCTCTTGCCATCCTCAGCTCAGCTCCTCTTCTGAGATAATTGGTAAGAACTGAGCTTATATTTAGGGTTGATTTCATCTCATTTTAGTAGCATTTGTTGTAACATTTTCAACCAGATGAGGCAGAAATTCTAACAGCATATCAAGAGATCTATAGATCACTAGCAAGGAGCGTTAATGCCTGGAACTGTATTCTTAAAGAGTTTACTGTCTAGATCCGATATTGTTTTTAGCAGGTCTCAGACTTTATTTAATACTTTAAACAGATTTGAAGTACGTTAGTCGCTACTTTCTTTCGTAAGTTCATTGCTTGTTCCTTATTTATTATAGTCACTGGTCTTATTTATTATAATTATTTGTCTATGCTAGGACAACCCCTCTATGCAATAAATAGATATGATACTATTATACTTACATGTATTTCAATATATTGTTGTGCGTAAATTATTACAGATTACAAAATTACAGACTCATAATGAATGCTGAATTAATCAAATACATATGCAATTAAGTAATTACTTAATTTATAATATCATCGTAACAGTAAAGTAGTCACCTAACGAAGAATTAGGTCTAAGCTCTTAACAGCTTAAATCGCTGTTTAAGAATATACTGAGAGGGTCATTAGAATCAATTATATAATAAATTTAAAGTATTGAATATTAACTTCTACTGATTTGAGACTTTAACAAGTAGGCCTACAGGTTAGCTTATACAGTATAATGCACTATAATTATACCTGTAGCTAATTTATTTAATTAGTCATTGAGTCGTACAACATAATCTTTTTTGCTTATCCAGTAACGGAGCTTCGGGACTGCATATCGAACCATCAGACTGTGCGGTAGATTTCTGAATCGATTCTGACTTAATCGATCTATAATTACTCTTTTCTTTACCGTTTTTAGAGTGTTCTCCGTTCTTCTCGGTCGTATTATTTAATATATCTTTATTGTCTCTATTAATTGAACATATGTCACTATCAGCACTCTCTTCGCTATCGTCTGTATTGTCATGGCTAACGCGTACTGTAGTTAGACTTGAAGAATCGGTGATGACGTATACACATGTATCGCGCTTCGCTACTTGAACACGTGACACGCAACTTCTGATGACGTCACCTTGCTGATGAGTCATCATACTTTGTTTACTTTTTGATAAGCAGAAAGTAGAATCACAGCCATTGCTATTAAGTTTAGACTCTTGAGTGAGTAGCTCATCGTTATTTAAATGCCGCTTATTATTCCGCAATAAGTCTGAGCTGGAGATGTCCGTAACGTATCCTGCAGGATCTGTTTCATCTAACCCATGCATAAATGTTGTAAGTGCCTCTTCAGAGATAGATTCAGAAGTTGGCTTATTGGTTAGTGTGTCGGGATCGGAAATGACAAGGTTTGAGCGAAGGATTGTTGAATGCGATACTATGTAGTCGGCCTTTCTGCTCAATTCTCCATCCAATAGGAATGGATTGTCTCGACTCTCCGTGCTAAATATCAATCAATCAATCAATTAATCAATAAATCAATCAATCAAACAATGAATTAATCAATCAAACAATCAGGTAAACAATCAATCAATTAATCAATCAAATAATAACTCAGTCAAGTAATTAATCAATCAATATCAGTAAGTCAATAATATCAAGCTTCTAAAAGAACAAAAGGCTCAAATTGTTCAGAACTGTTTACATTTTTAAACATGTTGCGTATTTCTATCAAAGCGTCTTTGTCCTACCTCTGCAAGGTAACTACAATTTATTACTATAATTTAGATTCTTTTGCTATAAGAAAATCAATGCTATTAAGATCTCACTCTGTTTTCATAAATATATAGGCCCTTGGTAATGCCAATTTCATTTTATTAAACAATTTACTGTAATTATTCACTTATTGGAGGGTTGGATATAAGCGAGCATCGGTAAATTAAAAACACTAGTCTCCTTGTCTCCTTAGTCCCATTGGTGTAAATATCTATAACCGTGTACAGAGTTGGTAGAGTAACGATACTGAACAAGACAGTTTAATTTAGACACTGAAAGACACGCAGTTATGCAGATATAAATAATTTATATCCCAGACGGTGCGATGAAATTAAAGACACGCAGTTATGCAGATATAAATAATTTATATCCCAGACGGTGCGATGAAATTATTGACGGATTAATCGTTAATTACTACTGCTGAATGTTGCATTAGCGCTCAACGAATGACTTGGCTGCTGGTAGCGCATAGCTAAGCTCATATAGTGGAGCTATAAATTCTGTCCCACTATTCGCATTTCCGATGAGATTTCCAGTGCACTACACTTGTGTCTAGTGATTATGAAAAGAAGGGCGGGAATCATTTGAATTTGAGGGGCTGGGTCCCTTTAGAAAGTCAAGCTCCCTATAATAGTAAAGAATATATAGTATAGCATATATAATGAAATTATATATGCTATACTATATGTTTATTTAGGACACATATCAGTGATTTCGTGGCCTTTGTGTCCTTTTTTACTTTGTCCCGTGTGTTTCTTACGTTTGGTGTGGCCTAAAGTGAAATAAATATGATTGAATTCAATTCATTTCAAATCATTCAATAGCATTAACGATTTTAGCCAGTTAATGTGCCTCATTTATATGAAATTATACACAAATAACAACAAAGCAAAAGTAAAGATAATTCAAGCTGTAGAAAGACGTTTGGACCAGGCCACATTCGTTACTTGAAGCATCAGTGTTGGTGACCTTAATTACATGCATCTCTTCGTTACAAATGAGTGTTTCAGAGCTTTCGCATATCTTCCGATGAGTTCAGGATCCATCCAAACCGCTAATACTGTAATAAATTTTCTTCCAGTCTACAAACCATGTCGACAATTTCCTCCATAATACGAAAACCTTAAATAGAGAGATATTCTAAGTGGCAGGTCCAAGGTACATATTCATACTCGGAGTCTGTCATCGCGTTGCATAACGAGATCTCCATAGATCTACAATTTAGTCCATGGACTAAAGGCTATTCCCTATCCATATCTTATGTATTGCCTACGGCTAGGTAGTATACGGCTTCTGATGTGGTTTCTCTTTGCTTTCCTCAGTTCTTGTTCAATCGTCTCTAAGGAAAAGGGCAGTTAACGATTAGTATACTCTCGAGTGCCTCGGACACAATATAGGGACCATATACGATAACCTAAATCTAATTAAGATTTAAATTAAATTTGTACAACATCCAAATGTTGTAAGGATTGGTAAATAATTAAATTTCAGCCCAGCGAATTTTGCAAATTGCAGAGTGCAAATTATATTTAGGCCTATATCTAATATATCTTCATAAAATAAACGCTAAACGTACACCTTCTATTGTGAAATTTTTTTTAACCTTCCATGTGGTTTCTGATCAATAGCAGGTTTAAAGTTCATTTCCTTACTAATAGCTAGTTAGCCTTTAAGCCCACTGAGGAGGATTCTACTGTATTCTATAATTATATATATATATATATATATATCATATATATATATATTATATATATATATATATATATATATATATATATATATATAGATACATACATACATATATATACAGTATATATATATATATATATATATTTATTTATTTACATTGCCAAGTAAATGAAAATATTGTACAGCTTATAGCTTAAAAATGGTTTCTGGCGTGGTTTTCCTTTATCATCCCCAGCTTCTGCCTAGTGGCTTCCTACAAACAAAGAGGTACACGTATGACTTAAGCGACGACTCTTGGACATCAGCAAAGTAAATATAATTATAATTAAGTTTGCTGATCGATTCAGTCTAATTTTGCATATATATTTGCTCTCAGAAATTTTTGTAGGATATTTTATATCTTCTACGATTGTCTTGCATTATAAGCAGTATATTCATGCTAAGCATTTGCTTGCACACCGTGTATTAAAATATACGAGTAAGGAACTAACTGCATGATTAAATGGTATGAAACAAAATAATTAATTACTAAGGATAAAATGTCAGTGTTATGATGCATGTTTTAGCTTGACTCTAAACAGAGAGAGAGAGAGAGAGAGAGAGAGAGAGAGAGAGAGCGAGAGAGAGCGAGAGAGACAGAGGGAGAGAGAGAGAGAGAGAAAGGGAGAGATAACGAGCGACAGATAGAGAGACATACAGACAGGGAGAGAGCGAGAGGGAGACAGAGAAAGGAGATAGCGAATGAGAGAGACAGAGAGGGAGAGAAACTAAGAGAAAGAGAGAAATATAGTTTCATTAAATATCTTCTCGCTATCAAATTCTGATCGTCCCAATGAGATATCGACAGAAGCCCAGAGAGCGAGAGAGAGAAGTACTATCGATTCCAACTGAAGGACTTTCCATCAAGTCCCATCAGCTTATAAAACTCTCCCATAGCTACTTCTGGGACTCAGACGTAAACAAAACCTGCTATATGAAAAGATATAAATGATTGCTAACCATGCCCATCAATGAAAATATTATATTTTATACTCTGAACGACCAATTTTAACCAAATCTAGACATCTCTAGTCGTGCCTTCCGGCGAGGAAAGGAACGTTAAATCATAAGTGATTGATTAATTGCGTGGTTATCCGATGTGTTAATTTGTTTAAAATATACCATCCTAAAGTATACACGTAGCATTATAGCATAAATTAAACTGCATACAAGTTATTTGTCTTATTTACAATATCAGCACTATCTACGTGATCTACTTTGTGCATGGTTTTTCTCCTGTACATGGTCACGCCTACATATGAATACAACATATCGCAGTATTGTATGGATTGATGCGCATAAAACTACAACGATTTCGAGTATTCTAATGTTTATAAATGGTTACGAATGAGGAAGCTCTGGAGAGAGGTTGTACAGATTGTTGATGAATGTATCAAAAAATAGGAAGAAGAGTTGTATAGGACACATTCTAAGGGGGAAAGTCTTCTAAAAGAGGCCATAGAACGCAGAATGGAAGGAAATAGAGGCAAAGGCAGGCCGAGATTAGGTATGTTAGATTATTTAAAGATACACTCATATGTGGACACGAAGAGGAAAGCGAAAGACAGAGAAGAGTGGAGGTGTGATATACCATGGACCTGCCAGTAGGCGGGGTACTAAAAGAGAATAGTTTATAATTCGTATTATTTTCAAATCTGATTAGGCGAATCATGCCAATACATTATAGATTTGAGTTACATAATTTGTTCGAAGCGGAAACAAAACTTTGCATTCAAAGCATTACCGTCATCCATGCTATGTTGGCTAATTTAAAAGCCGACGTGAAAAGGTAACAAAATTGTACTTGTACGGTGCGAATGTCAAAACCAGAAAATCAGTGAAATGATTTGTGATTTGAAAGTGTCAAGACATCAGCATTCACGGCTGCTGTATATTTATACAAAAATTGTCTAATAATAATTACGGATACTAGTAATTACATTACTGTCGTTCCTACTTCAAACTCTAGTTTTAAACGTTAGTTTATCGTTAAATATACGATGTATAATATTACGCAGATCTCCAAAGTTTAAGGAAATCTGTTCATTGTAATGCGCTTCAAATCGAATCTTATCTAATATCACGGGCTTTTAGCTTAACGGAATTCAGAAAAGCTTAGTCGTCATAATAGAATGGATTCCACGGGATTTTCTTGTTACCGGAAGAGCGCTTATCAGATCCTGATTTACCCGACGTCTGAAATTCCACACTCCCTCGTCATTGTTCCACTGACAGTCGCTTCTTTTTCTGAGTCACGTTTAAACATGCCTTCTCGTCTTAAAGCAACATTTCTATCTGAGAAAAATGAGCAACTTTCTTTTGAGCGCGATTATTTTACTTTTTTGGAAGCCTATTCTCATCGATCCGAAAATTGCTTACTGTGCCATTGTTTAAAATAAGACTGGGGGTTGAAGTTCATTACTGTTTTACGTTTTAAGTTAATATATTAATATATCAAGTAATAGTAAAGTTAGAACTAAAATATCAAGTTTACCGTTCAGGTATTAATAATATTTTTATCAATCTGCTTACAAAACGTCTTCACTATTCAGAATTAATACCGGCGTTAAAATGTATTACTTTTTAAAGTTTCAGTTGATATATTGATGCCTAACCCTTTCTTACTAAAGAAACTGTAGAGCTATATCCAAATTCATTTCTGACAGTGAAAATAAGAGATAGAAAATCGAGAATATGATAAATTGAAAGTTTAATGATCATTTGTGTGCCATTTGTCTAGCCGAAAAGCAGGGACGTCTGCCTCATAATCAAATGACATGGATTCGAAATTCTGCCAGACTGCATGGTGTCTGACGGTATTCAATGTTGTACAGAAGTAGATTTTGATATCAGGTAAATGTACTGTATAAAATACAAATAAATAATATCATAAGAAAGATAGATAGATAGAGAGAGAGAGAGAGAGAGAGAATGGGAGAGAAGAAGAGAAAGAGAGAATGAGAGAGAGAGAGAGAGAGCAGTCGTAATATTCTTAATTGCTCATAGTGAAAACTATGAAATATCTGAAAGCATGTTGACTGAGAATTAATGAATTACATTTGAGTGTAGAAAGAGAGAGAAAAAAGAGAGTGGTGGAATATAGTGAGAAAGACACAGCGAGATGGAGTGAGAGTGGGAGAGAGAGAAAGAAAGAAAGAGAGAGAGAGAGAGAGAGAGAAAGAAAGAAAGAGAGAGAGAGAGCGGCGCGAGAGATAGATGGAAGAATGCCTACACAAATAAATAGATATGTTCTAGTTGAGGGCTCTTTGGGAGCTTGTACAGTGCACGCAATATTGTACTTGCCTGTCAGGAAAATTGTCACATAAATTTACTGTCAGAAAATTTATTGTCACTCAGGATGAGTTCGTCAAAGTTGATCGGCTAAATTTAGTTATATTTGTATCTTTCAGCGACAAATTTGTATAAGGCCTTATGTTTTTGCTATTCAGTAAAATATTTTACCAAGTGTTTTATAATTGCCAAGTTTCAATGGTACGCTTATCCATTTTAATGACAATTAAAAAATCAAGCCAGGTGGAGGTGTTGGAATTTATGTTAATATGCATGAACAATTTAGTATCATTAATGATCTTACTATTATGAATGAAAATATTGAAAATATTTTTATCGAGGTTGCAAAGAGGGATTTAAGGAAAAGTTCGATACTTATTGGTTGTATTTATCGACTCCCACAATCTGTTGCAGTTAATTTTATTAATCAATTAACTGAATTTTTCAGACATAAATATTTTTCAAAGAAGCAAGATATAATTATAATGGGTGACTTTAATTTTAATCTCTTAGCTAATGGTTCCATTAATCCTCAATCCACTTTTCTTAATACTATGCTATCTCATGGTATGCTACCTGCTATCAACAAGCCGAGCAGAGTTGCTAATACTTCTGCGACCTTAATTGACAATACTTTTTCTAATGTTGATGTTAGCATCTGTAAATCTGCAATACTTTATGATGATACAACAGACCATTATCCAATAATTCTCAGCCACCTCAGTAAATTTAGCTCTTCAAACCATCCAGCAACTAATTCGAACAACAAAAAAAGAATATTTAATCAAAAATCTACTAATAAATTTAAACTTTTTTGTGCTAATGATGCTAATTGGGCCCAAATTTATAAATATGAAAATATTAATACTGCAAACCCAGACATAGTATATAATGAATTTTTAGAAATATTTGAACGTGGTTTGAATTTATGTTTCCCTAAAACTAAATCTGATAAAAGTAGAAATGCTCCTCGAAAAGAATGGATGACTCGAGGATTAGCAATATTATGTGAAACAAAATCTAAACTTTACAAAGTCTATAAGCAGTCAAATACATATGAAAATAAACTTAAGTTAATTGCTTATATGAATAAATTAAACTCACTCTTAACAATTGTGCAAAGGAAATTTTATTCTGATCAATTGCTTAAATATAAACATGACCCTAGAAAAACATGGCAGTGCACTGATAGCATTTTAAAACCAAATAAGTCCAAATCTATTCAGGAATGTTTTAATTTAAATAGTGAAATGGTGTCTGATAAAAAAAATTATATCTGAGAGTTTTAATGACTATTTTATTGGAATAGGAAAATCCCTAGCTGATAAAATCCCTAAATCAAAAATGCTTTTTTTATGATTTCATTTCAGACAAAAGTAAAATCTCCAACACATGTGCTCTCTATCTAACTGATCAATATGAAATCATTAACATAGTCCAATCTATAAAAAATATCTCGAGTGCAGGTTTCGATGAGGTATCGTCCATTCTTCTAAAAAATATAATCTATTACTTAGCCAAACCTTTAGCAATTGTACTAAATTTATGTATTATGAGTGCTACATTTCCGAGTAAAATGAAAATTGCCAAAGTATGTCCGATACATAAGTCAGGTCCTAGTAACGAAATTTCAAATTATAGACCAATCAGTCTTTTAACTTGCTTCTCTAAAATATTTGAGAAAATTATTGCCAATATAATGCTCTCTTTTATTGACTATCACAAAATCATTTCAATTTCAGCCCAATGTGGATTTAAGAAAAAGCACTCTACATATATGGCCCTATTAAACATGCATGATAGGGTGTCTAAAGTTATTGACAATAAAGAATTTTGTTTGAATATTTTCATAGATCTCTCAAAAGCTTTTGACACTTTAAACCATGAAATATTACTTAAAAAACTAGAAATGTATGGTTTTAGGGGAGTATTTAATACACTTCTAAAAAGTTACTTAACCAATAGACAGCAATATGTGGTATATAATAATTCAGAATCAAATTATATAACTATTCAATGTGGTGTCACACAAGGTTCAATATTGGGACCTTTGTTGTTTCTGCTTTATGTCAATGACATATCCGAGATTAGTAAAATTCTTACCTTCATATTATTTGCAGATTATACAAATATTATCTGCACAAACCCTGATATTTTGAAACTAATGAATTCAACTAATACTGAACTCCTAACACTCTCTGACTGGTTTAAAGCGAATAGATTATCCCTAAATATACAAAAATCCAATTACATGCTATTTGGGTATAAATACAAATATAACAATAATTCTGAAAATTTTCATATATACATAGATGATATCAACATTTCTAGAATAGATAAGACTAAATTTTTGGGAGTGATTCTTGATGAAAAATTATCATGGCAATATCATATTTCTTATACTGCACAAAAATTATCCAAATCCATTGGATTACTCCTTCGGGTTAAAACTAAGTTACCTAAACATTGTATGTTAAATTTATACTACAGTCTAATATATCCGCATCTAATTTATTGTAATATTGTTTGGGGGAACTCTTCTAAAACCTTGCTCAACGAATTGATAGTACTCCAGAAACGAGCAATTAGAATAATTCAACATGCGGAGTTTCGTAGTCATACGAACAATATATTTAAAGAACTTAAAATTTTAAAGTTAAGTGATATTCATAAACATTGCTGTTGCGTATTTCTGTATAAACTTATTCATAATGATATGCCTTCATGTTACAACTATTCGTTGCTATTAAATAATGTTGTAAATTCTGTTTATAAATTTCGACAAGTTTCGGAATTTACTATACCATCGTTCAGAACCTCTGTCGCGAAAAGTATATCGCTGTACAAGGCCCTAGATACTGGCTATCCCTTCCACCTAATTTACGATCATCTCGTTCCGTTAACTGTTTCAATATTAATCTTCGTCAGTACTTATTAAATAGTTATTAATGATACTGATCTTAAATGTATAATTATGCCTACCTATTATCATTAATTTTCTTTATTTTGAATTTCTTTATTTCAATTCTTTAATTTCTACTTTATATTTTCGTTTTAAGTTCACCATGGTTCACATTTAAATTGTGCTCACTTATTGCATTTACTTGTTTGTTTGCATTGCTTATGAACTGTACATGGTTGAATGACTCTTTTTGGTGATCTAAATAAATAAAATAAATAAATAAATAAACGTATAAAAATAATAATAAGAACGATACCTTTTGCTTCATAACCAAGACAAAATCGAGCATTATTGAGACAAATCCAGGCTGTTGAGCCAAAAGAAGGTCCAAATCGGTGCAAATACTACAATCCAAAAATTAATCCGTAGATAAAGGAAATTACAGAAAAGGAGGTTTTCAGACTGATCGTAACTCATGCCCATTAGATGCATATGCAAAATAAGAACTATTATGGATCTGTTTTCTTTTTCTATTTATCTTGCGCGCTCAGATGGAACACGTAATGTATTATAAAATTCTGATACGTCCAGTATTTCGTCTCAAAATGATACACTAAACATTATCATTTATGGTGTAGGATCCTAGCTTTGCACTATACAAATGTGTATCAGTGGCGCAGCTAGTAATGTAATCGATAGCGACGCCGTTACATTGGGGCTGAATGCTAAACGTATTCACTTCAGTTAATTTTGTTGCAATTTTTTCTCGAAATTACATAATGTAATAAATTAAAATTCTGATTATCATACGCGATATTTTCCTGTCATTCACAGTCGTAAAGGAAAACTTATTCATTCAAACACCTCACAAGGGCGTATTCATTTCTTACAAATTTTCATCTTTTAAGCTCCATGGTGATATCTATCATTTACTGATATTGAAAGGCGACGAGTGTCAGAGTTTGAAATGTTCAGCGATCAAATTCCGGGACTATCTGTCAACAGTCGCAGACATCTCATGACCCCCTCCCTTCTCTACCTCAAATATATCACTACGCCCCCCCGGGGCCTCGGCGTGCCTCCTCTCTCTCTCTCTCTCTCTCTCTTTCTCTCTCTCTCTTTCCCCCTCGCTCGTCACTGACATCGCTTTCAAGTGAGGAAACTGACGTTAACATCAGCTTTACTAGCATTTTTAAGTGTCTCAACCATGCCCCGGGTGCCTTCCCCCCATGCCCCGTATTGTAGTATGTATATGAGCCTTTTTGACGACAGTAACTTATCAATCGTGAGTGCTGTTTTCAATTCACTTCACTTCAATTTCGTTTAATAAGAATACCAAAAAGGGTCCTTCAACCTTGTAGAGTTCACATGCAAAACATATAAACAAGCAAATGCAACAGGAAAAAGCACAACTAATTTCTGGAGCGTGAAAGCAAACTTTAGTAGAAATATGCACCTCAAACCTGCCATTTGACAGAGCACAAGAGGGATAGATTGCTCAGGCTTCTGCTCATGTCGACTAATGTGTGGGGTTTATGCTCACTAAAAGACTTCAATGGCATCATGGATGTTATAATGTTCAGAGGAAGCTGTTCAGCCATTTAATTATTTAAATTCAAACTGCTGTTTGTCGAATTTCAAATTTTATACGCTCGAGGAGTATGTAAAACCAATTTGTAAACATTTAGATGCGTTTTAGTATACTCTACTGTAAACTAAAAACAAACCAGACCAAAAAAATAAGAAATTATACTTAAACATAAATAAATAAAAAAGGCATAAATATACTGGCAAATGAATAACACTAATCGATAATTAATGAACATTTTTGTTTAATAAAAAATAACAATTACATCATTAAATACTTATATGCTATTGAATATATTATTATTATAAACGCAACTGCTGTCTCGAACTTTATATGTACTTACCTGCATGCTACAGATACACAGTTAAAAAAACGCAAGGTCTTCACCGCAAATACAAGTATAGAAACTGAAATAATTTCAGTTTATTTCAGATCGTTTCACTATCGTTGCTGTAAATTGTTTAGAAATTATTTTAATATGTAGATTGCATTTTAGTTAAGTGTATTTACATTTAGAACTTAATAACTCTACTCGGAGTATGTTATGGGATCTAAACCGTTACTTTGTAACATTTGTTGCTAAAAGGTCCAAACCATAATTATTTTACAATGCACTAGTGTTTTGCATTAAAGAGGCCTAAGACAAATTACAGACGACTACGAGTGATGCTGTTAAGCTGATTGACACAAATGAAGACTAGCTGTTAAGTTTTATGTTAACTATAACAATAGTTAAGTCGATCAAAACCGCTCTGATATCGTCATCGTACAAGCACGGTATTACATAGTCTATTTGATTCATCAGTATTTCTTGCTTTCAGAATTTTCTCCATGCTAAATAAAAGAGGCTACGAAGCAAACTTAAATTTTAACGTTAGTTTCTTTTCTCAGAAGCCTATCAGTGTCTGGTGAAAATTGAAAGTAACCTAACTAACCTGCACCGATTCACTACAAAATGTCTCTCATTATTCTGCACCACAATTTATATCTCTCAACTATCTTCGATTTATCTTAAGTCATATCTCCTGCTAAATAAAACCTCCACGTGACGAGATTGAGATGCCGGATCAAAAGGCTTAAACGGAGAATTTTCCAGGAAGAAGAAACGAAGTCTTGTGCGCTTGATTAATTAAATTGGCATTTGCTCTTGCAACTTCCTCAATTATGCAAGCGATAACTTTCGCACCGATTGCTCTGGTTCTTCGGAAACCAGGACGACGGTAAACCGTCAATGGAGTTTTTCCACCAGATACGATACAGAATATTATACAGTCTTGGATCTATTTGGAAAAAAATGTAATTTGAACTAACAAGATATCAAAAGATAGGTCAGGTACTGTTATATACTGTAGGTTGGGATCAAACTCCCGCTTTAAATCGCCTATTTAATAGTATAAAGGTCCATAGATCCACTTCCTATAACAGTCCATAACTATACCTGATAGTAATAATCTAGTTGAATGTTGATCCAAGCTGATCTTCCATTCCAAAGCGTAATAACTATACAGTAATTCGCTTACAGGTTAAAGCAAACAGTGGTGTATTCAGGCATATCTTCCATGAGAGAAAGATCAAGAACTCAAACAGTCTGAATTAGATCAAACTTTTATCGATTCTGCCCTACGTCATCTCGTCTTATAGCAGCCGACGTTTAGCTGTGGCAGTTTTATTGGAAGGTCAAGTCCTTCAGGACATAAGTGACCGACGTAGGAAAATAAAAATGCTAGTACATGTAATTTTAAACTTTTGAATTTATTTAATTAAAAAAACACTAAAAATTGTTGTCAAATAATTAGTACTATTGAAATATATATATATATATATATATATATATATATATATATATACAAATATATATATATATAATAATAAACAATAAAAATTGAAATTTTACTATATCTTACTAAAATATGAGAGAAAAATGAGTTTAGCCTCGTATTTCTTGTGTTTTCGGTCTATCCTATATTTCGTCATTCATATTATGCATATATACTTACTTATGACAGCATTATTAGGCCTAGCACTGGCATAAATATTCAAAAATAATAATTTAAAACATAATGAATGAAGTTATATTCAATTGAGAGAAATTATACTGAAATATTGCAAGCATCGTAATTGCAATTAAAACAGATACTCTTAACCTAAATAAAATTATGTTCACATTTATTTATTTAGTTAAAAACAAGGTGTGAAATTAATTCGACGTCCTAAGTCGTTCAAGTGAGACTAATTGAAATCATCACGAAACCCTAGGCATATTTCTTCTAGAGCTTAGCAAGAGTAAAACAAAAAGAAATCAATTTACCTTGACGAGCGCTTTATTCCAGAAGAAGCGATTTCATTTTCTGGCAATAGATCGATAGTATCATAATCATACACGGTGATTTCATTTCCATCAGTATTGATGACGTATGTATTCACAGCTGATCGATTTTTCGAAGGTTCTACGTACTCGTTGTGGTCTTCGGCGAAAGTCACCCTGAGCGGCGAGTCGAGCCTGGACCCGGGGCCTCCCCCTGACCCCCCGAACCTTCGCTTGAGGGGGGACGAGAGACAGGATGGCTGGTCCATGGATCTAAAGTATAAAAAAATAATTGAGATCTATAGAATTAGGCCAACACATAGAGAAAAAACGGCATTTCTTTAGTGTATGCTCACTTTGTGAGGTAAGGGCTTCCTTCGGAATTCAGCCAGATAAGAAATTATTGTTGCACCTTATTTACTCTCATGTTATATATGTGCGACCCTAGTTCAACTGGGATTCAACAGAAGATGATGATGGTAAACTTCTTCTTCTTATAGGTGTATGTCGCACTCATTTAGCCATCGTTTAGCAACCTCATCAGTAGTGTGTAGACGAGCCAAACCACCATCAAGCTTTGACAGGTCACTCTATGATAATAATGATGACTTACTACGATATGGCAGTAAATAAGGTACAGATTTTTAATAATTCATTAGTTAATATAATTTTTTGATTGAAGCGGAAGAGCAAATTCATTTGTATTCATTTAAAACCGAATATCTTTTAATCGGCACTCCCCAGCAAAGAACCAAAATTGCCAATTCCTCCATCTATTTTCAAAATCTTGCTCTCACTCCTACTCCCAAGGCTAAAAACCTTGGTGTCATGTTTGAGGAAAATCTTGATTTTAAGTCTCATATCTCATCTGTCTGTCGTTCATCTTTCTTCCAGATGCGTCAAATCGGACAGATACGGTCATCTCTTGATAAAAAATCATCCTTAATTCTTTCCAACTCAATAGTTTATTCTAAGCTTGACTACTGCAATTCATTGCTATATGGTTTACCTTCTTCTTCTCTCATGCGTTTGCAACGCGTTCAAAATACTCTATCACATGTTGTCTGTCGATCCTCGTGGCTTCAGGCCACCTCTAGTTCCTTGCTTAATAACCTTCATTGGCTTCCTGTAGTTCAAAGAATTAATTATAAAATTGCTCTGTTAACTTTCACAACACTCCTTTTTGGTAAACCTTCTTACCTTTCTTATCTCCTAATCAAATATCAACCTTCTCGTAAGCTTCGTTCTTCCGATACCAAACTGCTCAAAATTCATAATATTCTCACTTCTTTAGGTAGACGCTTATTCTCATTCTCCGCTCCTACTGTTTGGAACTCTCTGCCTCCTGATCTTCGCTCATGTTCTACTACGTCCATTTTCCGTTGTAAGTTGAAAACACATCTCTTCCCACTATGGATTTTATTTCATTTTGCCTGACTGTATTTTTGATCACCGGACCGGCACTGTTTAGGATCTTTTATTTCTCTTCAGCACGTGCTTTTTCAGATCGTTTGGGGTGAATCGATTTGTAGTGACATGTGATGGTGGGGACGTCCCTGACATCATCCTAGTATGAGGGAACGGACGTTAAACCTTTATTTATATTATATTATATTATATATTGTGTAATTTTTTAGTTGAACTAGCAAGAAATTAGCATTCATTATATGCAAAAAATTTGCATATAAAAATCATGTCCCTCTGCTCGATTAACATGTGGTGATTTCCCAAATGTCGTGTATGCTACAGATGCTACATGAAGCGGGTGTATCTATATATTAGAGCTCAATTGGTCTCATCAATCTTAACCTTCTAGTAAGTTGATCCAAACAAAACTGTTATGTCGTTGGTAGTTAACTTAATGTAGAATTTACCTTTAGAATCTGATTCTGCATTGTTTTCTCAGTGTCTCCCCATATTATACACATCGCAAGATCATGTGTAACGAAATTAATGAAGTTTTTATTAACGAATTAAGTAAACTAATTAAATTTACGAAGAACATAGTTTTAAACCACTTTGCGCCTTCCTCTTATTTTGGCCGTTCACATTAAGGTACTGTTTACAAACCTGAAGTTAGAGAAGCCCTTTCTGTGCAATCAATAACCAGTTTATTGATTTATGCATTATACAATCAATCAAGTTGTTGTAGTGGAAAGAACGCTCATGCTTTCTTTTATAAGGTCTCCGACTGCCTATCACTAGACAGAGGGTTATATATCCAGTACATATTCGTCACTGGCTGAAGCCAGTGGCGAAGTCGGTAAGATACTCGACCGCGGATCAGTAGGTGCGGGTTCAAATCCTGGGCTCGCCCGTCACTGACATCGCTTTCGAGCGAGGAAACTGACGTTAACCTTAGCTTTCTTTAGCTTTTAGCTTTACCAGTACCCGTCTTACAGGAATTCCTTCGAAATAAGAATTGACTTTGAACTTGGTCTTAGCTTTAACAATTAGAATGATTTGGAATAACACTAGGTGGTAGAGGAACCTTGGACCTGTCATTTGGCAGAAAACCAGAGAGAGAGAGAGAGAGAGGTGGGGAAATAGAGTAACATCTCTTATAAAGCAAAAATTCAGAACTAGTACGCCGGAAGTACTAGTGCATCGGAAGTGCTTATACAAACCGGAAGTTCTAGTACACCGGAATGACTATTGACACTGATTTCTAGGACCAAATTATGACAGCTGGTTGCAGTAAGGATTCAGTTTTTTCACAAGAGGAAACAAAAATAATTCGAAACTATAAGGTGTGAAATACCACCCTCTGTCAAATTTAACGGCAGTTTTTGTGATGGAAAGTTACATCATCTATGTAATTTAATGTGACAGGGCAGACGCCAATAAAATGTCAATAACTCAATCTGTTTCAACATGAAGTGCTTTCGGAGTAAATTGATTTTAAACCAAACTAGGTAGCTACTGGTGATCAAAAGCATAATTCTTTTTGCACAAAATCTTCATAACTTTTGAAGATACCAGTCTAAGTCGAGGAGAAGGGCTAGAGCTGCCTCAGTCTCCACAGGGTATGGGAGAAGACTGGAGAAGCACTGATGAGATGACTGATAACAAATCCCGTCACATTTAAGAGACCGGGCTCGTGGAGTAATAATTGCTGCGAGTGGCCCTTGCGAAATCCTGCAAAGCGGAATCAAACTATAGAAAACTGCAAGTATTCATAAGATCGACCAAGGAAGATAGCTTAGTGATGATTGAAATCATCTGCATAATGATTTTAGGCTGGACTAAGCAGCTCAAAATGTGTTCAATTTCGTAGCGAGTCACTTAGAAAGCATTCTTCGATGAGTGACGGACCATCCTTTTGAATATATACCCTGACCATTTTTGATCACCGGTCCGATATTATTATTATACAAACCGGCTAACTAGAAAAAATTAAATTTGCGATATCGGCTCTATTAACTGCGAAGGTTGTCGCTGTCTGACTCAGCTATCCAATACAATGCTACTAATTGACGCATTAAAAATAGCCTATGAGGTTCTGCGTGCGAACTCTAGAGACCAGGATCAGCTACGAGACTGAGGGACACACGCAAGCAAACACTTTCAATGTCAGCGATGATAGATGCCTAGATGATGGACGCCAGGTGATAGTTTCTTAGGTGAATTGAATCCTCGTTGGTTCGAATCCCAGACGCGCTGATTTGAGAGTAAAATCTCGGACATTCACTGGACTGGTTGCCCGGAAAATGGAACAAATTGCCTAACGGTTTAAACATGTAGTACTAAAAAGTGATAGACATCAACACCGATGATCATTTCACTATAATGTGTGTTTGCTTTTTTACTTTTTGCCTAGTCAGACACTTTATAACATCCTAGGTGTGCTTAGTGCAAGACGCAGATTGACGTTCTGATGTCTGGCAGGAAGTAATAGCAAGGTTTAGAAACAAAAATGTTTCGATAAATTCTCTATGATACTAGTTTACATCGCACGATCTGTAATAGACTGAATACGATCAATTGAAATGTCATACACGTGGCAGCGTGCGGACAAAATTAATAAAGGAAACCGAAAAGTGATGTCAGTTTGTACATAATCTCTCTTTTTCCTTGGTTTTCTTCTCTCTCTCTCTCTCTCTCTCGCTCTTCCTCCTTCCGTTTGTATATATCTTTGCATATTGGAGGGGATTCCCTCTCAGCTTCTGCCAAATGAGAGATAATAATAATAATAATAAAGGTTTAACGTCCGTTTCCTCATCCAGGGATGATGTAAGGGGCGTCCACAACAGCACACATCACTACAGATCAATTCACCCAGACCAAACTGCGAAAAAAAATGTGCTGAGGAGAAGTAAGGTCCTAAACGAAAGCCAGTCCGGTGATCAAAAAATGGTCAAGGAAAATTGATTATGTCTCTGGTGGGAAAAGGTAAGTTTTAAGCTTGCTAGAGAATGTTGAAAGAGAAAAACAAAGAGCGAAGATTAGCAGGTAAAGAGTTCCAGGTTGTGGGTGCTGCATAAGAAAATGAACGTCTGCCCAATGACGTGAGAAGATTTGGAACTGAGAGAAGATGGCATCGGTGGAGCGAAGTGCACGTGAGGGACGATAGGGAAGAAGAATTTCAGATAAGTAAGAAGGCTTGCCAAATCGCAGAGTTTTGAAAGTTAATAGAGCTATTTTATATTTTATGCGTTGATTAACAGGGAGCCAGTGAAGACTGCGAAGTAGAGAAAGAGAGCGAAATTGAAGTCGAGAGGACTTACAAACAACACGTGCAAGAGAATTTTGGACGTGCTGCAAACGATTGAGAGAGAAGTAGGCAATCCATGTAATAATGAATTACAGTAGTCGAGCTTTGAATGAACTATAGAATTAGCAGGGATAGTGGCTGAAATTCTAGTAAGGGATGGACGTATTTGCCTAACCTGACGAATCTGAAAGAAAGAAGCGCGACAAACAGAAGAGATATGGGATTTAAAGTCAAGGTTTTCATCAAATATGACTCCAAGGTTTTTGGCGGCTCGAGAAGGTGAAAGAGCAAGATTCTGAAAATTAACAGAGCTATAGGTAATTTTACTTCTTTGCAAAGGACTGCCAATTAAAAGTTATTCAGTTTTGGAAGGATTAACAGCAAGACGGTTAGCACAAAACCAGGAATAAACCTGGTCTAGAATGGATGAGAGATGAGCCAGTTTCTGATCGGAATCATGATTAGAAAAGGAATATATAGTTGTGTGTCGTCTGCATAGACATGAAAATTTATGGAGGACTGAGCAAGCAGGTAGCTAGGAGGAGTGATATATAAAGAGAAGAGCAATGGACCTAACACCGAACCTTGAGGAACACCGTAGGAGGGGTAGTTCAGAAGAGCGATTTTGACCAATAACAACCGATTGTGTGCGACATGAGAGATATGATGTGAGAAGGGAAAAAGCAGAATCAGATATGTCAAAACAAGATTCGTGGCATATGACTACTGTAAACTCTCCAAGCTGCCTTCTGTTGTAGCTTCATTTCTGCATAAAAATGTCCAGTTGCATTTTTCCACATTTGTCTTCGTATGATCATGATCACTTAATTTAATATCTCCTAGCTCAATGTTCCTTTAACTACTTCAGGTTTAATCTCCCTTATTCAGCTCGTATTCCTTCTTCAGAATGCATTTACCACAGTTCTAATAGGATTTGATGTTTATATATAGGTCCTATATATGCCAGATCACAGAAATATCTCCTCAATTTTAATCTTTTTTTGGTTTGAAATATGAAAAAATCGTTTAGATCGGTTTAACCTTTCTATATATTTTCACTATCCACATTCCAGTTCATTTCTAATATTTTAATCTTTATTGTAATTTTTAGAATTTTTATGAAAGCTTAGCGGCATTTACAATTTAAAAATAGTTCATATGGTGTAGTATGAAAAGGCTATTAAATAAACCACACAATTACAAAAACACAAATAGAGTGATATTGTAGTCTATGATAACATTGAACAATTAAAAAGAGTATGACAGGAATTTGGGGTAAAAGTGAAACTAGCAATTATTTTATTATTTTCAATTTCATATACAGCAGCTTGGAATTATACATGTATATTCATTATGCTATATTGAGTATAGATATTATAACTTACTTTTTACTGCCATCATTGTGAATCCTTTTTTCTTGAAAATGGTCCCTACCTTCTTCTGGTTTATCGGATATTGGAGCAGATTCTTTACTGCTTTCCTCCTGCATAGTCATTCAGCGATAAGCTGTTTTTGTATCCTTATGATTTTATAGATACAGTTTAAACTTTGTTTAAATAGCCTAATTAAAATATGTATAACTTTATATGATAATGATTGCTTTAGTTAGAGTTGCAAATTGCATTCACTATAAAATCTTTCAAAATGTATGTTATCATTAGATCTAAATAAGTAACAATAACACTATGATCATGACTAACTTCACCGTTATCGTCAGATTTAATAATAAAGCTTTCCAGAATTTTTTACCTCTACTGGAACACTTCAGAGAAAATTATTCATATGATATCATATCCGCAATGTGCTTCAGATTCCGACGTTTTAGAATAGTTACTTCCACTGCCAATGATAATATTATTCTGGTTCAGTCAGAAAACGGAAGTTTTTCTTTGCGAAAGAAAACAAATTAAAATAAAACTATCAGACATTTGCTTCGATTCCAGATCAATTGTAGGCGACTAAACGTCAAATATGAATGATATCTCAAGCCACAGGCGCTAACGAACTAAAAGAGATATAAAGAAGAAATTAAAGCAAAATGTTAGTACCGATAGAGAGTTGATAAATGTATTAGGAAATAGGAAGAAGAGTTGGATAGGACACATTCCAAAGGGAGAAGGTCTATTACTAGAGGTCATAGAAGGTATAATGGAAGGAAAAAGAGGCAGGGGCAGGTCGAGATTAGGTATGTTGGAAGATTTAAAGACCCACTCATATTTGAAAATGAAAAGGAAAGCGAAAGACAGAGAAGAGTGGAGTCTTTATATACCATGCACCTGCGTGTATGCAGTGCACTAAGAAAGAGAAAGTAAAAGGAGATGGCTTAGAGAGAGGGGGGATAAAGAGAGAGAGCAGAGAGAGAGAGAGAGACAGACAGACAGAGAGAGAGAGAGAGAGAGAGAGACAGAGAGAGAGAGAGACGAAAAAGAAGAAATCGATTGGCGCCAGTGATATTGCCGTTGAGCGGAAGATCGCCCAGAAGTTTGAATTATTTGTAACGTTTTCATAGCGTCCAGACACTTGCAGACAGGCATAGTATAATGAGCGGATAACAAAAATATTTGCTCTGTCTAGATGCATGTGCACTATAGATGGACTATTTGAGCCAATATGTAAAAATAACGAGAAGGAATATTTATAGGCTTCATCAAGGGACCTGTTCATTAAATATTTACTGGCTGTAGAGTCCATCAAGATGGGAATATAGAAAAGTTTTTGCCAATGACTACTGCTGGTTGTTGCAGACAGTGTTGGGCAAAAGGCACTTTTTATATTTAAAATACAGTTACTCAATACTTTTATCTATATGCAGACGTATCTGAATATATCTAGATACAGATAGGCCAACAAGATGCAAATCTAAAAATATATCTAAATACTAGGTACATTGCAAAAGAATCCAGATAAGTTCTATTATTCCATAAAGTTCAATTAACTTAACATATTCCATAACGTTCCATTGGCTGGAGCCAGTGGCGAAGTCGGTAAGATATTCGACCGCGGATCAGTAGGTGCGGGGTTCAAATCCTGGGCTCGTCCGTCACTGACATCGCTTTCGAGTGGGGAAACTGACGTTAACCTTAGCTTTAATCACAGGCAGATTCTTTAATTTCAGTCATGTTTGCTTTAATGTCAATCATCTTTATTGTGAAATAGTTTGACTGCGGATTGCTATATATTTTTTAAAGTAACCCACTTCATTGCTGCATGCAAATACGTACATGTACACATTGTTTCTTCCCAGCTCTAGTTGCAAACTATTTCAATTTAAAAATTTAATGTCCATTTCGTAACTGAAGATGATACCGCCAATGCATACCAACAAGTTATGTAGTTTATCTCAAAGCCTAACTAAAAAATGTAGGCTTACGTTGTAGGATAGCATGACACTATATATATATATATATATATATATATATATATATATATATATATATATATATATATATATATATATATATATACTTTAAATGCTGACAGTTGCAAAATTTCATGTCTACATGTGGATTTAGTCAGTAGAATTTTCATCAGACTTTTCAGATTGCTAATAACCATACCTACAGTAATATTGAACATCAAATAAACATATAAATTGAACATAGGCCCTGCCTAAAGCTAACTTCCAAGAAAATGCAAATAATTATTACAAATATTATTGTAGATACCTATTGTAAGAAATAAGTGTAAACTCTTAAAACAATCGCATGAAGTCAGGGAACTAATAGCGCAGATAAAATCCTCGACAACTTATACTTTAGGACTCAGCTCCATCACTGTTGATAACCCAATCCGGATGATCGTTGTGTGACCAGGCGAGTTAATGTGTGCGAGTGCAGCTGTGTATGTGCGTGCGTGCATATGTGCGTGTGTGTGCGTGCGTATATGCGTGTGTGTGCACGTATGTACATGTACATGCATGTGAATGTGTGTATGCTTGTACGTGTGTGTATAAGCAGTTGCATGTGAGTTTGTGTGTATGAGACTAAAATATTAAATATAAATGAAATGAATGAGTGAATTAGTGAGTGTGGCTTTTAAACTGCTGATACTTTTCTTTTCTTCTCTCTCTCTCTCTCTCTCTCCCCTACTATGAAGTTCCTGTTGACATACAGATTTCCCAACTTTATCGTATGTTCTTAAATGGTAAATAAAGCTAATGTTAACGTCAGTTTCCTCATCCGAAAGCGATGGAAGTGACAGGCGAGCCCAGGATTTGAACCCGTACATACTGATCTGCTATCGAGTATCCTACCGACATCGAAATTGGCTTCAGCCAATGGCGGTGCTAACAGACTAATCATATTCGTTTATTGTTGTTTATTAGCGTAAACGTTGACATTTCAAGTTTGCAGAAAAAGTTCCAGTCCAGTCGTTTCGGAGGAATATAGTTCCTGCGTTAAAAAGTAACTAATGATGTTTACCGAATCTGTGAAACTTTGACATTTTATGTACACTAACTGTTAATATATATTCATTTAAACTTGTGGTAAAAACTAGTAGTAAAAGTTAAAAACTAGTAGTAAAAACTAATAGTAAAAAATCTAGTAACACTATCAAATCGTGTTACAAATAATTTCCATCTTTAGGTCCATTTAAATACGCAAGAAAATGTATGTTTTAAATGTGCTAAAAAATTAATATCCTTGCGGTGTAGTAATGCGTCTCAATATTTTAACTTCAACGCTAAGTCAACCTGTCTGCAACTTTAAACCGGATGAATGGACCGTAACACGGATGAGAGATCAAGAAAGAACTAGAATTGTCTTCTGGATCACAAGTTAAATCCCGGCGTTTTATTTTTCCATTGAAGCCACTCTTCCGCCAGTGACTCTACAAGGAATTAACTAAATCCGCTGCTAACAAAAAATCGCATTGAATTTATAGACGAGACAGTGAACCGAGGTGGCAATTTGGCAATTGCATATCCAACAGATATGCAGCGGTATAACGACCATAAAGCGCAGCGACAACAACTATAGTAGGGTCTCTTTGGACACGTGTTGATAATCAGATAATGTATTCCTTTTGGTTTCCGTGTTACGCATTACATAAGGTTTCTTTTAAATACTTCTCTGAACTTCTCGTGAAACAATATAGATTAACTATCTCTTAGTATTTTTGATTACAGATTAGATGAATTGCATAAATGTATAAAATATTTTTAAGAAACAAAAGAAGAATGTTACGCTTCGAATTCGAATTCGCTATGCTTATATTCACCTCATAACATCTTTTAGGTTTTTGATATTGTGTCAGGGATTTTCGAGACTATGAGACTGGGACAGTCAAACATAGCACGGATTTTGTAAGCGGCTATTAAATTATGCACAAGACATAACCATTGGTGAAAATATCAAGCCTGCTGATCTATTGAGTGCTCATTATATAGAGCGCGAAAATAGAGTGCTACTTTGAATATGTAGGTGCCTACCTTTGACCTGCCACTACGCAGAACATTAGAGCGAGATATATATATATATATATAGAGATATATATATATATATAGAGAGAGAGAGAGATAGAGAGAGAGAGAGAGAGAGAGAGAAAGAGACAGATAAAATCAACTCATATTTTCCTGAAAGAAGGTTTCTTTGCTACATAGGACAATATACTGGATCAGGTTATCAGTAATTTATTTATCAATACAGATCTCATTAACTTAAGAATAGAGAGAGCAGAAATTTGTGTCTTGGACAAGCTATGTGGATGAGCATTGATTGAGCAGACATAGCTGTCTCTGTTTGTTGGTCAAGTGTTTGGCATATGTGAATCGATGGACATTAGAGGCAGAAGGGCTCTTGTCTCGACCGTTCCTCCTCTTCCATGCAGTTAGAATGTCCAAATAGCTCAATGTGTAAGAGCTTTAGATAACGTAGAGCTGTTCTACCAGTAAAATCTCGTACATTCACTGGACTGGTAACATGAATATTTTGTTAGAAGTCTAATGTTAAACGTTTGGTATTAAACGTGATAGAGATCATCATAAGTCATTTTACTATAGTTTGTGTTGAACTTTAACTCTGTGGCGCTACACTATGGTATTTTCAAAATAACATATACAGTATATATATACATGTATATATATACATGTATATATATTATATATACACACATATATCAATATATATATATATATATATATATATATATATATATATATCATATGCCTACATATGAAAGTTACAACAATCTGACAAGTAAATCTGTTAATGAGTATATTGTGCTAGTCATTGAAATATTGCATTGTAAGTGCTACTCATAAAACACATTTATGCCATCAATCGGCCTTTTTCATTCCATTGCATTACTTTATTATTATTATTATTATCACTATTATTTTTATTAAGCTTATTATTTTTTTATATTTAAATTTTTATTTATTATTATTATTATTAGGCCCTATTATTATTATTATTATTAACAATAACAAAATATATAGCAGTGTCATCGCCGAAATCGGTCTTCGTGACTACCTTACAGGATAGCAATGAATTGATCCAATGGGATGACTTATATTATTCTATAACGTTACTATGCTATAACTTCTCACCCCTCCCTTGATCCCCACAGCTGCTTCGCCATCCATTATCCCGTGGGAACCCAGAGGTAAGTAGTTGAAATCTCCAGAGAATTCTATCAGTTAATTTCTTTCCAGACAAGATCGAGTCCCGCCTCATAGGCCGATCTTCGACTTTACACAGTTCAGTGTTGCGTCCGTGCCAGACTTGTGATACGGTCAATAGGCTCGCTGTGTATCGATAGAATGATCTAGACCTTGTCACATAGATAATTGAGTTTATCTTATAAAGAATCAGTTTTAAGACCGAGCTGACCGAATTAAGACCCATTTGTCTAAAAAGAGAAGTAGCCAACAGTTTTAAAATGTCATGCGAGGAATAGATATAGGAACATAACAGCAGTTAAATAAGGGTTAGAGGCAACTTGTTACCTAAGATCGTACACGGTAAAAAAAGCCAACAACTGCAGTAGCATTAAAGCAGTTGGCTATTTATCGGAGATAATGATCGAAGTCAGCTGGAGCCAGTGGCGATGTCAGTAAGTTATTCGACCGACGATCAGTATGTACGGGGTTCAAATCATGGGCTCTCTCGTCACTAACATCGCTTTTGAGTGAGGAAACAGACATTAATTTTGTAGCTGTCTCACTGACATAATGAATACTAGAGATGCTTAATAGTAGAATGTCTTATTACTTTAGGGGTAACGTCATGAAATTTTAAATGATAGATCCTGAGATCCTGAGGTGAATTGAACCCTCGTGGGTTCTAATTTCAACCGCGCTGATCTTAGAGTAAAATCTCGGACATTCACTGGACTGGTTATACGAAAAATGGAACAAATAGCCTAACGGTTTAAACGTGTAGTATTAAAAGTGATAGATATCAACATAGTTGATCATTTCGCTGTAAGGCGTATTAACTTTCTATTTATTTATTTATTAATGGACTGATGCTATTGGACGCAATGCGTCAAACGTACCTAAAGTGACTAAAGTATAGGCCTATATATATATATATTTCTAGATTTATCGGTATGGATTGTAATGCATGTTCATTTTAAATTGATCACCGATTAGTTATACAATTAAAGCAAAAGTACATATTATTTTAAAATTTTGTATATGCTGGTGTTTTAAATGTTATTCGTAAACAAGTTTTAATGTATTAGATACTTTTCCCTGCTAATATGTAGGAGTATTTTGAAGTAATTTTATGCTTAGATTGAATGTCTTGACTGCTGTTAACTTTAACTGCTTTATAAGATTTATTTTGCTATATGTGTTAGGGCGCATGTTAGTGCCTTCGTGGCCTTTGTGTCCTTTTTCGCTTTATCTCCATGTATTTCTGGTGTACGATTTTGCCGAAGTGAAATAAACGTGATTCAAATTCAAATTCAAACGTTACAAACCAATATTATGTTTAGATTCTAATTATCACTTGCAGTTGATTTAATCCTCTTGATTGTTGCCGCAGCATGTTTTCGAACTTGACGAATCTTTAGGGCTCTATGTGAGCATGATGTGTCGGCAATTTGCTGAGGAAATTGTTCATGATTTTGTTTGTAGAGGAACATGAAAGAGGCGACAAGTCACAGTCCATCAGCAGCGATTAACTTCCGTTATCAGCGCTAGTTTAGAGCCGTCGTTTGAGCTTTGTGTGCGAAGCAAAGGGGCACACTGTCAATATGTACGAAGCATTGTACACACTGTCACTCACTGTCAAATTTGTACAAAGCATTGTACACATTGTCACACATTGTCAAACACTGTCAAATATGTACAAACCATTTGTACACACTGTCACACACTGTCAAATATGTACAAAGCATTGTACACATTGTCACACACTGTCAAACACTGTCAAATATGTACAAACCATTTGTACACACTGTCACACACTGTCAAATATGTACAAAGCATTGTACACATTGTCACACACTGTCAAATATGTACAAAGCATTGTACACACTGTCAAATATGTACAAAGCATTTGTACTAACTATCAAATATTACAAAGCATTGTACACACTATCATACAATGTCAAATATGTACAAAGCGTTGTACACACTGTCATACACTGTCAGGCAGGAAAATTGCTCTTGGGAGAATATACAATGAACACTTCATCACTGCACTTGTTTAGGCGTATCTGCGTAGGCCTACGTGTACGTGTTCACGTTATCTTCACTGCAATATAAAGAAAATATATATGTAATATTGTATCAGACCCTTTTAAAGAGCGAAGCAGTAACCTGTTGTATCAGATTCTTTTAAAGAGCAATGCAGTAACCTGCAAAAGGAGAGCGTAAAAATTTTCTTGCTCGTGTATATGCCTTTAGTGGTATCGTAAATAGTATCATAAATTTAAATAGGTTAATAGCATAAATATTATCAGAAATTAATATCGCGGTATCATAAGTGTTACCATGAGTATTATGAAAATCAAAAAGTTGAGTAGGACATGTTGTAAGATCGCTTTTTTTCCCAAGAGAAAACGGAAGAAGGAGTAGTGGAAGAGCCAAGAATTACAGAAATCGTGAAGCATGCAATTCTTCACGATCTAATAGTGCATCTGAGTGTATGGAATGAGGAGGAAATCAGACGATAAGGATAATTAGACCTAGACGAGTCATGGATCTGACATTGGGTAGTGCAGTGAGAGAGAGAGAGAGAGAGAGAGAGAAGAGAGAGAGAGAGAGAGAGACAGAGAGAGAGAACGAGAGAAAGTCAGAGAAGTTAGAGAGGAAATCACATAATAGTTAACCTATATTTTCTCGTCCACGTAGATGTATGCATATCAAATAGCGCTCTATATCTTTTGTATATTGGAGATGGTTTTAAAGTCATGATTCAGCAAGCAATATTGATCGATCACTGTCGCTATTTGACCGGGGACCCAGTGGACACGCATTGCTGGTTCGATTAAAGCGAATATCGGCTCATTCAACCAATCGCTTTCCATGGAGTAATATTTAACTAGATAGATACAGCAATATTATACAGCAAGAAGAGGAAAGCGGAAGACAGAGAAGAGTGGAGGCGATATATACCATGGACCTACCAGTATGCAATACACTATGAGAGAGAGAGAGAGAGCTGCAGCAAACAGGGGCGGATCCAGGAATTTTTTAAGGGGGGGCCCGAAAATTTTTTAGAGTACATTTTTTTGCTTACACCCTTCTTCGAGACATGTGACGCAATCAGACAAATTTCTGTGGAGGGACTCAAAATTTATTCACTACTGAATTCGACTCATAGAGTGAGTGTATACCCGTAACATACCCCCCCCCCGCTTATATCCGTACTAAAGTCAGGGGAATACCTAAAATCCTACATTTGTTTTGGAAAAAGTTGGTTAATTTTGTCACCTCTGAAGAAACTCTGAAGATCTCGACGAATTGCATGAGTGACCTAATTTTGGTGATGGTGGGTGAGCTTAACCCCTTCCATCCAAGGCTATTTGCACCGCTACTACGGGACAGAGTTCACATTTTTTACTTACACCCTTTTTCCTCTAATGCATAGGTTCAAGTGAAATAGAGAGCAAGTGAAACGGTCAACATTTTTTGGACCTCCTTCCATTATACAGGGCTCCTAGTATATCCTAGAAAAAATCGAGCTATTGGAAATGAGTTCCCTGTCGTACCACACACCCACCCCCCGGCCCCCCTAAACACTGCCATTACTAACATATTTACACATCGAAATTGCTTTAGAAACAATAAAACTATACCCTGTCATACCCTCCACCCCGGCCCCCCTAACCACTGCCACTACTAACATATTTGCATATCGAAATTGCCATAGAAACAATTAAATTATACCCTGTCATACCCTCCACTCCGGCCCCCCCCCCCTTTCCACTGCCATTATTAACATATTTGCACATCGAAATTGCCTTAGAAACAATGAAACTATACCCTGTCATACCCTCCACCCCGGGCCCCCCTAACCACTGCCATTAATAACATATTTACACATCGAAATTGCCTTAGAAACAATGAAAATATAGCTTAAAAGTTTTTATCGGCTGACCTAAGGGGGGGCCCGGGCCCCCCCCCCTGGATCCGCCACTGGCAGCAAAATATAATCTAGAACAACATATGTCAAAACGACTGGTTGGGTTCCCAATCTGTAGGCTGCTGTTTATCAAGAAATTTCCTATCAATTAAGCTATCTAATCGGTTTAACCATCTTTAAAGTTAGGCCTATATGTTCGAAACCTGAAGGGTTAGAGGAAGAAATGATTTCAGAGGAAGACCTACACACGCACAGAGAGAACACTACACTGAGGACGTTAGATTATTGGATAACATATTATAGAGTAATGAAGAAAAAAGAAGGGACAGAGAAAAGCTAGCAAAGGTTTTCAGTGCCATAGATCTGTGACTAGGTGTTACAGAGAGAGAGAGAGGGGGGGGGGAGGGAGAGAGTGAGAGGGAGAGAGGGAGAGAGGGAGAGAGAGAGAGAGTGAAAGAGAGAGGGAGAGAGAGTGAGAGAGAGAGAGGGACAGAGAGAGAGAAAAGAGAGGGTAATGTATTTAAGATGTTCTTGTTTTGCTTATTGATTTATAACATAGAGTTGACAAGTTGTATTTACTGCAGGAGAGATCACTGGAAATGGGAATCAAGGTTTCTACTTCAAATGACACATTTTAATGTGGCTGATGATAAGCTATATACATGTGTGGTTGATATAACATCCATGAATAGTTTCCTCAAAGATCTAACATCACATATATTGTATTGACATTAAGTGAAAGTTAGTTTGTTATTCCTTGAGTTTCTCAATATAAATATATTATTATATTTAATAATTAAATTTACTGTATTTAAGTGTTTAAATCTACATACGCTAGACATTTATCACACATGACACTCATCACACATGACACATAATCCCATCACATATGATACATTACATACAACACACCACATATGATACATCACACATAAAACATCACACATCACACATGACACATATCACATATGATTCAAGACACAACACACCACATGTAACACATCACATATGACACTTATCACACATGACACACCACACATGACACACACCACACATGACACATCACACATGACACCAATCATCTCACAGAACATAAAGCACAAGGATCAGGAGAACACGAGCCAATAAAATACTTTTAATTTGCATTCTTTTATTGCTCGAACAAATAAAATATACATTTACGTGAGTAGCAATTTCGTGAAAATATAATTGGAAAATTAGTAGAAACAGAAAATCATAGCAAATTAGAATTAAGAATTCAATAGCAAAGCAATACGACGACTGAGATATTAACTTGCATTGAGTGTGCATTGCATTTCATACGTTATACATACAAATACTCCTGCGATGTCTCAGACACTGCAGAAAAACCAAAGGAATCTGTGAATGTTGCAAAAGGCAAGAAGCTAAAGAAGGCAATTGGAGACCGCATCCAAACTTAAGCAATATTTTAAAACTAAAGTTACATTAAATTTGGTTAAATCTCAAGTGAAAAGGACAACTGGTGAGTCGATGGAGAGCTCTTTATTGATCGTGACAGTAGAAAGAATATAAAAAGTACCAAGAACTAGCCATTTGCAAAACGCTAGAAAGATAGAGATATCTTCAATTTATATAGGCTCTATATATATTTAGAAATCAATATGGAAAAAACCACTAAACTCAAAGAAATGGCTGATTAACGTATAAATAGCATAACGAATATTGACTTTTCGATCATATATACATGTAGTTTATCTATAGTATAAAAGACAAACATATTCCAATATTTACATACATATATTTCAAAACTTAGTAGATCGATTTATAATTAAGAAATGATAGTAGATCGATTTATAATTAAGAAATTATAATATCAAATCTGTAAATTTAGATTTATTTAATGAGTATGAAATTAGTGTAATAGGAATTTTAGAATAATTTTATACAGAACAAGAACAAGACATGTGCAAGTAAATCTAGAACAAACGATACTCTAATAAAATATTATATAGACATAGTTACATTACGATATAAATGTGCAAACGCTACTTAAACACTGTCAAGTAATTATAATTAATCTAACCAAATATTTTACGTTGCCTTGGACTCCACATCTAATACAAAAGCGAACTATAGTAAACTAGTACTGAAAAACGCACAAGATTTTGCTATCAAACAAAATTTATAAAATACATAAAACCAACTTCTCAAGATTAGACAAATAAGCGTAAGGATTCTCTTGTTTTTATATCTAAATTATAGGAAAATCTCAAGTTAATAATATTTACGTTTCTATTAGTGCTGTATTATACTAAAAATACCCATGGACAAACGATACAGAGACTATATCATGGGCAGTAAAATTAATAAACTGCTTATGACCATGGCATTTTAACATTATATCTCTTCAGCATAATTTAACATGTTCAAACGTAATCGCTCAGAATTTAAAACAACTCTTCAGAAAACTTCTACGAGCTCTTAGTTAGATAGTACTGAGTCTCCATATGATTCCAAATTAATTAAAAGTTGTATGCGATAATGATCTCAAATAAGTAAGTTCAAAGCCATATCTAAATAAGATCGTGCTATAGTTCGAAGCTATATCTGTATATGATTATACTATAGTTCTGTATATGTACATACTATAGTTCGAAGCTATATCTGCATATTGCCGTAATTAAGTTCTACAGTCATACATGTCATTAATTGATTGAAGCAAACCTTAAAGGCGCATCCTTATTCTTCAGTGTAATTAGCTAAGGAAAACCGACTAGACTCTAAATAAATAAGATATCTCTCATACACAAATAGAATTACTCCACATGTTTCGACTGGATAACAACTGTCGTAAAAATAGATGTCCTAAATTTAGTATTACATCGCATAGTCAGATTTATATAATAATAATGATGAGGACACGATAGCAAAGATGACTACATAATATATGTCTTCTTATGCAACTATATAAAGGTAAATTAATAAACTATCAACCAATTCAAGCGTCACAAGGTAAAAATTTTTACTAACAAGCTAAATATTAATAAAGTAAATTAGATTATTACAAGGTATGCCCAAAATATAAACTTTAGGTTATAATACTTTTCTAGTTAACATTAGTTTTTGTCCAAATTTTAAAGACCAGAGATTATACACAATCAATCAATCAAGAAAAATTTAACGTCCGGTTCATCGCCATAAGGCAATGTCAGGGACGTCAACATGTAGAGAGTTTTCATAGCAAATAATATTAATAGGGAGTTTTTCTAGGACGTATTTTAAAAGCATGTATAATAAATTCATTATAACAAAGTAGGAAACCGTATCCTACACGTATGGGGCAACTATGTAGAAACTGACGAAGCCAATGGGAAACCACTTAAGTAGAAGTCATATTTTTACAAGATAAAGCTACATTAAGTCTTGATAATGGCTTCAGCCCTTGAGATAGGTTCAAGATGTCAACACAAGCAGTGCTCTTAGCAAGAGCATGAATGTGGACTTTAGAGTAAGAATATGTACCTTAGACCTGCCACTTGGTTGAACTCTTGAGAGCGAGAGAGAGAGAGAGTGTGTGTGTGTGATGAGAGAGACATAGAGAAAGACAGATAGAGAGAGCGAGAGAGAAAGAGTGAGAGAGACATAAAGAGAGAGAGAGTGAGAGAGAGAGTATGAGAGAGAGAGAGAAAGACATAGAGAGAGAGAGAGAGAGAGAGAGAGAGAGAGAGAAAGAGAATGATATCTTGTGGCCCGATCAGGCTGGGGTTATAATCCAGTACGTCTCATCTTTCAAGCAAGATTACTCGTCAACTGGTACACGTGCGCGCATATTGACGGTGTAAAAACAAATATTAGAGAAGCGTATATACAAAAACTAGCCTAGCATCACTTCACATCTGCCTAACATCACATCTCCAATCAACTAACATCACATAATGTGATCACAAGACAACAATTACTGTGACAAAACCTTAAGCTTAGAAACTAAGCCAAAAAGAATCAAAAGCTAGTGAATAAAAAGTTAACAATAAGTCGTCGCTTAGCATCACAGAAACTGAATACAGCAAAATACGATTGAAAGTCCGTGGGAACCATAGCTTACCTCAGGTCTGCACCTAACCTGCCTCATCATTTATAGCGATCATTGGCTGCTAGATGTGCAAACCTAACACTTTTAAACTGCAAACCCCTCATTGATCAATCAAACAATATACTACTGCTAATCGAACAGAGCAGATGTGCAATAAATTTTTGATTTTTGCATTTGAGAGGTTATTCGGTTGTGCAGATTGATCTAGTTGCACTTCTTAATCTTGGGATCATCGGGTATCTGCTCTGACAGAGGAGTAAGCCCGAGCAACATGATGTGACGCTCGTAAGCTTTCGATGCGCGGAACAGATTGTCCGTTCCATGCAGACGATCCAACACACCGAGCACACCGAAGTTGTTCACGAACCTGCAACACAATCAGCACCATTCGTATTTACCTTTCTTGTTATATTAAGAGAAGCCATACTTTTCCCAAGCTATAGGCTACATAAGAATGGATAAACTTTAAGGTCTATTCGTATCCCGACCCTGTTTAAACTGGGATATAAGGGAAGATGAAAATGATGATGATAGGCTGCATAAGGTATGGATATGGCATACACTTTGTGACAGGATTAACTTGTTGATCTAAGGAGTGCTCTTATACAGCGAGAAAGCAGACTTTGAGTATGAATATGTACCTTGAACCTGCCACTTGGCAGCGCACTGAAGAGAGAGAGAGTTATATTAATCTAAGTTTACTTACAGCCGTGTTACGTCCGGGTTTCTTAAGAATAGACCAACCGTGAACTGTATGTATTGCAGAAGGCGACAAAGTACCCAGGTACTAATATACAAACCAACGTCATAAAGGGCATTCGGGTGGTGAGAGCCTAGGCTTCAGAAATTGCTACAGAAATATCTATCCATGATCCTAGTTAAACTAAGATTCAAGTGAAGATGATGATGATGATGTCATTATTATTAACAACGAAAAATTATATAGCAGTGTCATGGCCGAATTCGGTCTTCGAGACTACTTTACAGGAAGATTTCAATTGTAATCATGAGCTAAATAACATATAAATTAATATCTAAACTAGTAAAATTGTTCCAATTTCTACATATGAGCGTAACTTTGCGCTATCCAGCAACACTCATTCCAGACTTCATTTTACAATATACTTATAATAAACATACATTCGTGTATAGTACTTTAATGTAGAAAAACTACGCGACCACAATAATGTTTTCCCACCACGACGTAAAGCTAAATAGTTAAATAGATGTTAATTTCTGTGGCATCCAACTGCTACTAAATATATATTAAACACCGCACAAAAGCCTTTACATCATAAATATATCCATTATCCGTATTTAACATCATACAAAAGCCTTTATACCATAAATATCTTAATTATCCAGAAGCATTGCCATATAGAAAACTTCAGTTTCTAGAAACAAGAGACACTATGTCAGAGAATTAACCCGGTACATACTTCTGATGGTGGAAGTCGTGAGCCTCGGGAGAAGGGAGGAACGGGAAGTGATATCCACAGTGGGACACGCTCGTGGACACGAGAGCGAGGCAGAACCACATGAGAGCCGTGGCGAAGTGCGACGCCATTAAAAACGGGCCCATGACGGGCGGCAGCATGTTGCTGATGATGTGCTCGACGGGGTGGGCGTAGATAGAGGTGACTCCGATAGGTGCTGTCCACTCGTGGTGCTGCTTGTGGATGTACTTGTAGAGAGAGCCGTGATGCAAGAGTCTAAAGAGAAGACCACACTAGATATTAGTTAATAGTACAATAAACTATAGTGGATGTACTTGTAGAGAGATCCGTCGTTCAAGAGTCTAAAGAGAAAACCACACAAGATATTAGTTAATAGTACAATAGACTATTTTGGATGCACTTGTAGAGAGAGCCGTGGTGCAAGAGTCTAAAGAGATGACAACACGAGATATTAGTTAACAGTACATAAATTATTGTAGATGGGTTTGTAGAAAGGTCCGTGGTGCAAGTCTAAAGAGATGACCACACAAGACATTAGTTAATAGTACTGTGGTATAACAGTCTAAAGAGATGACCACACAAGATATTAGTTAATAGTACAATAAATTATTGTGGATGTACTTGTAGAGAGAGCCGTGGTGCAACAGTCTAAAGAGATGACCACACCAGATATTAGTTAATAGTACAATAAACTATTGTGTATGTACTTGTAGAGAGATCTGTAGTGCAACGGTCTAAGGAGAAAACCACACAAGATAATGATTAATTGTGCAAACTACAGGCGAAAGTACTCGACTTAACAGAATATTTAAGTCAACAATATGATTTGGGTCTCATGTGGTTATATATTTATGTTGTATATGTTACTTTCGGTATCCTGCTCGATGGTCAAAAGACTTCTCAAGAAAACACAAACCACTTTAAATGTAATCCTCTATTGCATTTAATGCAATCACTATGTGGCTATTAGCCATTTCACGTCATTGGGCTGACGTTCATTTTCTTACGCAGCACCCACAATCTGGAACTCTTTACCTGCTAATCTTCGCTCTTGTTTTTCTCTTTCAACATTCTCTAGCAAGCTTAAGACTTACTTTTTCCCATCATAGACATAATCAATCTACCTTGACCATTTTTTGATCACCAGACTGGGTTTCGTTTAGGACCTTACTTCTCTTCAGCACATTTCTTTCGCAGATTGGTCTGGGTGAATTTATCTGTAGTGATGTGTGCTGTCGGGGGACGTCCCTGACATCATCCCTGGATGAGGAAACGTTAAACCTTTATTATTATTATTATTATTATTATTATCTCTATTATTATTATATTCATTACTTATATGTACATGATTTTTATGTATTCATGCGGTGGTTTAAAATATAAAACATAAATAAAGTAAGTCCATAAATAAAATATTCTGATAAGAGTGCAACAAATAGTGCAAGAAACTAATTCAATAAGGTTCTGTTGGCAGAGATTTGTGGTGCAGCAGTAAGCCCAGCGTAAACAGAGCAACATAAATCCTTATCTTAATTATTATTCGTTTATAATAAGGTTTATGACGACAGTAGCAAAGTAAAATAAATAAACTGAATGAGAAAATTTTATTAGACTACTAAATAGTTTTCTTTTAATTGTAAAAATGGAATCTCTCTCTTAGTGTGCTGTTTACTGACAGCTCCATGGTATATAACGCCTCTAAAATCGGGATAATATCAATATATCATATCTTCAATTGATCTTTTGAGTTTTAAAAAATAACAAAACCAATAATGCCTACATCCAGTTAGTGAAAAACAACAACAACAACAGTGGCAGAAACAAATAACTTAGTAAATAATTTAGTAACTTATTATTTAATAATTTAGTAATTTAGTAGCGAATAATTTCATCCAAGGACCTGTGACTGTAGTAGAACATGACCTCTTCGACGAGGGTGTAGATAACCAGCTCAAAGAGGACCCAGTGAAAGGTTGGCAACTCTCTACCAAAGTCGCACCCTCTCCACTTCATGCAGATGAAAGCACCGTACATGAACGGTATGCCAATGATAGTCTGGTTCACTATGACCCATAGGATCGACTTAATCAGCTTCCTGCGATCAACCTGTAAACATCAGAACTTATTGATAGTCTGGTTCACTTCACACATAGGATCGCTTGAAAAGCTTCTAGCGATAAACCTACAAATATTAGAATTCATTGATAGTCTGGTTCACTATCACCCATAGGATCGATTTTACAAGCTTCCAGCGATCAACCTACAAACGTTACAATTCATTAGATAATCTTTTCTTTACATTAGAAGAATATTTTTTAGAACTGAAATATTTTCTGTTCCCGTAAATATTAAATAGTACAATTTAGCAAATTAACCAACAAGGACAACAAGTCACCCAAATCGACATTATTTTGCTTTCTTAACACAAATAAAATGAGTTTGACCTGAAAATAAAAAGCTGGTAAAAAAACTAATGTTAACATCAGTTTCTCCACTGGAAAGAGATGTCAGTGACAGGCGAGCCCAGGATTTGAACTCCGCACATACTGATCCACAGTTGAATAACTTACCAACATCACCACTGACTCAAGCCAAATACCCACATATGCATATAAAAATAGGCAATATACGATCATTCAATTCTAATTGTAAACATATCTGACAATACTGAATCCGTTGAATCCGCAACAGAAGTCTGAAAATAAGTCAAGTCGAATACGTTCAGTCTCACCGGAACATTTTTATCGGGCTGTATCTTGTATTTAAGAAGAAACTGTGGCCGCTGTGTGACGTCAAGTACCACCAGAAGAAAGTTGAATAGCCAGAAGACCGAGATAGTTACCACCATCGTAACTAAAACACCAACAATTAGATAAATAATAAGCTTAATCAAGAAGTTATCAGACATTGCTTAGTTCAATTTATAGTTAAAGTAACTTAACCTTTACTTCGTAAATAGGTACTTCCTGTGATGTGACTTTAGCATTATCAATCAGAATTTTAGGAAAAAAGATAGAACCAAAAATAGATTATTATAATTATACTGACAGTATATATATATATATAATATATATATATATATATATATATATATATATATACTGTCAGTATAATTATAATAATCTATTATTGGTTCTATCTTTTTTCCTAAAATTCTGATTGATATATATATATACACATGTGTGTATATATATATATATATATATATATATATATTATATATATATATATACTGTCAGTATAATTATAATATTCATGACATAATGACCAGTATTCAGCATTGCTGACATTTTTTGTTTCTCCAAAAATCAATCAGCTCACTTCTTTATGTTCTCAAATATAAACTTCTTTCATTTAATTAATAGTATTTTTCATTTAAGCTACTAAAAGTGTTTTGAAGATGCTCATCATCTAGCAATTGGGAGACTAATTATATTTTGTAAACAACTGATGGCTATGCGTCATTCATGTAATTTATCATTATATACAATATAGTTTCTTATTATTTTTACTCTTGGGTTGTTTCTCAAATGACACCCAAACTGCTCGTTGATGAGTTATAAATAATAGGATGTTATCTCTAAGATATACTTATAAATAATAGGCTATTATCTCTATAGATATATTTATAAATAATAGGCTGTTATCTCTAATAAATATCAAAATCTCTTGCATTACTATGAATTATAAATGGATAATATATTTTAATATCTTTTGCAGTACATTGTATTATATCATATAGTAAATGTTAAGTATTTCACAGTAGAACTGAAAGTACACTACATGTATTCAATATATTCATTCGTATGTTACTCATGTAATTATATTGTATTAGAACTGAGTTGTACTGCAACATAATTCTTTCATATATGTAATTATATGTACATGTAACTTCATTGTACTGTATAGCATTGTATATATCAGCAATAGATAGGAAGAGTTGGTCAATTAATATAATTATATATCAATAAATTAATTAGCTAGTTATTAATAATTATTTTAAATAACAAGTATCTAAAATTAAATATTAAATTAATTAATGTTAAACAGTAATAACGGCGCAGACTTCGTTAAAACACTTGCATATTATTTAATTAATTAGCCAGTAATTAATTAGTTAAATTAATTAACCAGTAATTGCCATGAAGAGTTCGTCTCCCTCAAACAGCTCATACACATATTCCCACTTGCTCTGCCAGTAGGACCCCGAGGCCCCCCAGAAACGCTGCAGGTACCTGACAATCAATCAATAAATCAATACATCAGTCAACAAATCAGTCAATAAATCAATCAGTCCAATCAATCATAATCAAGACTTGTAACAAGTGTAATTTCTCAGCTAATTTTCTTTTACTATATACTTATTCTAAATTATGGGCTCTTAATTAACCAACAGGATGAAAATAGGAATAGAAAACAAGCACAAAAATTAATGAAACAATATTTTAAAAAAATTATAAATTGGATATATATATTGTTTAATTTTTATTTTTAACAAAAAAACTAAACCAATTTAAGAAAATTAATTAATTAATTAATTAAATTTATTTAAATTAAATGTAAATAGGTTATATTACTAAGTTGGCTCGTGTATAATATTATTTAACACTGTAAAATACTACAAATGATTGTATCCAATATACTGTATTTGAATAATATTACACACAAACCAACGATAATATTTATTATCACTATTGCTCAAATTTGATGTAGATGACACTATTTTAACAATTTAGAATTTCTACAACTAGTAGAAAAAGTATATAAATGCATACCATGTAATAGAATTTCTGGCAGCAACAAACACTACGAGTGCACTGCCAATGACAAACACAGTGATCCAGATGGAATCACACAATTGACGCACATTGAAAAAGAAGCTTCTCTTTCGACCTGATTCCTCAGATCTACTCTTTAATACTTCAGAAGATTCCTGACTAGCTTTCATTTCTGCCGATGTCTTCGCCACAGTAATGATTAGTTTTGTTTCGGTGATTTCATCAACAGATTCCGATGAATTTGAGAAACATAATGTTTCTTTATCGTTTGTACATTTATTTAACGTATCCATTGTTATAAATTGTACTATCAAGAAATATTAGACTGTTTTACAAAAAATACGGTTACGGTTACTATCGGTGATTGAGTCACTACAATTTGTTGAAAGGAACCAACTAGTATTATTAATATTAATGTTATTTTGTGTAATAATTATTAGTATACTGATGCCTATATTGTTCTTTTTTCCTATATCATTTTACAAATGTACATATAAAAATTTAAAAATATTTAATGAACAATAATTAAAATATACAGTAATACCATCAATGATAGTCATATCAAAGTACTCCAAATCCAGTGCCAGAACGAGTTACTAATGTACTGTGCCAATGTGCCAATTGTTACAACAGGAGATTAACTAGAAGTAGTACACAATTGAGATCTACTTCAGTAAATTAACTAGAAGCTGTTTCAGACAACTTAAATCTACTCGCAGCCAAATTTTTCAAGCTATAAGTTTCACTAGGATTTGTTACAGCCAGCAATATGCCAAATTTTGCGAAAGTTAAGAGCTCTTTCAAGCTCATAGTTCTTTCAAGCCCATAGTTCTTTTTAAATATCAAAACTTTGCTTATAATTCTCCAAATTAAATTTTATTTCCTCTCAGGTCTCCCATATTGTCAATTGCTCTACCAAATAAATTTCATGTTTGTTTTGAAGTGCACAATAATTAAAAATTACAAATGACTTACAAAATATGAAGTAACTACTGGAAACCATAATAATTAAGTATTGTGAACAATAATGACTAAGTATTAGTAGTCATTTGCTTTTATCAGTTGTTTAGCATTTACTAGCAATCAGTGGTTATCAACGTTGTAACTCTGCAAAGTCACTTGTAAAAAAGAATTCAAAGACAAGCCCTGAAAGCTAAATCATTCAATATGCATTAGGAGTCAGTCACAACAATAAATTACCAAAACAGTAACCAGCCACACTATGAAGCTTTTATCAAATATTATGCAATTCTAACTTTGAAACCAAGACCGCCTCCCCTGACCTTCCTTCAATTTTCTCATTACAATACAAAGAAATGAATGTACAGTTAAAACTATGAATTTTGTCAACATTCTTACATTTTTCTCAATAGAACTCAACAGAAATAATAAAAATTTCACAATTTTCCTGCACAATAACTGTTCAAAAGTAAACAAACTCAACTGCTTCATGAATGACCCCTATACTACTGCAAGGCCTCTTACAGAAATATTTGGACATGAAGTGAAAAGGAGTCTGACAGTCTATGGCACTGACATACTATCCAGCAGGAAACTGGTCAACGTTAAACTTGGTTTTAGTCTTGGGCAACACAGATCCCCAATATCACTGCCTACCCAATTTCTTATCATCATACAATTATTTAAGACCTAGCAGAAGTGAAAATTAATAGTGAAATATAGTTTAAAATAATAGTGAAAATAGTGAAGGTCTATCTGCAAGAGCAATTATAGTTACAAAACTATAACCTATTATAGTTACAGCAGTGAATAAAATTTAAAGCAATTTCTTCTTAAGTCAAATTTTCAGCTTTAATTTTTGAAATGATTCAGCTTATATTCAGGGCTGGCTATGCAGAACATTTGACTCAGCATGGGCTTTATGAACAATTGGTTGGGAATCACATATCTTAATAAACATTACTTCTCTACACCATCTGTTATCTGTTGAAGTCATCATATGTTTATTTTTGGTTCAAAGTAGCCTGAATTAAATCATTATCCACATCATTACAATGACTCAAAACAAATATAATATTCTGACCTAAAAATTCTAAACATTAACTAATATAATAAACACGGCTATAATTTTTTAACATTTATACCAGTACAATTTCATAATTTTTATACAAGTAGGCCTACACCATAAAGTTTTAATTTTTAAGTATAATTCTTGAAATAAATTAATATTATAATTTTACCCGGAAATCCCGATTTTAATATATTTAAATAAATAAATATGCGAATAAATTTGGTCTATTATATCTATATATAATAGCTATAATGGCTTAAACTTGTAATATATATTCAGGCAAAATATATCAAATTAACACAGTGCAATATATAGAAAATTAACACAATCATCAGTAATAAATTAAATGACTTTTTAAAATTGGTGATATATTCTACTTATAGCAACTGAATTAAGATTTAATTAGAACATTCTCGAAGCAACTGAACAGTGGGTGCAAAATCCAAAAGCACACTAATTCAAAAATAAAACACTTTAAAGGCTATGCCTAAAACTATTCAAATTATAATAACAACTACGAAACATTAAGCAAACAATGGAATTTTTTGATACTGTTCTGGTCAATGATATATAAAGCACAAAGCAAAGTACATTAGGACACATGTACCTAATTTAAACTAATTACTAATCTAACGTCGCAGATATAATTCATAACAATAAACGTTTGTTTACATTTTCTTCAATGTTTTGATTTTCACGCACCCTGTTCACCCGTATTCATTTGGTAGAAGGGATTTGATTTAATTAGTCAAAGGTTGACAAAGAAACTGACGCTCTTGATTAATTTGTTGCTCTACCAAATAGAAATAGTCTTCTAGTACAGTTTTAAAAGACAACTTAAGCTGCTATATTAAATCCATAATAAAATTAATATATAATAATTCTTTTAATTAGACCAAGTAAATTTACGCTGCGGTTATTTTGAGTAATGCCAGTGTAAAAATGAATCGAGAGATAATCTTATTTGTTCAGTTTTTGATTGTGAAGTAAAAAACCAAAGGTGCAGCCATCGCAGACTCTTTTGTAGATGTTTGGCCTAGAACACTGAAGCAACACCCTAGCAGCTGATTTGTTTTGCATAATAATTATCAAGGACATATACTACTACTACTGAGACTGCGCTACGTCCTATTTGGACCCTGCAGTAGGCTTCAAGGTTAATTGACTCCACTTCGCTCTATCCTCAGCCAGATCACAGATGCTCTCATCTAATATGTTCAAATTCTGATTTACATCTTCGAGATCTTTAATTACCAATTTGATCCATGTTTGTTTATTTTGACAAACTCTTTGTTTTGTCTGAGATTTTTTATTTTCATTTAAAGCAAGTTTTACAGGTGCATTGTTCGGTAACCTAAGCAAGTGGCCTATCCATTTTAGTCTTCGTGTTTTAATTGCAAGACTCCATTTTTTCATTTGTTCTGATGTATAAGTTATCGTTGCTTATAATGTGAGGGTAATATATTTTAAGTATTTTTCTTAATAGACTTCTATGAAATATGTCAATTTCGTGTTCCCGTTTTGAAGTTAATGTGCAAAGCTCACTATTATATAAGTAAACTGGCGTAATATAAGCATTGAATATATTTATTCTTGTTTTCATTGTTATTTTGCTATATTTGTTAGTTTCATCGTGTATTTATTAAAAATAGCCATACACAATTGCTTTCTATGCTTTCTCATTCAGTATCCAAGTAAGAACCTAAATATTTGCATTTCTTCCATTCCTGATCATTTTTGTTTCCAATGGTATATTTTTATGTTTTATCTGTGTTTAGTTTTAAATCTCTCTTATTCAGTTTATCATTGACTTCCTTTTGAATTTTGTCTGTTATATTTTTGCATGTGCTTACATATGCAATATCATCTGCAAATTGCTGATTAATATTTATACCCATTTCTCGCTTTATGCTATAGTTATGTTCTATAATATGATTAGGAATTAATTCTTCATATGGTATATTTTCTTTGGAGTATGAGTGCTCTTCAATTTGGTTTGCTATTTGAATTTGGTTCTCATGTTTGTTTAAGCTATTTGCAAGGTAAAATGTGAAAAGTACCGGGCTTAAGCAATCTCCTTGTGGTATTCCAATATTAGTTTCAAACTCATTTCCAGTAACATATCCATTTTTAACTCTTAAAATTACATCATCAATGATAAGTTTTATTATATGCAGTTCGTCCTGATCAATTACTTTACTTAAATCCTCCAATAATTTATTTCTATTAAGAGTGTCAAACGCCTTACTCAAGTCTAGAAGCATGATTTCTATTTCTGAGTTTTTGTTTGTTATTGCTTTTTCCATAAGAAGTTTTAATGTTAGGACGTGTTCCGTGGTACTTCTGCCTGGTCTGTAGGCGGCTTGAGTGACTGGTATTATTTTGTCAATTCTATGGTATATTCTATTTATCATTACAATTGACAGTATCTTTCTGATAAGATTAAATAAAATTATGGGTTTTAAATTGCTGCATGTGCCTTTTACTTTTCCTGGTTTTTGTAGGGGTATTAATATTCCTAGTTGAATCTCTTCTGGATATTTTCCTGTTTCAGCCATTTTATTAAATATTTTTGCAAGACAGTTTTTTAGTTCTTCTTCTGTGATTTCATCAGATCCTGGGCTGTTATTTGTTTTTAATTTCCTAACAGCATTTTTATTTCATCTGTAGAGAAAGGTGTCTTCATTTTTCAGGTTCAATTTCAGTTAATATTTCTGTATTTTGGTTGTAAAATATAACTTTGAAGTGTTCAGTTATTTTTGTATTTATTACATTTTAATTTTGTATTATGTTACTGTTTTCTCTTAAAAATAGTTTTTCTTTTGGTTTTTGTCTATTTATCTTTCTCAAGACTTTGAACATTTTGATAGAGTCGCTTTTTGTGTTTGCGAGTTCTTCTATTTCTCTTTCTTCTTTTTGACTATTTTCAATTTTTATTTCTTTATGTAGACATTTCATTACGGCATTTCTTTCTTTCTTCATTTTATTTTTCAAGTTCTCATTTGTTGTGGATTCTATTATATTTCTTATGTCTTTTTGCTTTGCAGAGAGTTTACTAATTAAAGGGTTTACTATGTATTTTTTTATCTGCATGCTTTTCTTCTGATTTGAGATATTTTATACTACTATTTTTTATTATTTCTGAAAGATTCCTGCTTATTTCTTCATTTTCTTCTACAAGTTTATCATAATCATGTTGTATGTTAACTTGGAATTTTTCTTTGATATCGTTGTCACTTAGTTTTTCCAGATTTAGTTTACAAACATTTTTCTTATATTTGGTTTTATTCTTTTATATATTTTTTCAAATTTTATTTGACATATTACTGGTTTATGATCTGTATCTGTCCAATGACCACTATAACATCTGCTATTTTCTATCATGTGTTTGTTTTTTATTTGTGTAATGATATAGTCATTTAGATTTGTTTTTGATCTAGTGTTTACTGATTTTGACAAGGACATATAAACATGCACTTCTCAATTACTTTCTTCCTTGACATAGACTCAGAATAGACCTTTGCGATATATAAGAACAAGAGAAAAGATCTCTCGGTCACCTAGCAACCGAAGTTATAAAAATAAACACAGGAGACAAAATAAAATATAATAATGCCATTCCCTTGCAATCATCTGACATTAATTCCGGAGAATAATTCAAATAACTACTATCCAAATAAATTAATGATCCTCAAAATTTATCCTAAACAGACTGAATTTTGTTACTGAAGGCTACGTTCATATTCTAAAGCATAAAATGACGGAATGGTTTATACAAAACTTATGAGTTAAGTATAAATTATTAGTAAAAAGGCCATTAAGGCCTTTTTAACTCTGAAATAATGTTCATGTAGTTTCCATGAAGGTCCGATTGTTCCCCTTTAAAACTTCAATAAGTTAATTTTTAAGGAAAAATCATTAAATTTGCAAAAGTTAAATATATTTACTTATTTAACTCTTGCATATAATAATCATAGACTATACAGTTACAATTATCAGATTAATTGTGATCATTCTGTACTTCTGCTAAAAGCATTAAATATATTCAACGGTATATAATATGATTATACTACAATTAACCGTCATTAATATATCTTACTAAACAAGTAGCCTACATGTAATTACGCCCGTCATCAAAGTTTAGCGTTAGCACCATGTCATTTCGCCATCACCGCATTCATTTCGTTTTCCTGTTATGGGTCATTCCAGAATAAGATTTTTTAAAATAAAGAATAATATTTTGACGCCGTATAATTTAAGCTCTATTAAAATGGCATGAAATGTTGAATATTTCATTTTTCTCATCGGCTTGGATGTATCTCAATATAGTGCGCGATGCTGCCATGGACGACAATATAGCACTGCAATTTATGCAATTTAATTTTTTCAATTTAAGTCGATGTCATTTTGAATCATATCCGACGAAAATTAACTAAATTTCAACATTTTTAAGATAAATAATGCAAAAGAAATCGTAGGGAAAGGGGAAATCATCTGAGCACCATAATAATCTAGTGTTATTATTTTATGCGGTGTAGAACCTAAAATAACCTTAAGACGTTTAAGACCTTTAAACTGCTCGTATTCGATAGTGTTATCAAGATAACATTAGAAATGATAAGAAAAGCCTCTTCTTAATTTTCTATGCAATATCAAAGTAGACTACATGCACAGAGTAATAGAGTATAGGTCTAATCATTAAGTTATTAAGTGCGGAATTTTTGCAAAATCAGATTTAATTGCAAGGTTTTAGGTGCATTAAATTTCATTCAGTTACATTAGATAACATATCTACTGCATATGACTATCATTTCAACTTTCAAAGATTTGGTTTCCAAATTTCATGATTTCAGAACATATTTTAAGAATATTATATCAAGAATTGTGTGGCTTTCTTGGGTGCACGACGCTACGTGAACTGACCCAGAAACGAAGATAGATCTAGGTCAAGTCACTTGCTTCCTATTGGTTGAAATTTTTGAGTTTCGCAAAGGTGTATTAATTCATTTTTGTCAAATTTTTTTCTGAATTTATATTCTCCTGACTATTTTAGCATGTCGATACATATTCTCTATTCCTATATTCCCTACGCTATTTAGACATAGAATGTCTAAATAGCGTAGGGGTAACGTCGTGAAGTTTTAAATAACAAATCCTGAGGTGATTTGAATCCCCATGGGTTCGAATCCCGGCCGTGCTGATCTGAGAGTAAAATCTCGGACATTCACTGGACTGGTTATACGGAAAATGGTCTAAATTTCGTAACGGATTAAACATGTGGTATTAAAAGTGATAGATATCAACATAGTTGATTATTCACTATAATGCGTGTTTACTTTACTTTTTACTTCTGTGACATATCCTTATATCTGTCACGTCAGAGTGCTGTTGCATAACTGCAAGAAGGACTGTAGTATATTGAGACAAATTCAAATTAAGCAGGTGAGCAAAAGGAAGGTCCAACATGGTGCTAATTCCAAAATCCAGAAAATCAGTCCAAAGATAAAGTACGTGATACCGTAATGGTAGCAATGCACGTCAGCTCGATCTTGTGCAACAAATGCAAGTTGAACCACAGCACATGTCATTAGCTTGAACCACGCTTTTAAATATCTTCCTGTCTGTGAGATTGATCGGTTGCAGTTTGTTCATATTCATAGTCATATAATATCATATTCAGTATTCTCCTTTACAGATTGCAGTTCATCCAGAATTCACTTGCACTTGCAGTCTTCCGCCGCTCCAAGCACTCCCACGTGACTCCTCTCTTGAAGTCTCTGCACTGGCTTAAAGTCAGAGAACGCATTGTTTACAAGGCAGCTTCTCTGACACACAAGTCCATTATTACCCCGGGCAAAGCTTACATGTCCCACTTAATACAATTGAGACAGCCTTCCTCCATGCAGTCATCCACTAGGTCCTCTAAGCTAATCACTTTAGAGCGACCTAGCATCCCTTCTCGCAGTAAGCTCTCCAAGCGCTCCTTCCAGCACACTGCTCCTCAGATCTGGAATTCTCTTCCTTCCACTTTACGCACCCCTCATCTTCTGCTGACCATCCTTTCCTTTCATATGAACAGCTTCATAGATGGTTGAAGGCTTTTCTTTTTGACCATTCATATCTAACCTTTCCACATGAACTAGTAGACCAACACGCAAACCTCCATTCCACTAGTACCCTTCTTCGGACCGACCTCCCGGATTTTGGATCGCACCGTTCTGGACCCCACGCTCTGCTCATCGGATTTGATTTGGTACCACAGTGCTCAGGGTTGTCATTGACGACAGTAGCACTCTAATTTTGTTGTTGTTGTTGTTGTTGTTGTTTCACTTGATAATTTGAATTACTCTATCCAGGGGTTCTTTGATTCTATAGCTTAAATATACCACATCACAATCAATTCATTTTTCACGTCTTTCAAATACATAGCTCTAATAATATTAATAAAATAACTAAACTAATACTAGTAATAATAATAACAACCGAAAGACGGTGAGCAAAAACTAAGAACGTAAATTACAAAGCAGTGTGTTAACGTGGAAAATCTCCAGTCCAAGACAAAAAAATTCTAGAATTTTTCTGGAACTACATGATGACTGACGATGTAAACTTTTCTTATAATTAACTTTGAGAGTCGGTACAGGGCTACGATCAAAAGTATATTACGATTAATCAAGGGGGATGAATAAATTTCAAACCTGCTTCAAAAGCTGACATGGAGAAAAGCTGTAGTTAAATTTCTTCAAGGTTCTAGGGTTTTTCCAAAATCTGTTGGGCTTCCCATATATTTATTAGAAATTAAAAATAAAATCAAATTTGAAGTTTAGACTAGACACTCAATTAAAACTTATTTTTATTTTACCATGCAACTGAATAAGTAAATAATTTCATCAATTAATAAATATATCGTAGTGATTTTACTTACTAATCTCAGACATGACAAATTAATGGAAAATGCTTACGATTTAAGTCTGCTAACCGTCAATGTACGAGCGTGATAATGTGGGAGCTTCAATAAAAATTAACTAAACCGTAACCTTGTAGTTTCACGTGTAGTTGTAAATAAACTTTTAAGTCTTTAATTTAATTTTATTCGTAAAATTAAATAAGGCAATGGCTATAAAAGAATTCGATTTTGTCATCCTGAAGAAGGAGTCTAACCTGAAAATTGTGCAGGTGATTAGGAAGAGGTAAGAAATAGTTGTGCCTTTATAAATTCTATTATAAAACAAACGAATTAATATATATGGACCAACACAATTTATAAAATTTACCTAACATTCTGTGACTTTTTAAACATAAGATATTAACGATATCAATACAATCCAAGATTAGATTAGTAACTATTTAAAATATATCAGTATAAGAATAATAAGGGTTTAACGTCCGTTTCATCATACAAGGATGATGTCAGGGAGTCAGGGACGTCGTATACGACGTTAGTATGGTGCATATAAGGGTTAGACCTTCAGTTCGTTCAAGCATGTGGTAATAAGTGATAGGTAAATTTATGATCATTTCACTAGAAGTAATTCTTAAATGTTAGAAATAATTCAAAGGAAATTAAAAAAGGAATTTTCCCTGGTTTACGATTTGATGTACGAACCTCTTAAGGACTTTGAAGCAGGTTTAATTTTATGCATAACTACTGTACTGTCATAGCCGGTCGTGGGAGGTTTAGAACCTGTAGCCCTCAGCAATCTTGGATGCATGCAATCAACTCAGCCTCTGGCCATTACAACAATTCTTGTAATTTTACATGAAATGCAATATTAAGATTCTAATTAGCTATTTCTTGTTTAAACTTTAAGATTAAATCAATGGGGACATAGTTAATGTTAATTTTGCAATAATTGCATAAATTAATAATATAGGCCTATATGTTATTATCCAGTTATTTCTAATGATCTTATGAGGATATTATCCTGTTATAGTTGGTTATTAATTAATTTAAAAGCAATTTAAAAAAAAAAATTAAATCCTGTCGTAATGTACTCTCAGGCCTTATAATAGTATGGGAAGTCATTCTTAATTTTAATTATGGACCTTGCTTAAAAAATTTTTAAATATTATTATTAGCTATTGCTCCTCAAATGTTTTACTATGACTAATTATACTATTATTAAATTGTAACTTTTTCTGTCATCAATAGTTTGTACTAATGTATGTGTATGCGGTTAATAAATCTCTCATTTTTTAAACTTTAAATTGAAACGCAAAAAAATTTTAATGTTGGCAGGCAAGTATGGATGTGTAAGATGAAATTCAACATAGATGGCATCATTGGCCAGCAGTTTGGCTCTGCCTTCAAAATCGACAATGGCTATGTTGTAAAGTTAGATCCTAAAGATCTGGTTGATGATGTAGAATATGATAAAGGTAAGCTATATACCTGTTTAAATTAAACTAAATAGCTATATTTGTTTTTATATTTAATATAGTTGTTCACATTTTCCGTAAATTATTGTTGCTTTCAATTATATTGAGTATTATTTTGTCATGTTTTTTATTTGTTATCAATGAGTGAATTTTAAAATTTGAATTAATTATTTGAATTACTTTAAATTTTTATATTAATTGTTGGAATACAGAATTTGCTGAAAAAGATAACAGAAATCTCGTAGATGATTGTGACAATCAGAAGATGTCTAAAGAAGAAATCTGTTCGTTGCGTAAGAAAGGGATCAGTGGAGATGTAAGTAGACTTTTAGACATTTTAAAAAAATTCCAGACATGGCCACTTTGTCGTGTGAATACTGTGAGCACTGAAGTACAACTTTAGTGTTTCTCTAACTCATTTATACCAGGGGATTTGACGCTATAGTGCTTTTCAAACTGATTTATCTTAGAAGTAGCTCCTGCTAAATCTTCTGATGAAGCAATCAAAATAATCATGTTATGACATTGTGATAATTGTAAATTGTAATTTTGTTGTGATGAGAGTAATTCAGAAAGTAGACTGAAAGGGCAATTGTAGTTGATTATAATATAAATAAAATTTTGCCTTGCATTCTAGCATTGTTTCTCAATCTAGCACTGTTTCTCAGTCTAGCACTGTTTCTCATTCTAGCACTGTTTCTCAATCTGGCACAATTTCTCATTCTTGCACTGTTTCTCATTCTAGCACAGTTTCTCATTCTAGCGAAGGTTTCATTGTAGCACTGTTTTTTATTTTAGCACTGTTTCTCATTCTAGCACTGTGTTTAATTGTAGCACTATTTCTCATTCTAGTTCTGTTTCCTATTATAGCTCTGTTTCTTATCCCATTTGACAGATATAATGTAAGTATAGTGTGGAAGCAATTCCTGATCCCTGAACCTAATGCTTTTGTTTTTTGAAACCGAATGGATTTGTTTTAAAAGTCTATTATTATCGTGTAATCTATGTATATTTTAGTGCATATTTTTATTATTCTATGACCTGACATAAAAACTTTTGAATTTTACTTTAGTATATATCAAAGTGTTCAGATTCTTACAAGGAAATTTGTTCATTATTTACTTGCTTGGCAGGATATCGTAGAACAGTTAGTGGAGAACAGCACAACCTTTAGTCAGAAAACTGAATTTTCTCAGCAGAAGTATCTCAAGAAAAAGCGCAAGAAGTATTACTCGTCTTCTTGTGTTTAGAAATTAAATAAAGAAAATTTATTTTGTTTGCCTAATAAATTATTCAGGTAATTGTGCAATTTACTTTGTATCTTAGCATGATAGTTATTTTATTTCTATTGTGCAATAAATTTATTATCAAATTTTTAGAAATTTGCAGTTAGAGTGCACTAAGTTATTTGAGCATTGAACTTTCAAGAATCTTTAAAATCTGTCTTTAGCGCAAATTTTGATTTTCGGGATTCAAAGTACTTAATGAAAACCTGTTTTGATTGGTTGTAGACATGTTGCTGTTCTGTCTGTGTTAAAACCAAACACTCGCAATCTCCTTGAATTCTACTACAGTCGTGGTCCTACTAAAATCTGGTAAGAATCTCGGGTTCTTTACTGTTTAATCTTTTTAATCATTGTAAAAAATAGTCCTATTTGTACATTTGTGCTAATTAATGTGTAAAATTATTATAGTGGAGTCGAAAAATCTAATAATTATGCATCTAAGTTAATTAATTAAATATTTAATTGTTTAACTTTAAAGTGCTACCCTGCTTCTCTTAAGGTTTTGATATTAATATTCTTGTAGAACTAAACTCAATGTTCATTAAACTCTCGTTAAATCTCTATATATATATATATATTATAATAGTATATATTTGTTGCTATTTATTGATAGTAACTTACGAATGGACTCGTTGGCTCAGATTTTGACGCAGGCAAACGTTCACTCGGGATGTCGCCTCATGGTCGTTGAGACTTGCAGTGGTCTAGTGGTAGGGTCTTGTCTGGAACGCATGGCAGGTTAACTCAGCCAACACATAACTAAAAAACCAACATCATAACTAGATTACACAAACAAAAGAAAAAAGTAAAAGTAAAAAAGCATCTCATAACTAGATTAAACGAACAATAGAAACAAGTCAGAGTAAAAAAGGAACTCCTAACCAGATTAAACGAATAAAAGAAAAATGAGAGTAAAATTGCATCTCATAAGTAGATTAAACGAACAAAAATAAGTCAAAGTAAAAAAGCAATTCATAACTAGATTAAACGAACACAAGAAAAAAGTCAAAGTAAAACAGCATCTCATAACTAGATTAAACGAACAGAAGAAAAAAGTAAAACTAAAAAAGCATCTCATAAGTAGATTAAACGAACAAAAGAAAAAAGTCAAAGTAGCAAACAGGTGCATCAGTCTCGTGTATATGTCATTTTTCTGTTTTACTTCTTTTTCTGCTATCAATTGCAATTACATTTATTGTTGGCCATTGAAAGGGTAACATTTTCTAAGTATTGCTAGTTAGTTTTTAGTCATTTTATTTCAAAACCATACCTTACATCTCCATAAAAAGGCAGAATACCTTACATCTCCATAAAAAGGCAGAATACCTTACATCTCCATAAAAAGGCAGAATACCTTACATCTCCATAAAAAGGCAGAATACCTTACATCTCCATAAAAAGGCAGAATACCATACATCTCCATAAAAAGGCAGAATACCTTACATCTCCATAAAAAGGCAGAATACCTTACATCTCCATAAAAAGGCAGAATACCTTACATCTCCATAAAAAGGCAGAATACCTTACATCTCCATAAAAAGGCAGAATACCTTACATCTCCATAAAAAGGCAGAATGGCAGATATTCAAATATGCAAGCAATATATATTGTAACAAATAATTATAATCAAACTTACTTTATTTTGAATTTACTAAATTACTAAAGAAGTGACTTTTGAGGCTTTCCTGAGGAAAACTCAAAAGCTTTGGATACTTATATCTTTTTTTAAACATTCATTGCCGCCTTTATAGTTTTATCACTTTATTCTTTATAGATGAAACATTCAACTGTGTGTATGTAAGTAAATTGTTTACTGCTCTACTCGATTGACCATCTCTCACAAAGTCGTCTTTCAACAATTTAATTTTTGTGATATTTTCAATAAAATTAAATTATGTTATTGTTATGTAAATGTGGACAACACTATTGTATGGATGTGATATGGACCTTAAGGAAGGAAGATATTAGGAAACTGGAGGCATTGACAGTGTGGATTTGGAGAAGAATGGAGAGGATTAGCTGGACTCAAAAGGTTACAAATGAGGAAGTTCTGAAGAGAGTTGGCACAGATAGACAGTTGATAAATGTATTAAGAAATAGGAAGAAGAGTTGGATAGGGCACATTCTAAGGGGGGAAGGTCTATTAAAAGAGGTCATAGAAGGTAGAATGGAAGGAAAAAGAGGCAGAGGCAGGCCGAGATTAGGTATGTTAGATGATTTAAAGACCTAGTCATATGTGGAAATGAAGAGGAAGGCGGAAGACACGAGAAGAGTGGAGGCGTTATATACCATGGACCTGCCAGTAGGCAGTGCACTAAGAGAGAGAGAGTTATGTAAATTCAATGCTATTTGTAGGTAGAGGAAGCTTGGTTCATCTGTATACAGGTACTGCCCCCAATAGGTATGATATATATTCAGTAATGTGTGTTTGATGTTGATAATGCATTTACATGATATGCAAAGGACAGTGTTGTGTCCGGGTTGCTGAAGAATAGACCAACTATGGACTGCACACGTCATAGAGAGCGACAGAGCACTAAGATCTAAACCATTGTCAGAAAGGTCATTCGATTGGAGAACCAAGACTCCAGAAACTGCTACAAAATTTCATTATCTCCACCCTAGTGAAACTGGGATTCAAGGAGATGATTATGATGATAATGATAAGCAAGAAACCACAGTTTCTAATCTCAGATGGAACGTCTTTGATGGTATCCTGTACTGTGAACACCTGTACTAAGATGTTGATTTTGGAAACTACTTTGGAGCTGTGCAGCCATTTAGATATATTCTTCATGCAATTTATCTTGGTGTACGGTTAGTATCGGTGATTGAGTCACTACAATTTGTTGAAAGGAATCAACTAGTATTATTAATATTAATGTTATTTTGTGTAATAATTTGAAGTTTCAGCTCTCTATCTCTGAATTTGAATCTGTTACGTAAATTAGTAAGTTTAACAAGACTTTACTATTGAAATACTTATTTGACACTACTTAAGTATATCTCTATGTCATTTATTTAATATGTGTCAGTCGGTAGGATTGATTGCCATAAAGAACTTTTAGAAATCTGAATATACTATAGCTAAATGTTGCTGTTTATTTGAGATTAATCTTTTGTGTATGTTGAATTGTAATGAGCAGAAATATGAAACTCGCAAAATACTGAAATAGGCGCTTTATTCATTACAGGAAACCATTGCAACTAAATGTGTAGTCTAGTTGTGATGAGAAATAAATGGTGACAGTTGTGATGAGAAATAAATAGTCGTAGTTGTGATGAGGAATAAATGGTCAATCTAAATTGCTTTGATGGAATAGTGGAGACTATGACAGTTGAACTGATAGTGAGAGAGAGAGAGAGAGAGAGAGAGAGAGAGAGAGAGAGAGAGAGAGAGAGAGAGAGAGGGAGGGAGGGAGGGGGGGGGGGAAAGAAGAAATCGATTGGCGCCAGTGAGAGAGGAAACGTGAGGTTGAGCGTGAGAGGAAGACATTATTGATTGAGACAGTTAATTGTTGTGCCTATTTGCATCTTTGTGTCCAGAAGAACCTAATTGCAACTTTTTAATGTTTTTATCATTTTGTTGTATTAGCTCTACTCATAATATCTAACTAACAGTTAAATAAAAATAGCTGTTACTGAATCCAGTGTAATTCTATCATGAACGTGTCTTATAATGTTTTTTGTGTTATATCGTCTCAGGCCAGCATTAACGGAGGGCTATAAATTCTCTTCAGATTATTTGAGAATTCTGCACAATTTTCCTCTCAATAAAGTGGCAACACTGAATCGCTTCAAGTCAAAAGCTGCAACGTTATTGGTTAGTAAATTACTTTGTAGAATTTTAAAAATATTTAGAGCAACTAAATCCTAAAGATCTTGTTTAAGGTCTTAACTGTTATATTCTCTACAAAAGCTATTCTGTCGAATTTTAATTTTATCTCTCTGTTTGCAAAAATTTCTTGCAGATTTTAAGGAAATGTAGACATTTTTAAATAGCAATCTATGATTAATTTTCTATTATGGAACACATCTCGCTATTCTCTGAGATCGAGGAAGTACTGAATACTATTTCTCTGAGATCAATGAAGTACTGAATATTATTTCTCTGAGATCAATGAAGTACTGAATATTATTTCTCTGAGATCAATGAAGTACTGAATTCTATTTCTCTGAGATCAATGAAGTACTGAATACTATTTAGCAGTCCGTAGTCTCCCCGTGTGTAGTTTTCCTAACTGTCACTCATGAAAGTTGGATAGCCTAAATGTTTCTTGAGGTTAAGAAATATGAATAAGATTCAGTGGTTTAATCTTTCTGTGAATACCTATTTCTGTGCTATTTCTATTCCTATTTTTATCCCTGTCCTGAACATGGACCAAGTTTACTATACGGATGTTCTGTATTTAAGCTTACTGTCTTGATCAAAAGATTATGTATATCTATATCTTTAACCTTGTTTATAATACCTTATTTTGTTGTGCTTGGAATTAAATTTTTTCATCAGTAGTCAATTTATGATTTTGCATTCTCATTACATTTTGCATTATTCTATTAAATGAATACATTTGTAACACAGATCCTCCAAAATTTTAGTATCTTCATATATTTCTTCCTTGTTAGAGATGCTCTAATTACACTGGTCATGATTTTTCATCAAGCACATTATTGGGTCATCTATATAGGATTTTGGACACTGATTCTAAATATGCAAGCAGTTTTTCTCTATCATGTCTACCTTTGTGATGAGGCAGATTATATTTTTACATTATTCGCAATTTTCTGCAGGTTTGTTACGTACGCATTGACTTCTACGGACCTCGATTAAATTTTTTCTTCATAGTCTTTGTAATTAGGAACTTACTCATGACGTCATTATGCAAATTAACAACCATCTTGAGTTTATATTAATAGGCAAAATCAATCAATATGCCTCGAGAATGTAGAAACCATCCGGATACATTTTGCTCTGTGTGTTGTTCACTCACTCCGAAGTCGCTAAAGAGAACTATTACGAAGGATATTCGAAAACTTTACGGAACCTACTTCGGCTGTCCACTTGGAGCCCAAGATAAGGTTTGGGTGCCACATATCATATGCACTGCTTGTTCAAATGGTTTACGCGACTGGATAAACAAAAGGAAGCCTTCCTTGCCTTTCGATATACCTATGGTATGGAGAGAGCAAAGAGATCATCATGCAGACTGCTATGTTTGTAGCATCAACGTAATTGGGTGCCTATGGGACAGCCACGCTACTGATGAACACTAGAACACATGAGTGGCGGCTCTGAATCACATACGAGCCAGGAAAAGAAAGTGTCAAAGGAAAGCAGTTAGTTGATTTCAATAGGATTTTCATTCCACCTCTCCATATTAAACTTGGGTTAATGAAAAACTTCATGAAAGCAATGGGAAAGTAAAATTCCAGAGGATATCAATATCTGATTGAGATATTCCCTAGAGTTAGCTCCAAGAAACTGAAGGAGGGTATCTTTGTAGGACCTCAGATTAGGGAGATTTTACAACTTCGATAAAAGTCTCAATACCTCAGAAAGAAAAGCATGGCAAGCCTTCGGATGGATTTGTGAAAACTTCTTAGGAAACAATAAGTGTCCGGACTACAGACAAGGAATCCAGAATTTGCTAGTTGCTTATAAAGAAATGGATGGTACAATGTCTTTGAAGATTCATTTTTTGCATTCACACCTAGATTTCTTCCCAGAAAACCTTGGAAAAACCGTGCAGTCAGTGATGAACAGGGTGAGTGGTTCCACCAAGATATAAAAGGAATGGATAATCGTTATCAAGGCTTCTGGAATGAGAGTATGATGGCAGACTACTGCTGGATGTTGCACCGAGATAATCGAAACTAATCACACAAGAGAAAATCGTACGCACAACAGTTATAATTAAGTACCATTCACTCCATGACAATAAAGAATGTGGTGAGTGACAAACGAGATCAGTTTCACATATTTTTATTTGTTTTGACTGAAAGATGTAAGAAAATGAACTACAAACTTATGCTTATGTGTTTATTCTAAGCTTAGTATTGTTAAAGTTGAATCGGTCATAACTCAGAAACTGTACGTGCTGGAAAAATTCTGGTTACAGATTTGTAATCAGCGTCAAAAGGCACTTAAGAAAAGTATATTTTAATCTCTGATGAGAAAAAAAGTTTCATTTTGTTGACCTGTGTTATTATTGAGTAACACTTGCTATGTTGTGATGCATTACATTATATTTTACTACTATTGTTATTATTATTATGATTATATATTATATATATTATTATATTTTATATATATTATTACTATTATTATTATTGTAATTATTACTGGGATTATTATTATTAATATTATGCGTCCCTACAAAATCACCTATTCAATTTTAACGCAGATAGCTGACGAAGATAATAAGATGATCTCTGATGAGAAGATCAAGTCTGCGGATGAGAAGATCTTATCATCAGAGTCCTCAGAAGTTGCTGAATTGATCGGTGGTGAAGTGGTCAGTACTGAACCTGAGTCTAAGGTTTCTGATCTCCCCGAAATTCAACCTTCAGATAACAAGAGAAGTAAATCTTCCAACAGCAATGACCACACGAAGAGATCTGACAGCAAAACTCCCGTGAAGAGGAAGTTGGAAGATGTATGTTTCCCAGACTGTTTAATTGTTTGTTGAAAAATTGTTTTATATCATTTTGTGAGATACCTTAATACTGAGATTTTGTAGATTTTTTTAGCTTTTAAATTATTAACTAAGATTTATTTAATAGGCTTTCTATGTATTTAGTTTTTGTAGCAGAAAAGTTTAAATAACTAGCTTTATTAAACTGTTTAATTTATTAAACAGTTTATTAAATTTATTAAACTGTTTATTTTGGAGTATTAAGATGTGTATTGCTAGTTGTGTCTTGTTGGCTAATGAAAACTAGCTGTAATCTGCAATTGTTATGGAATAGTACGAAGCAATAAAGCAAGAACTGAGGAAGGCAAAGGGAAATCTCAGAAACTTATTTTTCTCAACATATACGCTACGTTGAGGTATGAACGAGGCCAAGCCTTTTTTGACTGGATTAAATTCTTGATAGATTGGATGCTCGAATCTTTGTGAAACACAAGTAGAAATATATAACTTGGACAGTCCATTTGGCTAAACACCACAGAGAGAGGCAGAAGGTGTATTTAGTTATATTTTACTGTGTGTCGTTACCATGTGTGTGTGTAGCCACAGGAGCGTGAAAGACGAAAAGAGTTGAGGCTGAAGCAGATTGAAGAGGCTGCGACTGAAATAGAGGCAGGTTCCATGGACAGGTTTGACTTGTAATTAAATTAATATTGCTAATTAATTAATTAATTAATTAACAAGTTAAATGCTCAATGATGAGGAATGTTTCAATGTATTCAACTTACGCACTGCATAGAAAATAATTACTTTGTATTCTTGAAGTTACTAGCAAGTAACCTTATTCAGTAGACCCGATACGTCTTTTACAAAATGCACGGATTGAATAATTAGAATTTAGAAGTTAGTTTTGCCACTTTGAGGCTATATCAACGATTGGAAATTTAATCTTAAATCGTAATCACACAGACTACGTGAAAGTACAAAACCCTGACTTTTCTTTCTTATTTGTGCTAAGCCTGAGAAATCTCAGAAAGTCAAATCCAAACTTAACATTTAAAGTTTTTGATTTAAATCCTGCGCATACTGATCCACCGTCGTACATCATAAAGACACGGGCTCGGTCCAACAGGGTACTAACTGTTTTTGCTATTTTATTGCGATTATCATTTTAATCCAATGCCAGTAATTTGTTTTGTTTTGGACAATAGAGTGTCTTGTGGTAGAAGCGAGTATTTAGTTTATGAAGTGTTTAATGTTAGTGCTGGAATTAGTAGGAACTCTATTAAGTTTCTTATAATGCATTTTGATTGTTTTATTATCTTATGTGTGTGTATATTTGATGCATCTTGAACATGTCTGTTTTGACGAATAAAGAAATGAATATTAGTGTTGTTGTTGTTGTGCAGTCTGATAGTGGCAGCAAAGTTCTACCCCACGGCAGCAGTGTTGAGTCTGATAGACTATGTGGCTCCCAGCAGACCTATTGTTGTCTTTTCTCCACACAAAGAGGTCAGTTTTCTTTTCTAAACCCTAACTCTGCTTCCGTCAACTTTTAATCCCTGGTTTTGACAAGTAGAATCTCTTGACAGCTCTCTTTCTCTCTCTTAGTGCACTGCCTACTGGTAGGTCCATGGTATATAACGCCTCCACTCTTCTCTGTCTTCCACTTTCCTTGAAAGGTATACAACTTAATTCTCTCTACAACATTTTCATTAGTTTTTTAATAGCTAGTCGCTTGTTGCCGACTAGCAGTGTGTTAAGTCGTTTTAGAGTTTACTGGTAATGGAGTGGTTTCAGTGGTGATTCATCACCAATCGAGTGTCTGTCGTTATGTATTTACTAACTGACTCCTGATCAGATTACTGGTTACGAGTTTATTTGTCTTGACTAAGGAATTGTAAATATAAAAATAATTAGTAAAGATTTGTCTGCAGTTTATATCGTATATATGTATATATGCAGTGTATATATGTATATCGTGCTCGATGTTGTCATTGACGACTGTAGCACTCTAATTGCTGTTATGTATTGTACGTTATGTCCAGCCTCTGATTGACTGCTTCATGAAGCTGAGAGATCAAGGTCGAGTTCTAATGATTAAACTCTCAGAGACTTGGCTGCGTAATTATCAGGCAAGTCGCTTCATGTTACATTATTACATTACATTATATTACATTATACTTCATCATCAACTTCCCTTAAATACCAGTTTAACCAGGGTCGGGATTTCATTACATTATACTTCATTACATTATACGATACTTTATATTGAAATTGTTTTCTATTTGTGTTTATGAGCATTTTTGTCTACTTAGTGCATTTTTGCATATTGCACTAATAATTAACTTTCATTGGATAATTAATCTACTTTATTGATATGCACCTTACTACGCGACCATATTGATAGGCACCTTACTACACGATCGTCGTGTTTATTAAGCAAGAATACTTTGTGAAGTATTGCAAGTTGTTTGTGTATAAATAATGCTTAGCTCAGGATATGTTTGGTGAATAAAATATTCGTATTTTATTAGAGATATACTGTTTAAGTGTTCGACTTTCTATTGGTAGCCTAGATAGAGAGGTTCGCCCAATTTATATAATCATCTTATATAAGATACGAACCAATTATAATAAGCACTGGAACTGAGATGGCTTCCCTTTCTGTATTCGTATCCATTAAAAGACCCCTAGACCCTTCACTGGAAACCCTTCACTTCTACACCACATAAAGCGATCTGCTATTTTTAGTTGTGAAAGAGGCATTTAACGCATGAACTAAGCTGATAGCCTGATCGGTTAGGTGTGTGACGACTGCAGGTTAGTAGGTACTGGGTTCAAATCCTGTACTTACGTAACGATAGATTTGTAATTTAATCTTTTATAAAGACATATTTATAATTTCATCTTTATAAATTGATCTATAATTTCATCTTTTGATTTATAATTTATAAATTTCAGGTCTGAAATAATTTATTTTTGTTTTGTTTGGTCATAGGTTTTACCTCAGAGAACTCATCCCAGTATAAACATGAGCGGCTGTGGTGGCTACATGCTGACTTGTATCACTGTAAAAACATAATGTTAATAACTTTTAACTTATCGGCTGTGATGGCTACATGCTGACTTGTGTCACTGTTAAAACATAATGTTAACAACTGTTAATTTATCGGCTGTTGTGACTACAAGATGATGTTAACAACTGTTAACATGGCGGCTGTGGTGGCTACATGTTGATTTAGCTGATGTTAGCAACTATTAACCTCTCGGCTGTGGTGGCTACATGCTGACTTGGCTGATGTTAGCAACTATTAACCTCTCGGCCGTGGTGGCTACATGCTGACTTGGCTGATGTTAGCAATTATTAACCTCTCGGCTGTGGTGGCTACATGCTGACTTGGCTGATGTTAGCAATTATTAACCTCTCGGCTGTGGTGGCTACATGCTGACTTGGCTGATGTTAACAACTGTTTACATAGTGGTTGTGATGGCTACGTGCCGTCTTAGCAAACATAGTGTAAACCGTGATAGTCTAATTCTGTGCATTTGTTATGAACGTGGCTATAAACTTTATAAACGTAATAAACCGCTACAAGTTTGTTGTGGTATGATTCAGGACTGGTGGTTCGGCTCCTACAGATTCTAGTTAAGTATATATAAATAGGAATTATGTCTTATAGATACTGCGGCAATAGTTTTAATAATTAAATTTATTAGCAGCTTAAATCCACACACCGCGTGGAGACCGCCTGTTGTAACTGTTGCTATATCGTCGTGTGTGCTGTCATACTGAGGCGCTATGATAACTACTGCAAATCATTCGTCCTATATCTATATGATAGATTAGATGTATTAAGAAATAGGAAGAAGAGGGCACATTCTAAGGGGGAAGGTCTATTACAAGAAGTCCTAGAAGGTAGAATGGAAAGAAATGGAGGCAGAGGCAGGCCGAGATTAGGTATGTTATATGATTTAAAGACCCACTCGCATATGGACATGAATAGGAAAGCAGAAGACGGAGAAGAGTGGAGGCGTTATAGGCCATGGACCTGCCAGTAAGCAGTGCACTAAGAGAGAGAGAGATAGAGATTAGATGAGTGCTTCAGAAAATGAATTAGTTGCTGGCATCAGAGAACTTAAACAAAATTACATTGGGTCCCCATATAATTAATGTAATTTTTATTGATCCTATGTGTATATATGGTATTCAATCGAACTGAAGCGTGCCAAGTTCTGCACTTCATAAAATATTTGGAAAACAATTGATAATACAAGCAAACATGAAAGCATGTATCTGCCATTTCCCATCACCACTATTGGTGTAATATCTCTCGTAGAATTAGTACATAATACCTTGACCAATCATAGGCCTTATTATGTATGTGAGTATGATTGACGCCTACGATATATTGATGTCGCAAAATCATACAATACAAGGGTGATGCAGAAGAACTCAGAGCAAATTAGCAGTCAATTAGTTGAATACAATGTTACACTATTTAATTGTAATCATACAATTTTTAAACAGAGCTACATTTCTTTAGCACAGACTGGCACAACATCTAAACTATAGAAATCAGAATATAGAGCAGGATATATTTAAATAAATTCAACTAGAGACTTTCAGATTAAATTATCTGCATTTTTCATTGGAAATACAACATATAAATAGGTCTCCAGTAATATGTTTAAAATGCTTTAACAAAAGTGAGTCTAAAATTAAATTTCATTATTTTAACGTTACAAACTTATATTAGGTTTAGACACTATGCAAATTAACAAAAGAATTGGTTTTAAATATAGAATTGTTCAATAAATTGAAATTTATCCATTTACTTATTTACCTTTTTAAAATTAGAATTAGAAAAGTTATTCAAATGTATAATTTTAAAATTTAGCATTATATAAATTAGTGAATGATTTATTGAATGCAGTAAATGGAAATGAGCTCGAATATTTAATTAGTTATTCATTTAATTACTTATTTAATTACTAACAGTGGGCATCAATTACATTACATACAAGGCGAGACTTGGGTGCACATATATATTACATAAATGCACGATTTGTCAAGTTAGATCAATTGAAAGTAGATATTTTGAGACAAAGTCGAGAGTTACAAAAAAGATATTTTATCAAATAAACCATTACAGATATAATTGTCAATCAATATCAATTCGTGTAGTCAAATTACGCAACCAATGGGAATCCATACACATCGATTTAAATTCAGAAACCTATAACTCTGCCATCACATTATAAGATGATATCAATAGCAGGTTGACGTTGAATTCAATTACCACATCTCTTGATCACAAATTAGGAACATAACAATCCCTGCCATTGGCTAGACAAAACACTTAGCTATTAAATATTACTACACCAACTACATGTGTTACATCACTACATAAAATTTTGATCATTATTCAGTGAGGTTTCTACACAATATTAGTTAAGTCATTCTGATTAATAAAAAACAGATACAAGTTATGTCCAAATATAAAAGAACATTCATAACATTATATCTAAGTGCAACGGTAAACAGGATATACTATAAACTTCCTCATGCATTAACTTTACACAACAAAATTATAATTAATTAGTTAGAATTATATGTAAGCCTTCCAGAACATTCCAATAGTCTATGACTTGAACAACTAAATAGTTAACAACTTTCTACAAAACAGGAGTTCTGAGGCACACTTTGCAAAACAATGGTCTGCCATCTTTACAGTTATAACTGACAGTCACAGTGTGGGGCAGACGTCATATTTCTGATCAAATTATAACCATGAGAGTAGACTAAACGCAGTAAAATGTTTAGCATAAAACACTCACAACAAATACCTGCCAAACAATAGCGCATGTTACAAAAGAATGTAAAAGATACATGCAACCAAATTGAATCGATGGTCGTATCAGGTGTAGATTTCTGATGACAAAGAAATGGACGCTAATTTATATAACTAATAGTTTAACTACTTTAACACTGAAATACGTATGATAGAGAACTTATAGTAATCTACATCAGTAAACTATCAAGGGATTTAAAATAAGTTTTACAATGCGAGGCTGCAAGATTCAAAAGAAGGTCCTACGACATAAAATATAGATTATACACCTAAAATACGGCCGTGTCCCTAAGACAATGAATCACTGGCTCAGTGAATGAATCAGTAGATAAGAATTCCAGCAGAGGAGGAGATATATTTGACATTTATTTCAAGTATGTTCATTCTATGCATCAAAGTTAATACTGAAAACATGATAACAGTATAAAAATGAAACTTGTGCATTCGAACTATTTAAGTTTGACCTACAGCTACGTGACCTATAGAAGGTCTCTTATATTGGTTAAAAAGCAAACAGAATACAATCCAGACATACAAAATTTCAATACTCTTTCTCTAGAGAAACGCTCAAGGCATACTTATTTCTTTGTATTTTTCCTCCTGTAACACTTATTATAAAGCACGAAATTACTAATTTTACGATAAATACGGAGAAAGCTTTGTTTTTCCCAAACATGTCTGCATTAAAACAAAATGCTAATTTGATCGTAATTCATGAGTTACTTAGTATTTGATCTATTACATTACAACAAACAGCGAAATCATAAACAAAACAATAAATACAGATAAGAGAATATCAATGAATAACACAGCTTGAGTTGTAAGCGTGAAATATGGGATAGTTCAGTAGAGCCTAAATATAGGAATAAATATAAATCATTATTAATCATACAAATGCAATATCAAGTCACGTTAGTCTAACAAGTTCATTCTCAGACACGCGACACCAGAATATTTAAAAGTGCAAGGATAACTATTATTGGCTAATAGGATACGTACGACCAGCATGTTTGAAGAGTTACTTAATACAGGAATAAACGTAGATTCAACCAATCCTGCACACTATAATTCATAATTATATTAATATCCAGAAATGCATTCATGACACTTATCAATCCAAATGAACTTTACAAATAATTTAGCATAGCACACGAACAACCATACACAGTAGGCCTACACAGTATAACCAAAGCTTACAATACACCAATTTGACATTTACATTTAGAAATCGAAACATAGGTAGATCTATTGGAATATCTTAGTTGAGTTTTAAAGTTCAGATGAGACAATTACGACTCTAGAATTCTTCTCATACGTTCACCTGCAACAAGCATAAATAAATAAATAAACAATATATACGACCATGCTAGCCTAAGAGCCAACACAAAGTTCTGCAGTAACAGGCACAGAAAAGTCAGATCCAAACACTACTTTTAGAAATATACTCGACCTCCAAGCAGACTGCGGAAAATAGAGAATCGAACCTAACAATAACTGTAAATGTTCTCAAGAAATGCCTGACAAAGATGCGGCAGTGATTAGACCTGTAGACATATGGCACTGATTCTAATGCTTTAGACTAATTGTCATACATAAGTGTAATGTGTTCTAAATAAATGCACACTTAAACAAAGGTCTAGCGAGACAAGACTAGCAATCATCTGAATTTCTCTTGAAATGATTAGTTGTCTAACCGTTGGTTACACATTTGCAGAAAAAAAATCAAATGCAGTTTTTCGATAGTAGTCAATTCAAAAAGCAGTTTCAAGCTAATTTTTTTTTTTTTTTAAATATTGCTGTAACAATATTATTAGTATATAATCATTACAAACATATACTTACGAAAATTTGAATTAAAGAGAATTCAGAAACGTTAAGTATTAAATGTTAACAATAAGGCAACAAAGCAGATAAGAAATATATTTGAGATGCTTACATTCTTTGCTACACCAGATCTCAACTCTATCAATTCACTGGTAATACTCTCATAGTTAGATCTCAGCTGTAACACAATCAATCGAAAAATCAATCAATACATAAAACAACCAATAAAACCATCAGCCAATCGGGTTCTCAACCAGACAATCAACCACTACAGATCTCGTTTACAAAATCAATAAATTGATGAATAAATATTGTCTTACTTTAGCATCACTATACATGCCATCAAACAATTAAACACAGATGTAATTTAAATTACTAAAATTTTATTTTGAAACTTACTACAAAAGCCTTTATGGCTACTGATCACTTCGTGCTTAAGAAACACTTTAAGGCAAGCAATAAATGGAAAGGAAGAAAAATTCTGAAAATTCTGAAAAAATTTGAGGCGTCACACAATCAACCTATCATTAGTCACGTTTCATTAATTGAGAAAACCTAAAAATAACCAGAAACTTCATAAAGAGCTCAATTATATGTATAATTGAATGATATAAAATAAAATAGACTTGTTAAACGTTCTTAACGCCTCCATTTCACAATGAATCAGAAGTGAAATTCCTATTATCTTGACGTATAATATATGTATAATATTTGTTATTTCTTTATAGATTAAAATATGCAATTAAAAACACCATAAAACACAAAATGAACCTGTCACGGTAACGTTTTAATTGAGAAAACCTACAATAATGTCAAATAACCTGACTCAGTTGCAGCAAAGCTTCCAGTTTTTCACTTTCCACTTCTTCAACGCGTCTTTGCAAAGACTCTGCTTTACTGTTCAGCTGAGTTAAACCAACAAAATACTATTTCAATTCAAGTTAGTGACTATCGATATTTTACAAGCACATCATGATTTGCTTTTATAACTAATTTCAGTAGACGAAGATAATCATCTTCAAAACCATTATATGATTTCATCTTCATAATCGATATAGTTTACCTTTTTATTCATCTTCATAACATTTGTAACTAATTTCAGTAGATACATTTGTCATTGAAGGTATCAATAGTAGCTGGGCTGTTTGCAAATCACTATACATTGAAATCTTTAGAAAATAAAATAACACTAAATACAGCAGTGCAGGATGATATGTACAAAAATTACAAAAATAAACAAATATGTATATATGCAGGATAACATAATGTATCATTGCTGAAAAATTCACATATGCCACAACAGTTCATACTAGAATTATACGCCATGTGCGTTGAAAGAAACAACTACGCAGGTACTGAAGTAGACAACGGAACACTACAATAGGTGTCACATTTTTAATCCAAAAGCAACGCAAAGGTTGGTTAAAGCCATTGTTATGGCAATATCTCATCGATCACTGAAGGTAGCACAATCCATATGAAGCACGAAAACTGACAAGAGAAGCATTATGCATTTCGGATGCACTTTCTTCCATCATGACCATATTTTTACAAAGTAAATAAAACAAAAATTAGATGATCAAGATGTTTATGTAGAACGCGCCCATTGGCAACTTTCAAGGCAAAAAAGTTAAGCTTTGCAATAATCCAAATATATACAGTAGGATAAAATTGGATTAGCATTTTCTACAAAACCACCCTCAACAACTTTCAACTAAGAATCTTAAACTAATAATAATACAATAATAATACACTACGCTACAAGATCCACTAAGGCAATCAGAGAATCTACCAATAAAATCCAAGCGAAACTCGGAGAAACATTACCAACAAACCTGTGAGTTATCAGTTAACAACAGTAGAGCTACCAGAATATCTCAGAATCAATTCAAGAAGAACACACGAGCTAAATTAAATTGTGCACTGCCATAGTGACTTAATTATGATACGTATAATAAAATATTAATTATAAGCTATAATAAAGTTAAGCTTACTATATCCGTTCATACAAAGTAGCAACTGTTCACCTGCACCCACTCTCCTCTAGATTGGGTGCAGATAGACAGTTCATAAATGCCGTAAGAAATAGGAAGAAGAATTGGATAGGACACATGCTAATGAGATATAATTTACTACAGGGGGTCATAGAAAGTAGAATGGGAAAGAGAAACAGAGGCAGGCCAAGATTAGAAATGTTGGATGATTTAGAGATCCACTCGTATGAGGATATTAAGAGGAAAACGGAAGACAGAGAAGAGGGGAGGCGTTATATACTATGGACCTGCCAGTAGGCAGTGCGCTAAGAGAGTGAGAGAGAGAGAGAGAGAGAGAATACAGCAGTCTAAGCCCGGATCAAAACTCAAGCAGGAAACGCACATTCTCTAATAAACTGTATCTTAGTCTAGATTGAAAATGAAGTATAAATGCATGATGCGCATTACTAACACTCTAGTTAAACTTCAATCAGTTCTTCACACCGATTGAAGATTTTTACCCAATTAAGCGATTGATTGACCTGACTTTTTCCCAATTATACGCCCCATTGGCAATAAATGATAGTCATGATACTATAGTAAATCAAATGACATTAAATAATATTGAATAGTGTAAAAATCAAAGATAAATGAAAAGAAAAAATTCAGTTTCAGTCATACAAGCAACTTACATTAGAGAAAAAGTGCCCTTTAAGGTTAAAAAAAACTGCTGCATGTAAGCTATCCAACAACAATGGTCTTTAAATATTATGTTAGTAGGTAACACTCTAGGCAAAAAATTATTAGACTTGTTTAGAAATAACTCAGAAATAAGTCAAATAATTTCAGCAAATTCCTTGAGAAATATTTATAATTTTTAAAATGTACAGCTAAATTAAAGTATATTGAGATTGTAATTCTATAAAGATAAATATATAAGATACTGTCTTATATATTTATAAGACAGTAGCTTATATATTATAGACAGTTAATTATATATAAATTAACTGTCTACTTTAGGAACAGTTAAAATAAGAGCAACAAAAATTAGTCGCACATCCATTTTGTATCAAAAATAAATGTAGTGACATCTTGATCAAAACTAGTCTTCAAGACTAATATATCTAAATAGAACACTCTAGTAAAAGTCAAATAAATTTAGCTCTTCAAGATTAAACTATGTTAGATATACAATATTTAAAAATGAATATACGTTGTAGTATAAAAAGTTATGTCAAAATGCATGGACAAGAACGTTACAGAATGAATATATAACATAGACACGGTGGCATTTTAACACTTGCCTATGCACAGAGGGTTGTGCATCAGCATAGTTACTATGCTGAATGATGAAAAAGAATGAATATCGAGCAAATAGCAAACAATAGAATATTATGGCAGAAAATCTTAGAGAAAACTTTGGCTGGAACCAGTACTGGAATGATCACATGACATAGTTACTATTGCTGTCGACGAAAATGAAATGCGGATTGATTGATTGTCCCTGTATTATACATATATAGTACAAGGACAGTATCGGGATTAAGCGAAATCTTAAGACAGTACAATGCTAAAATTCTGTTACACCTACACACTCTTAATGAGTTTAAGTGAAATAAAAACAACCAAATCAAAGTAACTATTTATCTATGATGCTAAAAACTTACATATTGGTTTAAGACAGGCAACTGCCCTAGTGAGAAAATACTACATCCCCGGCAACAGCTTAACTAGTCACTATCACACATTTACCTCATCGACAATATAGCTTAGACTTTTTTCAACACAATGATATGCGAAATTCACATCCGACAAATTCTAAGATAAAAGTATAACACCACAATAAAGAATCTTGACTCAATAAAAGAAATACATTTTAAATAAAAATGATCAAAAAAACATTGGAAAAAATATAAATCCTTTTTGTAAACTTTACATGTTTATATTAAGATGACTATTTAAACATTATTAAGTTATTCAGTAACTTTATTATTTTAGTTTTTTAATTTCGTTTATAATTAGGTAAATGATATATATATCCTTCTAATTATACTTCTTATAAGTATTTTATCAGAATATTGCATAAAAATTAACGACATTGTCTTATATACTTATACAGTATATTGACTTTACATTTGAAGCGGATCAATAACAGTTGTACCATAATTAAGTAATTCTCTTATTAATAGATCATGTTATGCATAAATAGACAACAAAAACGGTATTGGTGTTGGCTGATATCTACCTTAATATTGACAAAAGTATAATAATTAGGGAATCATAAACATAAGAGTCTGCAGAAATTCACAATAAATTCAGTAGACGAGATATCCAGATAAGTGTACATAAAAGAAAAACAATGGCGACATTAGTTGCTGATGAGGTCAAGAATATAACAAGAGTAAAACAACAAAAGAGTCATGCAAATTAATCTATAATAAATTAACTAAATCTAATAAATTAACTCAACCTAATTACACAAACTAACATTTAATGGAACAGGTTGAACAGAAAAGCATGCACATACATGTACATTGACTGATTGATAGACAGCGCAGTAAGATAGCATTAGTAATTTGTACCTCTGTACTTCCCCTGTTCTCTGCTAGCTCACTCTGTAAGTGCCGTATTTCGTCTTTGGCCTGCAGGTATGTACATAAATGCCATAATGTGTCTTTTATTGTTTAAGTTATAGTACATTGACCACTAGATACAAACTGTGTGGAACTAAAAAAAATTTATTTAATAGAAATGTACCAAACTGGACTAGTAAGGAATGCCTCGTTGCACAGTGGTAGAGAGCTCGCCTCTTAAACGAGATGTCGTTGGTTCGAGACTGTGTAGAGATGCAAGTGTTTCTCTTCCAAGGGGTAAATAAAAACCTAGTTGTGTACACTTGGTGGTGTCAGGCCTATGGATATTCGACCTTAACGTTCCATTCCTATCTAAATCCCTAAGGGTCGACCCTGAATAGGGATTAACGGCATGCTGAAAGAAAGTTTTTTAAAACCAAATTGGACTTTTAGATGAATAAGATAACTATAGTACATTAAATTAGAAAGAAGGCAAATATTTACGTGACTAACATGGTCTAACTTCAATCAACCTCAGAAAACTGATGTCTAACCTGACACCCTTACATTTCTATACAAACTGTTTTGTTTATATATGCATAAACTAGATGATACCAAATTGAATTTAGATGCAAAACCCAATTAATAATTTTCTATATTAATGCTTCAAAAATATAATACTAATTATAATACAATAATAACTAATAATACATACATATTAATAACAACTTAATATTAATTTTAATAACAACTTAATATTAATTACTTACATATTAATTACTTACATATTAATAACAACTTAATAATAACTAATAATACATAGTAATAACTAATAATACATAATAATAACTAATAATACAAAAATATAATACTAAAGTAGCAAATCTGAACTTAACAGAAATAAGTCCAGCAGAATAAACAGATTGATTACGTACAGCTTTTAGCTGTTCCTCGGTAGCCAGCAGTCGCTTCTGCCACTTGTGATCTTCAGACTCGACGTTCTTCTGCAGTACTGTCAGCATCGACTCCTAGCATTTTATAACAATGAACCCAGTAAACTTAATATCAACAGGGATACTCTCAGATAAGATTTTCTTGGGTTAGTTCAAGCTCCGAAAAAGCATAACTATGGTTGACCAGTAATCAAACAGTATTACTTAAATTGATTAAACTCCTCATACACAGTTGTAATTCATATGATTAAACTCCTCATATACAGTGTAATTCATATGATTAAACTCCTCATATACAGTGTAATTCATATGATTAAACTCCTCATATTCAGTGTAATTCATATGATTAAACTCCTCATATACAGTGTAATTCATATTGATCATCCCATAAACAATAACACTTCTGGTCATCTAAATATACTTTAATTATATCAAAAAAGGAAATATAATTATACACAGAAAAAATCCAATATAATAAAAATTATGTAACTAAGAATCAGCCCTAGTAATCAATTGATTTGTTGTCAACAGAAAAGTCAGACATTAATAGATAGATTACAAATTTTAATATTGAAGTTTTATGTGTAAATTAAGTGCAGGACCTAAAGTCATATGTTTAATTGTCATTGTGAGCAGATACTTCGGCAATTTTTATTAATTATACTACATGATCCGCTAAATTGATTTTGGCGCATAATTATGGCCTGTACTAAGAATTTTATTGAACATAATTAATAATTAATGCAAATGTTTTCATTTTTAAAATTCGGAATATGTAAGTGCCCCTTGTGGGCCTTTATTTCCGTTCATGGGTTCTAACTGCTTATTGTGTCTGCTAATTGTGATATGAGTATGATAAATGAAATAAGTAAATACAAATAAATGCTGTAAAAAATTCAAACCGTGTCTGACAGGACAGCCTTGTAATGCTCCACCTGAGACTCTAACTTGTTCTCGTTCTGCTTGGCTGCTGAGAGATCATGTCGAAGTTCTTGTAGCTAACAACAACAACACATCACTCAATCAATCAAGATTTAACGATCAATTCAAACCAACCAATCGATATTAACAATCAATTCAAACCAATCAATCAAAATTTAAGATGCACGAACCAAGCATATAGCTAAATCAATGAAAGAAAATATAGAAGATTTTATAATAACAGCAAAATCCAATGTTAAATTGGTTAGAGAAGGCATAGCAGAGATTAGTTTTAAAATTCTATCAACTAATTGATTTATATAATTACATTAAAAAATACTTTTAATATCACACTTTGATAATGGTTAATACATAGAAAATTAAAATCAGGAACTTCCATTTTTCCTTCAAGTTTTCATTTTTCTTCAGATAATCCGCATGTTGTCAAACTAAATTCTGTTCTTATCTATGAAAAGAATTCTATTTTTTTAAAATGTATGACCATTCATATACTGCAATCATTGAGCTCTAACTGTTGTTTCTTTCCTAGTACAGTCAGACTAATTTAATATTCAGATAACCAAATTAAACAAATTACTTTGAACTAACCTCTTTGGCACTAGTTTGGGGCACTTGAGATGAATTCTGAGATTTTTGAGCTTCTAAAGACTGGAGCAACTTGGTCTTTTCACTTTCAAGTGCCTAAAAGAGTATTGGCATCAAAACAAAATTTATATTCATATGAATTTCATAATTTCATATACAACGCTCCAACAGAGTGGCATCGCGAATAAAGAGAGATGTATAAATTTCATACTAGTGTGCAGTGAACTATAAATAAACTAAACACTCTTGAATATCTTTTATATGGCGAAAATAAACACTTTTGAAAAACTTTTTGACGATTCAAAAAAGAAAGTTAAAGTAACATTTAAATAAAGAGCACACATAATACTAAAAACAAGCAAATAAAAAATAAACAATAAAGAAAGTTTAACAAGTGGCCAGGTAAATATTTGTGCAACTATACACAAAATTTTCTTCAATCAAAGGCGTGCAAAAACAAACGATTCAAGTCTAGACACATGCAATACTGCACAAAACATAGAGGAAAATAAACGGCAAATAAAAGCAAATTAACAGCATTAAGACGTATTCGAACACGATACAGACAGTTGGACAATTTTATAACTGAGATTATTAAAATTTAAAATCAAAAGGCATAAAATTTCATTCAGTGATATAATATTTTACGAAATGTTACTAGTAGATATAATAAAAGCCGAAGTCTACATTAGCCCGTATTTACACATCCAGATATCAGGGCAAAATAAAAGTATAGCTAACAAATAAAATTATACTGTACTCAACTAAAGAATTAATTGACATGTTAAATCATAAACATGTATAATGAAAAACTTTCATATTTTTATGTTTTGGGACACATTAAAGAGATATAATGTGCATTAACAAAATAAAATAAATTACAAATATTGCGTACAGAAGAAAACATCACAGATTTAATAGACACTCACTAGTATCACATACATTTTTAGAAATTTTATCACTAAAATATGCTAAAACTATCCGAACATTACTACAGGGCTACGAATGAGCAGAAAATGTGATTCTCAATTAAAGCGGACTCCATACTTTAACGTCAGCCTCTTTCTGACGCAGCAACGTCTGCATGATCTCTAGCTCCGCAGACTTTGTTTCAAGGTCAAGGGCAAGCTGCGACATGTCCCACTCGGATTTCTCCTGAACTCGTTTCACCACAGTGATCTCCTTTGCAGCACCCACACGTTCCACACTGTTTTCAACACTGTTCCCAAGCGATTGGGCATTGTTCTGCTGCAAGTCTGACTTGAGATCCTAGTTTATTATTTAAACGAACAAAAAAAATCACGATTTCTAAGACACTGAAAGCACGTGTGAGGTAAGATTAGATAGCAGATTGGGAAACGTATAACAGAGAATAGTGGCTGTTATATAAGAGCTACATGATATTGCATTGTATTCGTTCCATGCAAAGGAATATTACTATATCGATTCTAACTGCTACTATAGCAACAAAATAACGGTGAGTGAAGCAATAAAATTAAATGCAAACACTACAAAAAGCAAAACACACTACAAAACAAACAAAACACACTACAAAGGCGTTCCACAAGTTCTAGATGCACAATACTAAAAGCAATATAATAATATGACTCAGTACCATTCAATATCAGCTGTATATTATTATTGCTCGTGCAAGTCAATTTACAAGCGTTTAGTTGTATGGAACCTATTGGTGCAAGTTCAAGCGCACGCATATAAAACTAGAACAATTCCAAATATTGATTTATAGCTCCATAAGTCAATCTGAACAGTTGTAGAACTGTTACAGCTTTAGAACTGATGGAAATGAACTACTGATATAGTACCACCAGCTTCAGTCAAATGATCAGAGAGAGAGAGAGTGTGTGAGAGAGAGTGAGAGAAAGTGAGTGAGAAAGAGAGAGTGAGAAAGGGAGGAAACTGAACCATTTTCTTTGAAGAAATATGCAAAGCAGCAATAATCCAAGTAGTTGATAACCATTAAATGTAAAACTAGCTTTGCAATAATTAGTATATCAACTGGCTGGTGTGCTACGTTGTTACAATTAGTACACTACCCTAGTTAGGCGAAATGTATCAGTAAAAATAAAGTAAAATAAACATAATAGTCACGATTTGTTTTAGTATTAATTGGTTACAATAATGGCAAGGCAAAAAGCAAAAATTTATTTCGTTATTTTATTTTGTTAGTACCTACATATTTTATTTAGTTAGTTTATACCTACAATGATATGCTACAAACACACGAGCATCTAACCCAAACACAGCAAAAAATAGTTATGCAACAATTGCTAAGAAAATATACCTCAGAGGAATGATACATAATACCGCAAAGCGAATTTAAAGTTCATGCAATTAAGTGAACTTTATGAGGAAGACAGACCCGAATAAACAAAGCTTTTACTTGCTGGCTGTGCTCATTAAGCCAGAAGTTTATATTTAATAAGATTTGAAAAACTCAATGTAACATTTAGTTGAACTTCAATTTAATTAAATTATTTTTCAATTTAATCTTTTTTTTTTGTTCCTTTAGTTACATACATGACATACCGCATGTGCTACATGGTTTCCTTTCTTGGTTTCTGTTTTTGTAGTTTTCAGTATTTCCTCCTTTCCTTTCCATGTTTATTAGTAATCGTTGCCTTTTGTTGGCGCATCAATTGCAGCCGGAGCGGATTTAAGAATAACCTTCCAACACCCTCAGGATTTTTAGTTCAGAGTAGGAAGAAACCTAATATCAGAAAATTCTAATTAAATTTGTCAAAAATTCATCTAACTTACATTTCTTTGTCCTACCTGACTCAACATATCAATAATAACAACAGTTTTGTTTTACTGAAATAATTTAATAAATCACTTTCAGATAGCTATTAAATTACAATTGTAAAGAGATATTTTAATAGTAATATAATATAATGGTATTATTATTATTATTATTATTATTAAATCATTTAAAATAATTTACTAAATTAATTTCATATAGCTAAATAATATATTTCCATAGAGATATTCAAGAGACTAAGGGTAAATACACAGATGGTTGTGAAAAGAAAATGTGCAGCACAGCACACATTTTTAGTCACAACACATTAATTACACATTAATATTAATACACATTAATATTATACAACATATTAATAAAAGTTCAGTTAATGAACTGAAATACTGCTAATACTTAAATCAACACATTTAGATACAAATTAATTGTTAAAAACAATTCTCAAATTTGAAAATACATATTGACAGCAATAGAAATTACAAATTTGTCTCAGCCAGTCTTGGTATAATTTACAAACCGGGACAAGTTGAATAAAACTGTCACGCTAGTATACACAGACGGACTTACAGAGTTTTCACGCTGTAACTTGGTTAGCTCGTCGGATACTCTTTTCAACTCGGATTCTTTAGCAGAAATTTCTACCCGCAGCTGTTCAGAAGCAGCAGTATCGGCAGATTCTACAGATTTCTGCACAGTAATAAGAATGGGTTTTTAGTTATATATTTTATACACAATTGGCATTAATATTTAATACTAAGCATCGAATAGGATAAAAATAACTTTAGTCTGAACCCAGTCCATAAGAACTTTAAATATCTTCCAAGATCTACAATAGTGATAAATTAATAAATAAATAAATTAATTAATTGATAAATTAATGCACCAGTAACATAAAATATGAAATATGAACTAAAAATCTGTACAAGTAGACAATAAGATTTATAGATATTCGCTCTAGAATTAATTACTATCATAAAGCAGCAATTAAACAGCGGAACTAATGATGATAAGAATATAAACTGGTTAAAGTGCTAACTACAAGTTGCAATTTTTTAAAAATATATTACAAAAATCTCAAAATCAAAGTAAATATTTACATTTTTACAAAGTGCCTCCAACTCATTGCATCTTGACTCAAGTCGCGCGCAGTCTTCAGCCTTCTGTCGCCACTTCTGTTCAGCGTCTTCCAGCTTCCTCTTAATATCGCCCAGACTGTTGAGCTCCTCTAATCTCTTCTGCAGGCTCTCCTCTCTCTCACACGCGTTCTCCAACTGACTCATCACTCTCGCCTCGTTGTCGAGCAGCTCGCTAAACCTACGATCCTTCTCCTCCCACTTGGCCTCGCTCTCTTTCATTTTCTGCTCAATCCGCGAAAACTCTTCTTCTCGACGCTTCAACGCGTTGTATTTTTCCTCTAAAGCCCTCCATTCGACCTCCTTTTCCTTCAACTTTTGCAGACTTTGCTCAATGTCCACCAGGCGTTTTTCTGCGTCCAATGTTTTAGCCTCGCTGGCCACCCACAGCGACTCTCTCGCCAATAGCTCATCGTAGTGAGACAGTTTAGCCGCAGATTCGTTCCACTGGTTCTGCAGCTGCTTCAATTCCATCTCCGTGTTCCTAAGTTTAGTTTCCACGTGACTAATCTCTTCCGAACGTCTGCTCTGCTCAGTCAGCTTCACTCGCAGGTTCTCCATTTCCACTTCGCTCAAGGACATCTTGGTGGCAAGGCTGCTTAGATGTTCCTCGTTTTGTTTCCATTTAGCTTCGACGTCTTCTAGATGTTTTACTCTCTCTTTAGAGACCTTTACGATGTCGACCGCTTCGTGTGAAAGCTGACTTAATTTGGCTTCTAGCTGCTTAATCCTATCTTCGTAGTTCTTGACAAGTTCATCACAATGTTGAGAGGCCAGTGCATCTTTATTCTTCAGTTCAGTTATCACATTCTCAGCTTCGACGTTCTTCTGCTGCAGACTTTTCAGTTGCTCCAAGTTCCTGCGCAACTCTACGATCGTTGAGTCTCTCTCTTGAAGCTGATTGGTCAGGTTTTCTACTTCCTTAAGGCTGGCACTTGAATCACTGCTTCCTAGAGAAGACTTCTGCAGAGACTAAAATAGATTTACAAATTATCAAACTAAGATTTTAGCAACATAGCTAATATAAAATTCATTACAGAATGATATTTTACAGAATGGCACAGATATTTAATGTTTTAGACAATTCGACTAGGATATTAGTTCAGTATTACAAAATTAAAAGGAAAGGTACTGGTAGTGTATTACATATACAGCGAATTGTCATTTCAATTTTATACAAAGTAAATCACATAACATCAGATAATCATCAGACTCCTGATATTTTATATCACTGAGACCAGTAAACTTTATATCAACAGGATACTCTCAGATAAGGTTTTCCTGGGTTAGTTCAAGCTCCGCTCAACGTAGATCCTTTGATTAGGACCAGACGTTAAACAGCTCGACAGTTCCTAGCATACAACTAGACAAGTACTATTTGACAACAACAACACTCACAGCATTCTGAGCTCTCAGACTGGCCAGGTCACGTGACATGGTCTCCAGCTGATTGCTCTTCTCACTCAGTTCTATCACCATTCTACTGGCAGCAGAACTGTCAAGCAAATCACTTGCCTCGTGCGTCTGCTACAATACAGTACATTCAAGATTTAACGTCCTGATTGTCACCAGACAGTGATGTCTCAGATGTATATTGACTGGGGCCAGTGGCGATGTCAGTAAGTTATTCGACTGCAGATCAGTATGTGTGGGGGTTCAAATCCTGGGCTCGCCTGTCACTGACATGGCTTTTGAGTGAGGAAACTGACGTTAACATTAGCTTTAGCTTTTTACCAGCTTTGTGATATGTGATATACTGAACAGTACATTTATTTCTTAAGAAATGATTTAGCTACGATATTTCAACTAAATTTGATACCAAGGTAGACAATTAAGCAAACTCAGTTGGCAAACAATGAATGATGCAATAAAACCTAAACAGTTTAAAATTCACGTTAGCATATAATAAATAAATATGTTCTTAAAATAATAACGTATGTAATTTTTATTAACTACTATTTTTAAATTATTTTAGTCTTAACTGCTCCATATCGTGGCATTTTGAAACTTCTTCTACCTTAATATATTTCTATTTCATAACACTCTAAAGCAGAATAGAATCACCAAACCGGCGAAGTCAGTAAGATATCCGTCCACGGGTCAGTATGAATGGGTTCAAATCCTGGGCTCTCCCGTCACTCATATCGCTTTCGAGAGATAAAACTAACTTTAACATTAGCTTCATGACAGTACATGATATTAACTTTAACTATGTAATCAATATGAGCACGCTAATAACTTTTCCTTTTCAAGAATCTTAGTTGTTAATATTTAGAATAAATGTATAAAAATCGTAAAATTAACATTTCATTTGAAGAAGAATTTATAGGTACACAAAAATTATAAATAGATAACAATGAATACATAAAATCATTTATATATTTATTACTAGTATATCTAATTTTACTAGTATATCTTATTGTTTCGTAGTGTTTTAAATAAAATAAAATTACCGGTTTCTTCAGCTCTAAGTCTTCGATCATCAGCTTGAGATTCTTCTTCTCAGCTTCGAGTTCAGTAATTTTCTCTTTCATCAGTTCAACGCTCAGCTTCAGCTGATTTATCGTTCCCTCATTATCACTCAATCTAAGCAGACAAATAGAAACTATCATAGCAATTACATTCAGTTATTCCTATTTATTAAAATTGGTACATTGTTAGTATTATTACTACATTGTTACTACTGGCTGGAGCCAGTGGCGATATCGGTAAGATATTCGACCGCGAACTAGTATGTGCGGGGTTCAAATCCGGGGCTAACCCATCACTGACATTGCTTTCGAGTGAGAAAACTGACATTAACATTAGCCTTAGCTATTTTACTACTCGCAATGTATTATTATAACCTGTTCCTGGCATACTGGCTATATATATATATATATATATATATATATATATATATATATATATATATAAATATATATATATATATAAATATATATATATATATATATAAATAATATAATAATAATAAGGTTTAACGTCCGTTTCCTCATCCAGGGATGATGTCAGGGACGTCCCTACAGCACACATCACTACAGATCAATTCACCCAGACCAATCTGCAAAAGAAATGTGCTGAGGAGAAGTAAGGTCCTAAACGAAAGCCAGTCCGGTGATCAAAAAATGGTCAAGGTAGATTGATTATGTCTCTGGTGGGAAAAGGTAAGTTTTAAGCTTGCTAGAGAATGTTGAAAGAGAAGAAATAAGAGTGAAGATTAGCAGGTAAAGAGTTTCAGATTGTGGGTGCTGTGTAAGAAAATGAACGTCTGTCCAATGACATGAGAATATTTGGAACTGAGAGAAGATTGGCATCGGTGGAGCGAGGTGCATGCGAGGGATGATAGGGAAGAAGAATTTCAGATAAGTAAGAAGGCTTGACAAATCGCAGAGTTTTGAAAGTTAATAGAGCTATTTTATATTTTATGCGTTGCTTAACAGGGAGCCAATGAAGACTGCGAAGTAGAGAAAGAGAGTGAATTTGAAGTCGAGAGGACTAACAAACAACACGTGCAAGAGAATTTTGGACGTGCTGCAAACGATTGAGAGAAGAAGTAGGCAACTCATGTAATAATGAATTACAGTAGTCGAGCTTTGAATGAACTATAGAATTAGCAAGGATAGTGGCTGAATTTCTAGTAAGGGATGGACGTATTTGCCTAATCTGATGAATCTGAAAGAAAGAAGCGCGAAAAACAGAAGAGATATGGGATTTAAAGTCAAGGTTTTCATCAAATATGACTCCAAGGTTTTTGGCAGATCGAGAAGGTGAAAGATCAAGATTCTGAAAATTAACTGAGCTATAGGTAATTTTACTTCTTTGCAAAAGAAGTGCCAATTAAAAGGTATTCAGTTTTGGAAGGATTAACGGCAAGACGGTTAGCACAAAACCAGGAATAAACCTTGTCTAGAATGGATGAGAGATGAGCCAGTTTTTGATCAGAATCATGATTAGAAAAGGAAATATATAGTTGTGTGTCGTCTGCATAGAAATGAAAATTTATGGAGGACTGAGCAAGCAGGTAGCTAAGAGGAGTAATATATAAAGAGAAGAGCAATGGACGTAACACTGAACCTTGAGGAACACTGCGTAGGAGGGGTAGTTTATAAGAGTGATTTTGACCAATAACTACAGATTGTGTGCGACATGAGAGATATAATGTGAGAAGGGAAAAAGCAGAATCAGATATGCCAAAACAAGATTTAAGCCTATTGATTAGGATGCCATGGTCAATTGTATCAAAGGCAGCAGAGAGATCTAGAAGAACCAAGGCAGAAAACTGTTTACTACTCATGGCCAAGCTAAGATCATTATGTATACGAAGAAGAGCGGTTTCAGTAGAATGGAGTTTTCTATAGGCAGATTGATAATGAGAGAGAGAAGGGGAAGAATCAAGATGAGTGCATAAACGGGTATAAATTACCTTTTCAAGAAGTTTAGAGATGAAGTTAAGATTGGAAATAGGACGGTAACTGGAAAGATCATCTTTTGGTAGAGAAGGCTTTTTTAGCAAAGGAGATACAACCTGTATCAGAGTTTGGCTATTTTGTCATCAAAAAAGTTGAGAAAAGAGATAGCAAGAGAAGATGGAGAGGTGGTAGAGGGGAGTGACTTGGGAATGGTGCGATCAAGCAGAGTCAAGTGCTCCCCATAATTTCTTGGGACAATTTTGATTCTGCGAGATTAGAATTTGATAATACAAGCTTTTAGCAGAACTAATCATTTTATTTAATAATTTTCTTTGCTTGAGGTACTTGAACTTAATGTCTGGATTTCTTAGTTCAGGTGGATTTTTCAGATCCTTCCTGAACTTAGTTTCGAGTTTTGAATGTTCAGATTTTTGTTTAAGGATTTGTTCACAAATGAATGGTTTCCTAGGGTTTGAGCAGCAATGAATGGTCTTGAGAGAGGCATGTTTGTCTAATATGGAAGAAAGTACGGAGCTAAATTGAGCAGAATTTTCGGCAACAGTTGAAGACGGATTAAAATACAAAGAGACACAATATCAGCAGAGAAGGCATCAATGTTAATAGAAGAGAGTTTTCTATAAGTTTTAAGTGTTCTGGAAGGGTGTACATTAACAGTCACAGGCAATTTACAGAAAAGCGCACTGTGATCTGATAGTGAAGGATCAGAGATTCCTTGATCAAGAAATGACATGCTGTTTCGAGTGATAAGAAGATCAAGAATATGACCAGAGGAGTGAGTAGGGGAAGATATATGTTGTTTGAGATCAAAGGCATCAAGTGTTTATAAAAAGGAAGAAGAATAATAGTCATTGGAGTCTAGGTGGATGTTGAAATCACCCATAATTATTAAATCAGTGGGTGATGAGGCAATGTCTTCAAGAAGCAAAGAAAAATCATAAATGAAATTGGCCTTGGATAGAGAAGGTGGTCTGTAGACAATCAAAAAGAGATAGGATTTGGATTTGCATACAAGACAGAACGACATATATTCAAAGGATAAAAATGGAGAACAGTTACAAACAGAAAAAGAAAAAGTTGACCTAAATATACCAGCGATGTCACCGCCACGACCAGAAGAACGACCGGTATGTTGAATGGAATAGTCACGGGGAGTGAGAGAGTTAAGGACAGCAGGTGGAGTATCAGGAGAGAGCCATGATTCTGTCAAAAACAGAATATCAATGGACTCATCCAGAATAAACTGTTGAATGAGTTCAGGTTTATTTAGACTTTTTGTAATAGTAGTGGCAGACCGAACATTGAGGCAGTAAGTGGACAGGTTAGAAAAAGAAGGAACAGGGCCAGGAGATTCAACTCAACATTGCCTGCTAGAATTAAGAGAAGGAAAGAAAGAAGTTTAAATGTCATTTAGAAGTGAGATTAAGTGAAGCAAAATGAAGATAGGATTTGGAAAAGTATGGCAAAGGTAAAGAATAAAGGCATTGACAAACGGAGGCATGCGGTATAGGTTGGTGAGTTTGCATGAGGAAGAAATATGGTCAATGGAACTGCCAGTGAAATGGTTGGTCATTTGTGGAGTAGTGAGGGCTAAAATAAGATAAAGAAAGAAAGATGGAAAGAAAGAGCAATGAAAGTACATCTATAGCATGAAAAATGGGAAATGACTTCTTTCTGTGGGTGAAGCAGAAAGAAATCAATCAAACAAAAGGAAAAACATTCTAGGATAAAAAGGTGTTTCAATATTAGGATAAAAAGCGCCGTAAAAGTGAAAATTTTAGAACAAATATGTTTAAACCATTATCGTAAATTAGAAGAAAATAAATGTATATTGAAATGTAGAAAATTATAAGTAATATAGTAGAGTAAAGTATATGAGAAACAATTTAACGAATTAAGATAAAAAATTAAATAAAAACTATATAAAGACATTGTTTGTAAATAAAAGAGTCATCCGTTAGGCTCAGCTTAGGATCCCATATATATATATATATAATATTATATATATATATATATATATATAATATTATATATACAAAATAAATAAATATATAATTACAGCTTTGCAGCTCTCTCGTTGTCTGTGTTTGACTGCACATGTTCCTGTCGCACGGTTTTTTCTCTCTTGACTCTCTCGATCTCCTCTGACAAAGCCTGCAAAACAGGTCCACTTACTATCAGCACATTGTTTAAATACTTGGCATACTACTGTCAACTAACAGCCACATTTTTACAACAACAAATATTTTATATAACATTAAGTATAGTAAATTTTAATAAGCTTTAATTGAGTATTTTATATATATATATATATATATATATATATATATATATATATATATATATATATATATATATATATATATACACATATCTTCTTCAGTGCACTGCCAAGTGGCAGGTTCAAGGTACATATTCATACTCAAATTCTGCTTTCTCGCTCCATAAGAGCACTCCTTAGATCAACAAGTTAATCTCTTCACAAAGTCTATGCCTTATCTATACCTTGTGTAGCCTATAGCTTGGAAAAAGTATAGCTTCTGAGGTGGTTTACCGTTGCCTTCCTCAGTTAGATGGCTTAGCTACCATTTAATCCTGAGGGAAAATATTTCATGGTGAGGTGAGTCCCCTCTTGCCATCCTCAGCTCCTGCCTTAATCGCCTCTTACGAACACGCAGCAGATCGTTTGCGGTTGCCCTATTCTGCAGTGGTCCAACCACACCCGAGCACAACATGGGGTACAATAGTTAAATTATCTAGAAAGCAATTCAAATACACTAAGAATGGCAGTCTCAATTTTTGATGATGCTAAGAAGAAAACACCATCAAATCAGGTATTCATAAGTATAAAAATGACACGACCAAATCAGGTATACATAAATATAAACTATATAACATTTTCTATAAAATTCTGAATAAACACTGCCACAAAAGTATTATTTACCTAAACAGAAACAATTAGTTAAAGACCGAAGCAATAATTAATACAGTGTACCTCACAGCTAATTAGTGCTACAGTACCTTGAGTTCATTATCTTTCAGGTGAGAATTGTGATGAAGTTCCTTCAGCTGAGCCTCTAACCTGTTCTTTGTTATCTCAGCCTCCTGTCACAACAACAGTCATTCTCATTATCACACATAAAACATCATTGTGAAGTATTATAATGTTCTCGTAATTAACTTTTAATTGTTGTTCTTGATAGCTAAAGTGTCAAGTACTGTAACGTTCTAGTAATTAGTTAGTAGTCGTCGTACTGGATATCTAAAGTGTTTTTATGCTGATATTTCATCCTAAAATCCCAGTAAGAATAATAAAAAATAAAGTTAAACAAATCGTTTATATTTAATAACCGCCTATATAATCAATATGTCTGAGAAAAAGTTATTTCATGGTCATGATAATATTTTTAAAAAATTTAAATCGTGAAAATAAATAACCTTTAACTAAATTCTTAATCATCTATTTAAACAATATTTATTTACCTCCGATGAGGACTACTATGATTCGTGGAAGTGGTTAAGAAACAAGTGGTTGCTTGCTAGGTATGTCTGCATTTGTTAGGAGATAATAAACTAAAACAGTTTGAAGGTAGAAATGTCAAAATACACAACTCACACTAACCATCAGTTTAGAGTCAAGAGTCTTCAGCTCTTCGATGCCTCCCGCTTTCTCCTGCTCCAAACAACGAAGCGACTGCGACAGGTTGTTACAGCGTGAATCTACCTCGTTATAGCGCTGAGCCATTGCACTGTACTCTCTCTGCAGCAAATTGCAGTAATTATTACAATCCAATATATTTATTATATTTAATTCTAAATGAACTAAATTTTATGAAAATCTACCAAGTTATCGTAGACTTTATAAAAATTACAATTAATCATTAATTGGCTGTGTGGTCTGATGTTAGATATTGACAGGAAGTAAAAGACTGCAGAAGAGTTTTTAATAAATGGAATAGCCTGGATTAGGTGCTAAGATTTTATTTATGAGAGATACCAATGGATTCTGAAATAGGCCTATTATGAACTGTTGACAGGTTTCATACATTACATAATAGCCTCATGCATAACATAATAGCCTGCCAGAGATACAAAATTTAAATTCAAGTGCAGTAAAAATTCTTAATTTCACATATCATTCTTTAAATGACAAAACCAAAACAAATGGAAGGGTAGTAGCTGATATGCTAAATGAAACAATTATTATTCCCACACGATTTAGTTGTCTAAAATGGCATATGTGGCTTGTCTCTCGAGTGAAACCAACTCTATGTTCTTCTAGCCACAGCTGTGCTAGCAGCAGTGAATAATTCTAACAGATAATAAATGCAAATTCTGTCTAACTTTGTTTAAAAGACAGTAAATGACAAATAGCTCATAGAAATAACTCATACAATATTAGTCTATTAAAACGGCAAATGTGGCTGCACTATCGAGTGAAATAATTATAATCTGACGGGTGCTAAATGTAAATGCTGTCGAACCTTACCTAAAAGACAGTAAATGACAAATAGCTCATAGAAATAATTAAATAGCAGAAATAATTCGTACAATATTAGTCTGTATCTGCTCCTCGTACTGCTTGACCTTGATCTCAAGGTTCTTCTTGGCGTTGTCAACAGAGTTATAGCGTAGCACATTCTGGTTCAGAGCATCCTCCATGACCTTCACCTTCTGCCTCAATTCCTCCACCTCATTGGACGAGGCACGCCTGGTAAACAATGACACGACAACTATGGCTTGGCGTGACTGGTAAACAATGACACAACAACTATGACTAGGCATGCCTGATGAACAATGACACAACAACTATGACTAGGCATGCCTGGTAAAACAATGACATAGCAACTGTCAGCAGCAATACCAGACAGAGTAACGTCAGACCTAGCATGAAGCAACAACTATAAGTAAACATGAATCAATAATAATGATAATAATAATAATAATAATAATAGCAACTACAATAGGCTTTCCATGACTTTGCAAAGATTTAATTCAGCCTGCTTTAGCAATTCTTTTAAGCCGATTGATGACCTCGAGTAGCCGGGCGGCGATTTAGCACGTATTGCTTGAATCGTTTTTATCAAACCTCAGGTTCTTTACACCGGGGTAAATAATATAATTAATAATAACAATAATAATAATAACCGTTCAGTAAAAAAACCTAACACACACTTAAACTACTCTTAAGACATCTAAGCTAATTGAGCTACGTATGAGGGACGCACACGTACTGATTGGACTGGGCCATGATGTCCTGTAGTTTCTTGTTCTCCTCCAGCACATGCTGCACCTGATTCCTCCCATCGGCCTTCGCTGCCTCCAGCGACGAGTGGAGAGACTTCATCTCCATAATGTGCCTCGCCTTCAAATTCTCGATCTCTTGCATCTATGGCATCGTATACAATCGTTCATATTCTCGATATTTATCCGTAGTATTAATTACAAAAGCTCAAGTAATTCAAAATCTTGCATCTGTAATAAGATCATAATTAATTAAAATTGTGTGAATAAAGTATACTGTTGGCAAAAAAATAAAACTTAGATTTTTCTTTTCAATCAACTTAGATATACTTTGAATTCTAGATGATTCAATTCAATTTGTTTCAATTGTGTCTAGATATACACACTGAAAGTTGTTGTTTAGTAACGAAAAATGTATACAAGTCTGCTAAAGGCTGCAATCAATCCTTACAATCACAATATTCTCAGCTGCATCTATAAAATAAAGCAACTTTCTGACGTATACTCTATTTTATACTCATCTCATGTAAAGTACAACTTAACTCATTCAGTTAAAAAAGATCTCTTGCTGAAGGCTAAGAACACAAGACTAGAACAGTCGAATGAAAGAGACAATTAGTAGCATTGAACATATCAATTATATTAAAACCACATTCTAACTACTAAAAATGATGCTACCATGTCATAACGAGCCAACTTATTACAAATATTCATTCTTGCATATCACTGGACAACAACTGATACTGCCATTAATAGGAAATACTGCACAAGAATTCTGTTCATAAGGCATTATTAATAAAGAATATCACTATAATTCAACATCAATTTTCGTTCAGAGTAACTTCAGATATTATTTGCCTATAACGTAGATAATGTTAATCACCTTTTAATTTAGAGATTTAACTTTAACTTTTAATATCTTAATTAACCTGGTTATTCATTTGCTCCTGCGTCTGCCGAACTAGATTTGTTAATTTCTGACGCTCAGCGTTTATTTCCTGAATCTTCAGAACGGCTGCCTGGGTCTTACGACACTCTGAATATCAACACAGTCAAAATGCCGATTAGAATTCAATTTAAAACAAGAAAGAGAAGATTAAATTTAGACCAAGAAAAAGGATACAATGAAATGTTACAATAAATTATAAAGCTCGTTTTTAACTAAGAGTACATGTTTTATTATTGCTTTCTGAATAGAACTTTAATTTGTTTTTTATTCTACGTAAATTTGTAAGTTTTCTGCAGTATGTCAGATTTTGTATAATTACACGAAATATTTCAGTAATATATTATAATAATTGATTATAATCAATGATTATAATAATGTTTTATAGTTTATATATCATTAAAGCATTAGGAATGCATACTATTTTACAATTTTAAAAATTCTGTACATTTTTAGCAATTTGAAGCATTTGTTTTGAGATGAATAATTTGAATTACTGTTCGCTTTAACTCTAAAAAAACAGTACTGCTTTGGTGCCATAGCAGGTAGCAGTTTAAAGAAATCATAGCACACATCACAAACTTTAATCCCAATCGTAAAATCAGACTATATATTATAACAGTACAGAAACTAAGTATTGATAAACTTGGCTAAATAGCTTCTAGACGACTAATAGATTTAATGTCAAACCTTCTTCATAATTCTGCTGCTTGACTTCTAGTTCCTTTCTTATCTGCACTAGAGGATCGTTCTTCTGTCCTTTCTGTTCAATCAAAAACAAGTAGCGACAGTCAGTATTCCGTCTAATTTACTAAATAATTTTATGTAACATTTATAAACATAATATTAAATTACAGAAGTTTCATAATGCTCGATGCTGTCATGCAGACAGTAGGACAGTAATTGCTGTTGTTTTTGAAAATGGATGCTTTGAAAACTTATCCATAATGAAATCAAGCTGTTTTTATAAAACACGAAATATTTTTATAACCTTTACATAACCTTTATTTTTACAAGATTACAGAAAGCTAAATAATACAGGTTATCAATGCTACATGGCATAGATTATGGAAGGCTACAGATGCCCAAGTTAATGGCAGTTTCATCATCCAAAGACATCAGTGACAGACAGGACTTTAAACCGACTCGTGCACCAATTGGTTCACAGTTAGAAACCTAACTTTGGCCATGGTAAAATCTTTTGAAAAAACTAATCCACAGCGGTCTACAACGATTTCAATATAAGCTCAAATTCGCCGACATCACTATACATGATCATTACATCAATAATAAAATAAGCATTGATTACTTAAAAAACTAGTAAAAAAGAATATAAATTTGATATTTCCCTCCATTCTGCCTCCTATGACCTCTTTTAGTGACTTTCCCCCCCTTAGAATGTGTCCTCTCCATCTCTTCTTCCTATTTCTTGATAAATTTAATAAGAAATAGGAAGAAGAGCTGGATAGGACACATTCTAAGGGACGAAAGTCTACTAAAAGAGGTCAGAGAAGGTAGAATGGAATGAAATAGAGGCAAAGGCAGGCCGGAATTAGGAATGTTGATTATTTAAAGATCCACTCATATGTGTACATAGAGGAAAGCGGAAGACAGAGAGCGTGAAAGTGTTATATATATGGACCTACCAGTAGGCAGTGTACTAAGAGAGAGAGATTTCTTAAACTATTTCAAGTCTAAGTAGCAAACCTTCATCCAATCAACATCTGGCATACTCTTGGCAGCATCAACATTTGAAAGTTTTCCCACCAGAACTTCCACCATATTCTTTATATCAACATCGTCCAGGGAAGCCACCTGAATGTTTGCTAGTATCATCTCGCCCTCCGCTGTTCCTGCAGCAATATTTTACTATTTTATTTTTATTATGTCATTTTTATTTTATTATTTATTTAATTTTTTCTTCTTGATAGACATGAAGTAATGTTTAGAGTAGAAGAGATGTCATAAATTAAAATAAAACTGCTTCTCTAGCTTAAAAATTAAGCTATTGCAATTAAGTACCAAAATATTCAAACTACACATATAGATTAGATGTCAGAAAAAGAAATTGTCAAATATAGTCTGCTGCAACTTATAATTCATAACAATATTCAAATCATAATTACTATTAAGACAAAGCTAAATTGCAATTAACTTATTAAGAAAACTGACAGATATACATGTACAATATACAACAGCAAATGATGTAAATTAATGAAATCTTAGTTTACTTGTGTATATACGGGACCTACATGTACTGTATTATTATTCTTATTATTAGTAGTAATATTAGTAATAATATATAACTACATTGTATTATTAGTATTGAAACTATTGCTATATTATAGTACAGCATATTAGAACACACTACCAGAAGGAGATTTAGCTTTCTTCTTCATCTTTGGCTGTTGTTGCTGCTGCTGTTGTTGCTGCTGTTGTTGTTGCTGCTGCTGCTGCTGAGGTTCACCATTAA